>CM053758.1:18063765-18095630 GCA_028658305.1 Pachyuromys duprasi
TGTAGCAGGCTCCTGACTTGTTCCCTGTTTTCTCCTTCTTCTGATGTCCATCTGCTTTGCCTTTCTGGATGGGGACTGAGCATTTTAGCCAGAGTCCTCCCTCTTGATTAGTTTCTTTAGATGTACAGATTTTAGTAGGTTTACCTTATATTATATATCTATATGAGTGAGTATGTGTCTTTCTGCTTCTGGTATAGCTCACTCAGGATGATCTTTCCATTTCTCACCATTTACCTGCAAATTTCATGATTTCCTCGGTTTTTTAATTGCTGAATAGTATTCCATTGTGTAGATGTACCACAATTTCTGTATCCATTCCTCAGTAGAGGGGCATCTGGGTTGTTTCCAGCTTCTGGCTATTACAAATAAAGCTGCTACAAACATGGTTGAGCAAATGTCCTTATTGTGTACTTTTGGAGCCTCTTTTGGATATATGCCTAGGAGTGGTATAGCTGGATCTTGAGGAAGCGCTATTCCTAGTTGTTTGAGGAAGTGCCAGATTGATTTCCAGAGTGGTTGTACAAGTTTACATTTCCACCAGCAGTGGAGGAGGGTTCCCCTTTCTCCACAACCTCTCCAGCATGTGTTGTCACTTGATTTTTTTTATCTTAGCCATTCTGATGGATGTAAGGTGAAATCTCAGAGTCATTTTCATTTGCATTTCCCTGATGAATAAGGATGTTGAACATTTCTTTAAGTGTTTATCTGCCATTCGATATTCCTCTATCAAGAATTCTCTGTTTGGCTCTGTTCCCCATTTTTTAATTGGATTATTTGATTTGTTGCTTTTTAACTTGTTTAGTTCCTTATATATACTAGATATCAGCCCTCTGTCAGAAGTAGGATTGGTAATGATCCTTTCCCAATCTGTAGGTAGTCGTTTTGTTCTGATGACAGTGTCCTTTGCTTTATAGAAGCTTTTCAGTTTCATGAGGTCCCATTTATTGATTGCTGATCTTAGAGCCTGTTGCAGCTCTCATCTCACAGGAATAAAAGTTTATTATGAGTGACCATGGCCCAGAAACATAGATTTGGGATACCTCAAATTCCATGTTCCATGTGGAAGCAATTTCACCGGGTTTTTATAGGTTTACAGAACAATAAAAGCCATAAATCATGATAACTTTAAAATACATTTATGGATACATCAGAGAGGTGGGTACAGTGAGATGGGGAGAACTTTTACAGGTCCAAGGTACTATCTGATGGCATTCTGGGCTCTCGGATTGGTGGAAGCTAGTGTTCTGCTGTATTAATACCTTCTCAAAGGTTTTCATTTATTGTCACCAGGTTCAGATGCAGACAGGGGTAATGTGTGACTCCTCCTGAAACTAAAACTAAACCAGCATAAAGTAATTAGTCCTGGAACCTACAGAATTCCAGTCTCCCCACAGTGCTTAAAGTCCAGCTGGTCTACCATCTCTGCAGACACAGACTCCTTCCTGGAGGCTTTTGTTGTGGCTCACAGCCAGACACAGCTTCTTTTCAGGAACTGCTGTTCACATGGACAATTATCAATACCCTCCCCACCTGAAATCAGGTTGTTTAGGTCCAAATTCCTACCACTGACAGTGTGACATTGCACAAGTGACAGAAATTTGGGGGAAGGTAGCTCTGAGGAGAAGTGCTGAAGCTCAGGGTCATGATGGAGAGTTATTAGATGAAATCTTTACTTAATCTTAAATGAAGCGAGGATGAGTCTGAGGGAGACTGGTAATTCCAGGGACTGTAATCCATCTTCAGGCACAGCAATCAAATCAAGGGCCCTGTCAGTATGGGCACATACTGTCTCTCTCTCTCTCTCTCTCTCTCTCTCTCTCTCTCACACACACACACACACACACACATTCTCTAGAAATGATGCTTGAATAATAAACTATATAACAGTTTGGAATATAACAACAAAACATGGCATAACCATAATATTACTAAATACATACTGTCTTAAACAAACAATTTACTATTGTTGTTCCTGTTATCATTATCATTGTGTACACAGCATCTGGCCATAAATAAAAATGAAACTTAAAAATAAAATTAGAAATACACCCCAAACAAATAGAAACCAAAAGAGTACAGAAGTAGCTGTGTTAGTTAAAACAGATACGAAGCCAGGCTTGGTGACACAAGGTTGTAGTGATAACTGTTCAGGAGGCCGAGACAGGCGCTCACAGACCCCGAGTCTGCATCGTGTCTCTTTTTGACCATGTCGTTTTAAAATTTTGATATAACAGAAAATACCTTTAGAAAATTCAGATATATGAAAATTAGACACCGTGCAAAGGCACCAATGATAACATTTTTTTTCAGAAAGCAATTACCAATATCTTGAGACAAATGGAAATGGAAAAAAAAACTTAAAATATTAAACTTACAAGATATAGCAAAAAGCACTCTATGAGGCAAGCTTACAGGATTGAAATTTACATCCCACACTTTAAGAGAAACAACTAGACAGCGCATTAGGGAACTAGAATAGCAAGAATAAAACTAACAGCACAAGGGTAAAGCTCAGGGGCCATTGCATCCATATCCCTCACAGCTCATGTCTCTTTATTGTCATTATTCCGTGTGTTCTGGATAAAGGAAAAAATGTGGGGCTATTGTCTTCCTTTCTTTTCTTTTCTCTTTTCTTTCTTTCTTTCGATCTCTCTCTCCCTCCCTCCTTCTCTCTCTCTCTCCAAGACAGGGTTTCTTACTGTATAGATCTGGCTGTATAGATCAAGGGGAAAGGATGGAGCATCTTGCCTCTTTGCCTTTATCCTCCTGAGACCTAACACACTGAGCTGCTGATCTGGCATTATCTCCACTCCGTAAGTGGGAAATGGCAAATGGCAGTATGAGAGAGAGACAGAGAGAAAGGCAGATTGAGCTCCTGGAGCTCCTGAAAGCATTGTCAGAGCAGGGGACATACAAGGGAGGACTCACTACTATGGCTCCAAATTAGTGCCTTTAGAGCACCAGACCGTCCGGGTCCGGAGACTCTTCCTGCACACAACGCCTTAGCCAACCGTCCTGCAGGGCGGCGCTCTCCCTCCCAAGACTGTGGTCTAGACCTCGTGCAAAGGAATTAAATGTACAGACATGGGCGGACCCAGAGGCACGTGCTGAGAGCGGTGAACCGTCGAGGAGAGTCAGGTGCAATGGAGGAGATGAGCTCGGGGAGGAACAGAGGATGGGCTGGGGGGGGGGGGAGCATCAAAGCAGAAGGATCACGCAGCGTTTGCCAGGACCATATATTTCTCCTGTTCCCAAATTCGTCAGTGCAGAGGAAAATGGCACATGATGGGTGGTGGGGGGCTGCAGGCATGTGGCTTGGTGAGTAGCCAGAAGGGGGCGCCTGCCTGGAGCCGGAGAGCCCAGACCGGTAGTCCCAGCCCAGATCCCCGCTTGTCCCAAATCCTTCTTTCTCAGCAACACGTATTGCTCAACCTACTACACACCACTCTTCCTTTCCACACGTGGAATCGTTCTGTCCATAACCCCGGGTGCAGGCTTCATCCACCCCTCACTCCTCCCTCCGTTCTGTCCATCTCTCGGCGTCTCTGTCTCCATCCCGCTCCCCAACCCCTCCCAGATCGACCGCCAATTTTCTCAGTCCGTTCCGAGTCCGCACGGACTTAACCCTGCGCCCCTGTGCAGGAACAGGAGCTGCCTCAACCCTTTGCTCTCGGCGCTTAGACTCCCCACCTGCTTCAGGTGGGTTCGTCGACTGGCTTGTCAATCACTCAGCAGACTCCACCTCTAGACCATACTTCTCCCCTGCTGTGCAGGTTCGAGAATGCTCACTCTTCTTTGCTCTGCCCCATCCGGAAACTTTCTTCATGTGTGTGTGGCTTCATGTTAGAGCCACAGTTTCTGAGATCTGGCCTGCACCTCAAGTTCTCTAACCCTGATGTGCCTGTCAGTGACAGGAATATATTATTCCTGGCACCAAAGGAGCGGGAACTAATGTGACTTGTCAGGAGAGGGCGCTGGAAGAACACCGCAGAAGCTTCTCTCCCGGGTTGTCTTCTGCTTGGTTCAGAGCGCAGGACCTTCCCCACACTGGAGAGGAGATGCCGCTGTCCTGTGCTTGTTCCTTAGATGTTTTCTTTCATCCGCGATAGCGCTGGGAGTTCACTTATCTGTTGCCAATCCCGCCGTGGTTAGCAACTCTTTAAACTTTCCCTCGGCTAAAGTGTGGCCTCTTATGTTGAGGGACGCTTTGGTCGAGCCTTTGGGCACCTGGCAATCTCCCAGTGACAAGAATTAAGTATCAAAGCCTACCTTCCTCAGGCTTGAGGTGGTTCGATGATGCAGTAGTGGAGAGTGGACAGTAGAAGCCTGCATATGTGTTTTCTGTTAGGGAGAAAGCACAAGCAAGGCCGGACTGCTGCTAAAGCAATAAAAAAAATCGATTGACTTCTGGGTGTCATTGTTGCCAGTTTGGTGGGGGATGGGGACGGCTGGGGCCCCGTTTCTTAGCTTCTTATTCTGAAAAACAAGGAGTCACGCAGCTTCGCAAGAGTAGCAAGGCAAACATATGCATGTCCAATCGTGCATAGGCACAAGATGGAGCCAGAGATTTCTCTCTACAAGTTCACTTGACAGAGTTTGCGTGACTGGGCATGCACCCAAAACTAGTTGAGGCCAGATCAACCTTTTCACTCTTTATGTATTATTGGTACAAAGACTCTTGATTTGACATGGGGAAATTACTACTCAACTGACCTTTAACACACACACACACACACATATATATATATATATACATATATATATAATTTTTTTTTTGAGACAAGGTTTCTCTGTGTAACCTTGGCTGTCTTGGACTTGCTTTGTATACCAGGCTGGACGTGAACTCACTTCTGCCTGCCTCTGCCTCCCAGAGTGCTGGGATTACAGGCATGTGCCACCATGCCCTGCTGACCTTTTAATCTTTGATATTGGCTGTGTGTTTACAGGAATACGCGTCTGGGAAAGATGATTTACTCTCGGTCTTAACCTCCTCTGAACGACCAGCTGCTACAGTGCTATTGCTGTTCATGTTGCCCCATCTGTGCCACCATCCCTTTTGGATGTTTCTCTCCTCAGAATACTCCACTCTGGTAACTGCTGTTCTTTCCTGTTTCTTGGAGGGAAAAACAGGCTATTTCACCAACACCTTTAGATTTGTACATGCAAGACACACAAGTGACTCATCTAAGTCTATAATGAAGAGGATACATTTTCTCCTGCAGAGAAATCTTTATTATGTAAATATATTTACACAAAGTTTATATACACATATATACACACACATACATGCCCCTCTCCAAACCCAAGTGCATTTGAATACAGATAGTATTCTATCACAATCACGGGTTGTAACTGAATCTCAAGCCACTGCTTTTGCATAATTACTTTCTGTGTTATCTAGGTTGGCAAAGGTCAGGAAGACTTGCTCCAGGGTGATCTGACTGATGGAATAGTCTTCTAAATTGTATTGCTCCTTCGCTTTCTCCAGAATGCCAAACACCTTCAACAGCAACAGAAAACACGCAGTCATCACTGAAAACGTTCCCTCCAGACCCCAACCCAGGGGAGCCACTCCTTCCTGCCCCCAGGTCCACTGGGTTTCAAAGGAGAGGACAAAGGGCTCAGGGGGGCGAGAAGGAGAAGCTGGAGAAACGGGTAACTGAGAAACTAAGAGTAGGCAATTCTCTGTCCCTGTTCTCCTGATGGACTTGGACCACCAGTAGGATTTAGGGGCAGAAGTAGTCAGCAATTGAATCCTAAAGGTAATCGAAAAGTAACATAACTGTGCCTCCACAACGCCAGGCATGATTCCATGGCCTGGATCCCCAGTACCCCATCTTTAGTGCTCTCCTATCATCAGTGCATAGAAGTGTGCGTGGTTTCAGCGGTCACCTTTCCCCAGCTGTTGTCCTTGCTGGGGATGTAGTAATTAAGGACCCCTTGATTCTCTTGCTTTAAGTCACTACCTAAGACAGGGGGAAAAGGATGGGTGAGTGATCAATCTTAAAGACTTCATTTAAAACTGCCAAGATAATGTTACAACCTACATAATATTATACGCAGTGGAGAGACTAGTTGGTCTACAGGTAAGCGGATAGAACTAAGTGTTTAAACTCATGAGCCCTATGGGCGACCTTCTCATTCAGGCCTCCGCATACGGTACGGCTAACGTTTCCAGATTTGTAATGGTTCGTTAATGCTGTTACATATGGTCGTAATTCATCTGTTGCCCTTTCTGCACCAGGGTAGTCTAGTGTTTTAGCATCCCATACTTCATTGTGTTTGACTGATAGTTGTTTCCTCTGTCAGAATGTTGTGAATGTTCTTTTCCTTTTTCTGAAACTTAGCTCTTAGCACAGGTGATTCCAATATTTACAATCTGTTTCTAGAAGTGGGGTTTCAGGGCCGTTGCTCTTTTCAGCTTGGAGCTGTGGAGAACTAGAAAGGATGGTGGGAATGTTACTCCCACCGTTCACAGTGAGGCTCTTTCTTGAACTTATTTGTCCTGCGATAGTGCAAGCACTGGACAATTGCCAAACTCAGCATCTGTGCAGACAGATATCTACAGGGGGAGATGAGAAGAGTGTTTACCTATACAGGAAGACACCTTCAAACTGGTTAAAAACAGCAAACACTTAAATAAAAAGTCAAGGAGCTCCTAGGTGCCAAGCACTAGGTTAGCATGAGACAGAATGTTGGGTCATTGTTTTACTTTTGTATTGCTTGCATCCTCAATCTAAATGCTATTTGATCATATAGGCACCATTCAACTAGCTCCATGGTTGTCAACTTTACTAGTGCTGAGGCCATTTAATACAGGTTCCTCATGTTGTGGTGCAACATTTCTGTTGCTACCTCATAAGTTAATTTTGCTACTGTAATGAATCATAATATAAATATCTGTGTTTTCTGATGGTCTAAGGAGACCCCTCTGAAAGGGTCATTTAACGCCCCCCAAAGGGGTCACATCCCACAGGTTGAGAACCACTGATTTAGCCCTTTGTTTTGTTTTTTTTGACTTGCAATGCAAGTCAAAGAGGGGGGGGGGCTCAGAAGAGAGCAGGCCTGCTGTCAGGGTTAGCGTGGACCTTTCTCATCCAAAGCTGTGAGAAAACAAACCCTGTCTAAGTCACCGACTCGGTGGTATTTTGCGATGGGGGTCAGTCCTAGAAGGTTGATACAGATCATTTTTAAAAATTAAAATTTTGCTAAAAAAAAACAAAACAAAAAAACTCACCAAACCTTCAAACTTCAAATTCTATGACTTCAGATAGTAAATCATATGCCAGCTCATACGGTAATTATCTGACTCATTCCCACAAGAGATTGACAAATACTTGTCATTTTTCTTGAAAGCTATGCATGAACAGACATAAACATTGCCCTAAAGAATCATTATTGGATGTCAGACACACAAACAAACAAACAAAAATCTCATGGGAAACTGCTGTGAGCCACACAGCCCGTAGATGATGAGACAACAGACATGACTTAAGACATCACTGGCAAAGTTAACCTGACCCGACTTACCTTGGAAAACCTCAGCAATAAAAATTTTAAAATCCTCTATTACATCTTCATCAGTGCCAGTTTTGAACTTGATGTTCATGGTATAAATATTGCCAAATTTGTTCTTGAGATGCTGAGGGCTACCCAGGCACACGAACTTTCCCTGCACCATGATGGCTAGCCTGGTACAGAGAGCTTCACACTCCTCCATGCTAGAAAAACAAGATGCCATAATGACATGGCAAAATTATCTCTGTTGGAGGATATTCGTATTCCCAATGTTTTGTGATCATCTTTGAAGAGATAATTTTCATTTGCTTATTATCAGGACCATGGTGGGGGGAGGTATTTTAAATTTCAAAACAGTAGAGGACTGAATCTTCAAATGAAACAGGTCATAAACATTCTTCCCTTATATATTCAAATGTTCCTTGGGATTCCGTCCCTAAGAATATCACATAGTCAAGCAAATTTTCTATTATGTGCTATTCCTGGCCCCAGATATCTTCCTTTCACAGTCATAGGATTCCCCAACCTCCACCTCTTGTGCCTCCACGCCAGACTCCCCCACGAGCCACACCTGTGAGAAGTTATGATGACCACCTTGCCACTCTCTCGTGTCTTTATCACCGTGTTCCAGAGCATGCGCCGGGCGACTGGGTCCATGCCAGTGGAAGGCTCATCCAGGAAGATGACTGAAGACTTTCCCATTATGGCAATAGCGGTGCTTAGCCTACGTTTGTTTCCTCCACTTCAGAGTCCAGGAGAGAGAGGGAAAATGTGATTACATACAGCATTATAGTACAGTAACTTAATAGGTAACACCCTAATTAACACCCAGACTTCATTTACAGAAAAAAAAAATTGCCAAAATTTCAAAAGGCCTAAGAATCTGCAAGCAATTGCAAAAACAAAACAAAAAACATGGGACTCAAATCCAACTGTAGAACAGCAATTCACTTTCGTCTGCAATGGCGAAGATGACTTTTGTTTATCTAATTTATTTTTACCCATGCTATCAGTTAAAGTTAGACTCTTATTCTTATTCTTACACTTCTTTGGGATTCCCTGACATATAAGTTACATGGTGGCTGGACAGGACAATACAAAGAGCCTCATCTTTGTCCTTTATGAGGAGACAAAAAACCACCGCAAGAGAAGAAGAGAGATACTCATCTTTCTAGCTCATTAGCCAGAATTCCATTTGAACCAGGCTTGTGAGTTTATCTCTACACAGAAAAGGTCTGATGCTCCTAGGTCTGCTCCATTGCAGAAGAGCGTTTGAGTACTTCATCCTGTAACTGCAGTTACAGTAACTGGATTTCCCTAACTGCCTGTCTGTTACGGAGCTTGGGCTAGACTGCTGGGAATTCATTCCACAGTAGAAAGATGTCTGAGTATTTCTACAAGTGGGAGCACCGGCATGTGATCTCACCTCAAAGTGTAAATAAACTTCTCAGCGTGTGGTTGCAGATACAGCATTTGCAACAAGTTGTCCACGTAGGGTGTAATATTGTCCTCTGGAATCCCCCACACCCTGGCATACATGGTCAGTATCTCCCGAGAGGTCATGTATTCCAGCAAGGCATCAAACTGTGGGCAATAGCCAATTTTTGACCGTACCTAAAACAGAACACCGTCAGAGCTAAGACAACCATCTCACTGAGCAGAACACAGTAAATATGGACAATACCAAAACAAACAAATGAACACTCAAAGTTCTCTGGCCTATGCCTGTGAGACAAACTGACAGGCCACAGCATTCTAACATAGAATTTTGTATCTTCCAATGGTCACAGAGTCACCATAGCTAGGCGTGGCTGCAGATATTAGGACTGTAATGCATGAAGAAACTTCAAGTATGAAGTTTATTTATATCTCTCACGTGTTTTAATGTCTCTTTTAAAGCACTGGAAAGTTACAGCTGTAATGAATCGAAATTAAAAATAAAATGTGTAGGTACAGTTTTAGGAGATCTTGACTTTAGGAATGGATACATGAAGTCGAGGTGTGTCGTGGTTTAACAAGGGCTAACAGATAGTTGCGGTTGTGCATGCCAGTAGAATGTGATGAAGAGGTTGAGGCAGGAGGATCAAGATTAAAAAAGGTAACCAACATGTTCATGAATCCGTATGTAGACACCACAGCACAATAAATAAACAAATAATGCGGGACCGGGCATGGTAGCACAGCCTTTAGTCCCAGAACTTGGGAGGAAAAGGCAGGCAGCTCGGTGTGAATTCAGGACCAGCTTGGTCAATACAGTGAGCTCCAGGCCAGCCAGGGCTACCCAGTAAGAACCTGTCTCAACAGAACAAAACAACCCATAGCAGTAAACAGTATACATAAAAATATTTTGAAAGCTTTTAAAACATGGATTATCTAAAAAGGTAACCAATTAACAGATCAAAAAATTTTTAAAGATTAAGGACGCTGAAAGATAATAGTAATGTCAAAGCTGTGCTCTCTCTTTTAAAGATCTGGAGAAATAGAAATGTTAGAATTGATATACACAAGAAAAAGCCAAAATATTTGAAAAGTTAAAGCATAAAATAGTAGACTCTTCCACTGTTGGTCAGGGGTCACAAATCCTGTGGACACAAAGGATGGGTCTACCCCATACATGTTTCTGACAGTATGTGGAGCTGCTGATAAAGACAAGGTTAGGTTTAAGTCATTTCCTGACTCATCCTGGAAAAGGCTAAACAGAAGGCAACCAACCTGCCACAGCCTCTGGGCACTGAGCCAGCGCCACACATGGCCTTCGCATTTGCTCTCACATTACCTAACAAGTCCCAGAAAATCCTGAAACATAAGTTTCTTTTAAGATGTTCTGAAATTAAAAAAAAGAAAAAAGAAAAATATTTCTAGTAAACTAAACGTTTTTGTTTGTTCAAGGCCTTAAATGACTCAGAACATTATATTTTAAAGACAATGTAAGAGAATTTTTTTTTAAATTGAGCACACAAACTAATAAGCAATCACAAATGTCATACAACAACAAAGCGTTGGGCAATCAGGAAAAAAAAAGTCTCATGCTGAAGTTACCATATCCAGATGGCAAAACAGCTTTGTTGATCACTTCAGAAATAAGAGACTACTGTAAATGTTTCATGCCGTTTTACTTTGAAAAATTCCAAACATAAAGAGAACTTAAAATAACAATAAAATGAACACTCTTTTAAATTTTTATATTAATTACAGTGTATTCACTTTGTATCCCAGCTGTAGTCCCCTCTTCATCCCCTCCCAATCCCATTCTCCTTCCCTCATCTCCTCCCATGTCCCTCCCCCAGTCCATTGATAGAGGAGGTCCTCCTCCCCTTCTATCTGACCCTAGCCTATCAGGGCTCAGCAGGACTGTCTGCATTGTCCCCCTCTGTGGCCTGGCAAGGCTGCTCCCCCATCAGGGGGAGGTGATCAAAGAGCCAGCCACTGAGTTCATGTCAGAGACAGCTCCTGTTCCCCTTACTAGGGTGCCTACTTGGATACTGAGCTGCCATGGGCTACATCTGAGCAGGGGTTCTAGGCTATCTCCTTGTATGGTCATTGGTTGGAGTATCAGTCTCAGAAAAGATCCCTGTGCTCAGATTAAAATGAACACTCTTCTCTGAAATATCAGGAGCCAAACAAGCTTAGTTTCAGCAGCAGGAAACACGCATCTTTTACTGGCTTACCCAAGAACCAAATGGAACATCTTAAAGTGAAGAGTGCCATAACTAAGACAACGATGGAAACTGAGCTAACGGAATTAGCTACTGCTGCAGAAGTATTATGAATTAGAAGAAAACTCATCTTAATTGTGGCCATTTATACATCTTCTGCAACAGACATTGTATTAAGCATGCTAATGCACTTTAAATATTCTGCAAGTTTCTTGGTTTGTATTAATTTTTCAGTAATTGTCAATCAAGTACAACTGCATAATAATGAAGGGGAATAAGGAAATAGCCTTACCTGAGTGGGTTTGTAACAGGTTATTTTATAATTTCAGAGCTAGGTCATATATCGATGGATTATTTCAATTACCCTGTTACGGGTACATTCTTTAAACAAAAAAACCAACAAAAATTCAACAATTCTTAAAATTCTTAAAATTAGGAACAGGATAAGGATGTTTATTTTCTCCAATTATGTTCAAAATAGTGCTTGAAATTATAGCTCCATCAGTTAGCATGGTTGATGTAGGCGCTTCTCAATTCTTCCTTTCAGGTAGGACTAATGGCTGGAACCTGTGGAGCTGGGCATTTCCATCATCCATGCCTTTCAGGCCCTGGTCAAGTAACTTCTTTTATTTTTTTATTATTCTTTAAAATTTTTTTTTCTGTCAAGTAAGTTCTATTTGCAGACTTCTTGAGGTCAGAATGCTCTATGTATTGGTTCCTCCTGTTTCTCCTACAATCACCCTGAGAACCTGGTTGAGTTCCAGGAGACCAAATTCACAGTTCAGGAATGCCAGCCAGACTCCCAGAGACCTGTTGGAATGTTTGTGTGCTTCCTGAGGAGTTTAAAATTTGTTCTGCCGGAGCTTTCGACAATTCTTCAGAATTGTTCAATTCTAAGAATTGAATACCGTTTTATTTTGAAAAATTCTAAGAATTGAATTCTTTCTGCCCCCTATTAGTTCTCTCTCTGTGTCTGTGTGAGTGTGTGTTGTGTCTGTGTGTCTTTCTCTCTCTGTGTCTGTGTGAGTGTGTGTTGTGTCTGTGTGTCTATGTGTTTACATGTGTATGAGAATGGGAATTCACACAGAGGTCAAAGGACAACTTGTCTTTAATTTGGCAAGGATGGGTCTCTTGATATTCCATATCATATACACTCAGCTAGCTGCCATTCTCCTTTCTCTGCCTTCTTGCCATAGAAGGGCTGGGATTACATATATGTGTCCTGCTGCATCTGGCTTTTATGTCATCTCTGGGTATCCAAGCTCAGATCGTCAGGCCTGCTCAACCATAAACATCTCCTTGATCTTGCTCAGGATTTTGTGCTGGATAAGTGGATAAGTTTTTGCTTTCTCGGTGCCTTAATTTGGGGGTATTCATTGGATTCCAGTTTTCCAGATTGTTTTTTTTTGAAGCAGGTTTTACTGTAAAGATAAGGCTGACCCAAAACTCACAGAGATATACATACCTCTACCTCCTAAAGGCATATGACACCATGCCCAGGTGGTTCAGATTTTTAATTGCTAGAGTTGGACTGAAAATGTCAAGGTCCTTCTAAAATACTAGGCTGGAGGCCACAGGTCTAACGGATGTGTGCATACCAAGTGCACTATGTGGACCATTAGAGGTGCTGCTGGCAGAAGCTGGGTCTCACTCAGAAGACACTTGTGACTTAGCTCTCGAGGTGAAGCTGCTTGCTTACCTCCATGTGTTCCTTTACATTTCATTTATCTTTCCAGAAGCTACTGACGGTTGCCCAGAATCACCCCGGGGTCTTCTACCATTTGTCTCCCATCAAGCTTCTCCCCTTCAGACTGCATGCTGGCATACCTTTAGGATATTTCTGGTGATGCTGTAGCCTTCAATGTACACATCTCCAGAGGTAGCAACCTCTTCTCCAGTCAGGATTTTAAAGGTAGTGGTTTTCCCAGCTCCATTTAACCCAAGCAATCCAAAGCACTCCTCCTTTTGAATGGTGACAGAGATATTTCTCACAGCCAGAATAGGTGGAACTTTAAAATATATCTTAAAAACGAAGGAAACACAAAATACGTCAGAACTATGTTAGATGGGTCAAACACTAAGTTTCAAACCTTTATAGGCCACAGTATTTGAAACAAGTTTGACAAGGACTCCGCTGAGAGTACAGCCGTGGATCACAAAGGTCTACGGTGAGCCCTTGCTGCTCATCTTAGAGAATGAAGCCATACGCTGGCCGCTGAAAAACATTACCTTTATGAGTTCTCTAATGAGCACAGTAGAATTCCTTGACTGTTCAGGATGTGTCAGGATAGCCTTTCTTTCACTTTGTACATCTTCATCTTTATCTTTCCCGGATAATTCCTGGGACACTGTAGCCTGTATAGTGAATATAATGGATGGTAGGCACTGTTTGAGCATTTGGTCTAGACTGGATGAATTCATGAAGGCCGAAATGGAGGATTACTCCAGAGTGTCCAAACAGAAGCCAAGAGACTTCCTGCATATAGCCACACTCTCTTGTAAATGCTTATTTCCTATTTCCAAAGCTTAGAAACTAGGCTTCCTGCCATGAACAAGAAGAAGGTGCTCTCAAAGCGGACATCACAAGAACTACCAGCCACAGCAAGTACTACTGATTATGATAAAAATACTATTTGCTACTAATAAAGTATAGATGAATGTCAGGGAAAGATTTTTTTTCAGTGTTCTTTTGCAATCTCTCTGTGTGTCTCCCTCTCTCCCTCCCTCTCTGTCTCTTCCCCTCCCTTGTGGTTGAGGATCAAGATGTGAGCTCTCAGCTGTTCCTTTGCCCTGCCATTATGGACTTTAACCCTCTAAAACCATAAGCCAAATTAAATGCTTTCTTTTATTTAAAAAAAAAGTCTTATTTCAGAGAGAGGAGATCAGTGTGTAAAATGGCTGAACTTAAAATTACATAAACAGAAGTTTATCAGGAGACTTAGAGCAGGGAACAGAGAAGAATGGAAGGACTCTCCACACAGGGCAAGATGAAGGAAATCTCTAAGTGATACAAACTTTGTATTTTGAGACACTTTTGACTTACACAGTGTAGCTGTGTTCTAGAAAGCTTCTCCTAAGGGCAATACTTTGTACAACTTTGGTCTAAAGTAAGAAACTAGCACTGATTTCATTGTTTTGGCTCTACATCCTACTTGATGCCATTTTTAGCATCAACTACTAAACTATATAATCCAGACAGACACATAAATCACAACCTTTCTCCTAATGGAGGTTAACAAAGTATGTGTCTGAAAATGCTCATCATTCTGGAAAAAAGATTACTCTGGTAACTATAAGCTTCACTTTCTTAGCTTACAACACCCTACATTTCTATTATACATTATTCACCTATTTTTAGGGGTTGCATATACTCTTTTTTTGGTCTAGCTTTTTTGTGTCATATGTATGAGCAAGTCATAGGCTATTCCTTTTTTGAGAAAAAACTAATTTTATTTTTTGTTTTTTATTAATTACAATTTGCTCATTGTGTATCCCAGCTGTGGCCCTTTCCCTCAGCCCCTCCCAATCCCACGCTTCCTCCCTCTTCTCCTCCCATGCCCCTCCCGAGTCCACAGATAGGGGCATTCCCCCTTCTCTTCCATTTGACCCGAGGCCTGATAGGCTATCCCTTCTAATCAATGCATTCCATTGTAAAACAGACATTTTTGTGCACCCTAGGTCTCACAGTGATGAAGCTTTTGTTCTGTTCTTTTACGAATGCAGCACGAACAGTCTTTTACATATCTAACACATATTTTCAAATACATTTTTACACACATAGTTTTAGAGAACAAGTATATGCATTTCTGTCATGTATATGTGTGCACCTGAGTGCATATATAAACCTACATTTTGATGTGTACACTGTGGTGTCCCTCAGTGGCTTTATGTACATTTGCCTTATGACTGAAATATAGTATGTCTTTATGTGCATTTACTGGATATGTGGACTTTGTGTGTGGTCAGTGTATAAATATTACCTATTTTTTCCTTTTTTAATTAAATTTTTATGTTAATTACAGTTTGTTTCCCCCTCACTCATTTCCTCCCAATCTCACCCTTCCTCCCTCATCTCCAACCATCCCCCTCTCCAAGTCCACTGATAGGGGAGGTCCTCCTTCCCTTCCATCTGACCCTAGCCTATCAGATTTCATCAGGACTGGTTGCATTGTCTTCCTTTGTGGCCTGGCAAGGCTGCTTCCCCTTCAGGGGGAGGTGATCAAAGAGCCAGTCACTGAGTTCATGTCAGAGAGAATCCCTGTTCCCCTTAATAGGGAACCCATTTGGATACTAAGCTGCCATGGGCTACATCTGAGTATGGGTTCTAGCTATTTTTAAATCAAGATGTGTCTGCCTTTTTCTTACTGATTTATAATTCAGAAATAACCACAGGCACCTGCCTATTCACTCCCGTCATGATTGATATCTTTTGCTATAGTGAGGATTCTTTTTTTTTGTTTTTAGTTGTTATTGTTGTCATAAAGCTTTATTTATACTGTTGAACTTCTAGAAGAGACAGTAAATCCAGCAGAGGTAAGTTGATCCCAACACTTTAATAGTGGGAGACTTCAACACCCTACTCTCACCAAGGGACAGAACATTGAGACAGAGGCTAAATAGAGAAATAATGACACTCACAGAGGTCTTAATGGACCTAATATGGATCTACAGACCTTTTAACCCAAACACAGAATATACCTTCTTCTCAGTACCTCATGAAACCTTTTCCAAAATTGACCATACAGCTGGGTACAAAGCAAGCCTCAATAGATACAAGAAGATTGAAATAATCCCTTGTATCATATCAGACTACCATGGTCTAAAACTAGATTCAACAATAACAGAAATAGCAAAAAGCCTACACACTCGTGGAAACTGAACAACTCAATGACAGCTGGATCAGGAAAGAAATAAAGAAGTTTAAGACTTCCAAGAATTCAATGAAAAGGAAGGTACAACTTACCCAAACTTATGGGATGCAATGAAAGGAGTGCTAAGAGGAAATTTCATAACACTAAGTGCCTTCAGAAAGAAGCTTGAGACATCTTATTCAAGCAACTTAATGGCACACATGAAATCCCTGGGGTGGGGGCGGGGGAAGACGCAGACACACCCAAGAGGAGTAGATGGATGGAAATAATCAAACTCAGAGCTGAAATCAATAAATGAGAAACAATGAGAACAATTCAAAGAATCAATGAAACCAAGAGCTGGTTCTTTGAGAAAATCAACAAGGTACATAAATTAACTAACTAAAGGGCAGAGAGAAACTATCCAAATCAACAATATCAGGAATAAAAAGGGGGACATAGTAACAAACACGGAGGAAGTCCAAAGACTCATTAGGTCCTACTTCAAAAGCCTATATGTAACAACATTTGAAATGAAATGGACAATTTTCCTGATAGATTCCATTTACCCAACTTGAATCAAGATCCGGTGAATAAATTAAATAGTTCTATATCCCCTAAGGAAATAAAAGCAGTCATCAAAAGTCTCCCATCCAAAAAAACCAAAAAACAAAAAAACCAAAAAACTCAGGGCCAGATGGTTTCAGAGCAGAATTCTACCAGACCTTCAAAGAAGAGCTAACTCCAATCCTCTTCAAACTATTCCACAAAATAGAAAAAAAAAAAAAGGAACATTACCAAATTCATTCTATGAGGCTACAGTCACCTTTGATACCTAAACCACACAATGACCGAACAAAGAAAGAGAATCTCAAACCAGTCTCTCTTGTGAACATTGACGCAAAAATACTCAATGAAATACTCACAAACCAAATCCAAGAACACATCAAAGATATCATCCACCATGACAAAGTAGGCTTCATCCCAGGCATGCAGGGGTGGTTCAATATATGGAAATACGTCAATGTAGTCCACCATATAAACAAACTAAAGAATAAAACCACATCATCATCTCCTTTGATGCTTAAAAAGCATTTGACAAAAGCCAACACCCATTCATGTTTAAAGTTTTGGAGAGATCAGAGATACAAGGCACATACCTAAACATAGTAAAGGCAATATAAAACAAGGGTATAGCCAACATCAAACTAAATGGAGAGACACTTAAATCAATCCCACTGAAATCAGCAACAAGGTAAGGCTGCCCACTCTCTCCATATCTCTTCAACATAGTACTAGAAGTCCTAGGTAGAGCAGGAAGACAACTAAAAGAGATAAAGGGGATACAAATTAGAAAGGAAGACGTCAAGTATGACTATTTGCGATATGGCATGATAGTATACATGTGTGACCTCCAAAATTCTACCAGAGAACTCCAACAGCTGACAAAAACCTTCAGCAAAGTGGCTGGATACCCTTCTCCATTGCTGGTGGGAATGTAAACTTGTACCACCACTTTGGACATCAATCTGGCACTTTCTCAGAAAGCTGGAAATACTGCTACCTCAAGACCACTCCTGGGCATATATCTGAAAGATGCTCCACCAACCAACAAGGACATTTGCTCAACTATTTTCATAGCAGCTTTATTCGTAATAGCTAGAATCTGGAAACAACCAAGATGTCCCTCAACTGAAGAATGGATACAGAAATTGTGGTACATTTACACAATGAAATACTGCTTAGCTATTTTAAAACATGGAAACCACGGAATTTGCAGGCAAATGGATGGAACTAGAAATTATCATCCTCAGTGAGGTAACCCAGAAGCAGAAAGACTTATAAGTAGATATATTCACTTTATAAGTGGATATTAGCCGTGTAATATAGGATAAACATACCAAAATTTACAGACCTGAAGAGACTAAACAAGAAGGACCCTAGAGAAGAGGCTTAAATATAATTCAGAAGGGAAAATAGGATAGATACCTGAAGCAGTAGAAAAGAAGGAACAGGATGGGAGCCCACCACAGATGTCCTCTAAAAGCCTCCACCTAGCAGGGGAGCAAAGAGGATGCAGAGACTCACAGCCAAACTTTGTTTTTGTTTGTTTGTTTAATTTTTCCTTTTATTTGATACAAAATTTTTTCTCACATAACATATCCTAATTATGGCTTCTTTTATTTCTACTTCTTCCAGGTCTTCCACACCTTCCTTCCTATCCTTCCATTCTTATTTTATCTATCCTTAGAAAAAAACTGTTGGTATAATGTTCTTGTGGACTGTATACAATCTACCCTTGTTCATTCAAATGCTGATTTCTCTACCCCACTATCTGTTTTCAATCCTGAGTTTGCATTGTGGTGTGTATTCTAAGCATCACCTGTCTCAAGTTTGTGGAAGCATGCCAACATTTGTTGTCTGTATTGTCAATAAAACAACCATCCACAATGCTGAGCAATGGAGAGAATAGGGTGGGACAGCCTGGTCTGGAGGGGAGGAGAAGGAAGTGAAGTGGGAGGAGTAGGAGAGCAGGGATGGGCAGGAGAAGACTTCAAACCATGAAGAGAGATGAACCGGACCTAAGATATGACTAAAAGCAAGTATAATGAGTAAAATCTGAATGGGAGGAAACTATGCAGGCTTGGAGGTTTAGGATGGAGTAACTATTGAACAGCATTGTGCTCTGGGTTAGTTAAATAAATCCTAGTCTCTGTGTGGTGATTTGGGTATACAGCTAGTTTAGGAATATCCACTGCTTAACTAGAAGATAAATCAATAGTAAATATTAATATTCAACAACAGAAAACAAAAAGGCTTCTAAGGAATAATAAAAAATAAAATAAAATGAAGTAAGTGTAAGAAGATACTGCAAAATCTCACACATTAGAATTGGAAAAAGAAAAAAGAAGGAAAAGGACACACGAGAAAGCACAAGAAATAGTCCCATTCATTCACACATTCAGGAATCTTATAAAAATACTAAATTGGAAATAATGATATATATATTTTGAGGACCTAGTGTGGGCCCCTGAATGTCCTGTGCATGCTTTAAGCCAAACTTTGGAGAGAGTGCAGGGAGTCTTATGAAAGAAAAGGGATATAGAAGGACCTGGAGGGAACAGGAGCCCCACAAGGAGACCAACAAAGCCAAAAAATGCTGGGCCCATGGGGGACTTTGGAGACTGATGCATCAACCAAAGACAATGCATAGAGAGGACCCAGACCCCCTGCCCACAGGTAGCCCATAGATAGCTCAGTCTCCATGTGGGTTCCTAGGAAGGGGAGAAGAGACAGTCTCTGAAATGAACTCGGTTGCCTGCTCCTTGATCACTTCTATCTAATGGGGCAACCTAGCTAGGCCACAGAGGAAGAGGATCCAGGCAGTTCTGATGGGGCCTGATAGACTAGGGTCAGACAGTAGGAGAAAAGGCCTTCCCCTATCAGTGGACTAGGGGTGAGGCATAGGGGAGAAAGAGGGAGGGAGGGGGGTTGGGACCAGTAGGAAATGAGGGAGGGTGCTAAGACCAGTACACAAAGTGAATGAATTGTGATGATGATGATGAAAAAAGAGTTATAAACCTGTACCTCATCTGTAAAAAGGCAGAGTCAAAGCCCATTATTTTCATGTAGTTATCCACCAGGAGTATTATTCATTGAGAACATCCCTTTCTCACTGCACTGTGTGTCACCTTTGTCACAGGTCATGGTACTACATATTTGTACCCGTCTCTAGACATTCTATTCCAGTTGTTCTCAGACTATAGCATGTACTGGTTTTACAGAAGTGGTTTATTAAAACAGAATATGTGGGCTGGAGAGATGGCCCAGCTATTAAGAGCACTTGCTGCTGTCACAGAGGGCCTAGGTTCAGTTCCCACATATCTCACAATTGCCTGTAACTTAAGTTACAAAGAATCCAACCCACTCTTCTGTTCCCCATAAATATATAAAATAATTTTCTTGTAAAAACACAGAATGCTGGTTTCTACCAATAGAGCATCTGATTCGCTAGGTTTGGGCTAAGGACCAAGAACAATGAGGGACCAAGGAAATCCTGGACTGATATGACAGCCACACATAGTACGCTATCCTTTCTTGGTGTGTTGTTTTGATTAGCTTCATCCTTAGAGGTTTTGATTATTAGTCATTATTGTCTGTGAGTGCATGCAAGGGGAGGTGGCATGTCCCGCTGCTTGCACGTGGGTCAGGGGACAAGTTTGTGAAGTCTCTTCTTCCACCTTTACATAGGCTTCCTGGATGGAACTGTCATCACCAGGCATGGAGGGCTCAGTGAGCCATCTTGCCAAGCCCTCGGAGCAGTGGCTCTCAGTCTTCCTAGAGCTGTGACTCTCTTAATACAGTTCCTCTTGTTGTGGTGACTCCCAGCCATAAAAAAATATTTTTGTTGCTACTCCACAACTATATTTTTGCTGCTGTTACGAATCATAATGTAAATATCTGATATGCAAGATGTATTTCCATTGTTACAGATTGATCCAAAGGGGTTGGGACCCACAGATTGAGAACCGCTGCCTTAGAGTTTATTTTAAAGAAATGCTGGTCTGAATGCTACCCTTGCTTTGTTCTCTTAAGATGCCCTTAGTCATTGTGGTCCTTTACTTTACCCACACTTGAAAAATTTAGAGTCTTCTGATCAACAAGTCCCCAGAACTTGAACATGCATGCATGTGGCTGGGAAAGAGACTGAGGTTACATCATCCATTTCAATCAGTATGAAGAGGAACAAATATCTTATTGTTATCAGCTTTTCTAGCATGAACATGTATATTGTTACACTTATGTAACTCTCCTTTAGTCTTCCAAATTGTTTGAAACTTTCTGTCTAAAAGTTTTCCATGTTATTTGTTAGCTTTCTCCCTAGTTATTATCATGTTTTAAAATTTCTGTACTGTTTAAGTGGGATTTTCTTTCTATTTGCTTTTTGTGAATAGTACCTCAATACATAACTGACTAATTTTTACTGACTTTTCATTTAGTAATGGTAATACTTGTCTATAGATTTCTCTAAATCATATACAATTCTGTGATCTGTAATAAATGTTACATCTTTTTTCCCCAGACTTTGTATTTATGATCTCTTTTTCCTATCTGGCTATGATCAGCAGAAAATAGTTGTATTAAAAAAGGTGAAAGAAGACATTTGTATTCTTTTGATATGAGGTAAATTTTCAAGCCTCTATCAAGATATTTGCTGCTCATTTTTGTACATTTGTAACTGTTCTTATATCATATTAAAACATTTCTATTTCCAGTTTGTCTAGACATTTTAAACTTAATTTTACAACATGATTTTCTGAACTCAATATTATAATTTTTTCTCATTTTCTAATTTTACTAATTTGACTATTTGATTTTAGGTTGTTACCCTGTCTTTATGTTTCTGGAATATATCTGACCAGGTCATGAATTCAAGGTGCTAACACTTATTTTTTTGATGCTAACACTTGTCAAGAATTTTTGCATCTATATTATGACTTATCATCAATCTTGCTGTTTTTAAAATTCATTCATAGGGTTAATCTCCATGTATGATGTTATGGCTTCCTAAGAAAATGGATTAGAAATACAGAAGGTAGGAAGAGAGATCAGTGAAATGGGTAAAATATCTATTTTTTTAAAATTCAAGATGTGTTGCTTTGGAAGTATTAACAAAATTAGTGAAGCCCCAGCAAAGGTAATTAAATAAAATAAAATAGTAAAACTGAGTGGGTGTGGGGAGAAACCACAAAATCTTAACAAACATCAAACACACAAAAATGAATTGTAGGCAACTGTGTGAATCTTCCTCTGATCATTCCCTGACTTCTCAGGACAGTCCAGCATCCTTCTCCTGGCCACTTCTGAGGATTTCCTTTTGGGTTGTCATCATGGACAGACTACCTGCACTTGGGTCTTGACCTTGTAGAATCCATTTGCACCTCTTTGAATAGTCACTGCTTCATTACCTGAGCCCCACCCCCACCCCCGACCCCTCACCAAACCAGTGATTTGAATTTACTCACTCAAGTATTACATAATTACTAGAACTTAGTTTGGTTCCTATGAAACAGTTTCAGTATTTTATACATGCTTCCTTTTATCAAAGTTCTTATTCCTATTACTTATATTTGTCTGATCTGCAATTTGGTTCCCATCCTGGGGCCATTTCCTTGGAATGCTGTTGATTCCTCCTTCCATCTCTCCTGCAAGGCCTGGGATCTGGTTGTTCCTCTTAGACATGGAAGGAAACGGAGTCCCGTCCAGCATTCACTGTTACTAAGCAACAACAGGGGGAGGAGGGTGGGGGGCATATCTCTAAAATGTATTACAACCACAGTATTATCAGGGTTTATTTCCAAAGACCAATGTTTCCGGTGCTGGCCAGATATTTGCTGACTTGGCCCGATTCCCTAGTCCCAAGGATGTACCCCAACATTAGGGTAATTCTTACTTCATTCTGCAAATGAATCTCTCAACTCAATAGGAAACTCTCACCAGCTCTGGACATCAAGCTGCCTCGCGTGGTGTCCTCATGGCTGAGCCTGTGTTTTGGTGTCTGCTTGCCTGACCCATGGGAGTACACAGCATGGAGACTTCCACCTTCTGTGCCTCAATCTCAATATCCATTGCTTCGAGCAGCAGCAGAACCACCAGAGGGCAGGTTACGCCCGAGAAATTTCAAACACGCCCTAAATTAACTACAGCAGAAGCGCAGTGTGGACCGGCAATTTATAGTTCAACAAACCCTACGCACGAGTCTGATGCATGCTGCGGGATGAGCATGCACATTACACAGCCTGTCTCTGGAATGTTTGTTCTGTGAATGGGTGACCCAGTATCACCTGGGAGCTTTTACAATAGCTAGAGCCAAATTGGGACAAATGGACAGGCTAGGGGGGACGTGAGCCCCTGACACGGGAGTTATTCAGAGGAAAAGTTTCCATAATAATCAGTGCATTAAAATTACAAAAGTTCACATTTTATGTAGACCTCTAATTCATGTAGATGTCAGTCAACATATGTTGACTTCCTTGACCTGCTGCTATGATTTGAAGTATGAAATGTCCAACACAGGACATTTCATCATCCCTACGGGGAGGCACTACTTGGGAACCAAGAGGTAGGAGCCTGAGCTAGCAGATGCAGGTCATTGGGAGCATCTTGTCCCTGTTCCTTGCCTCACATTTTCTGTCTCACTCTGTTTCGTTTCAGTATGGGGTGAAAATCTCCTTAGCCTTATACTCCTGCTTCCGTGATGCTCTACCCCAGCACATCTTGCCAGGTAACTGTGAGTTAAGCCTCTGAAGATATGAGCAGACAGATCTTTCTTCAACATGTTCCATCTGGTGTTTTGGCCATAGTGATGATAAAGCCCATATAGCAAGTAATGGAGTTAAGCATGTGCCTTTTTTTTTTAATATTAGAAAAAAGCGTGTGCTTTTAATTAAGTATGTGCTTTTCATTTTGAGAGTCATCTCTAACCCAAAACTGGACAATATGCAGAGCAAGAGGTTTTGAAGCCAGTCATAAATGGGACAGCTCCATCAAACCCCTCCCCTAAGGCCTCAGGGAGTATAGTTTTTTGAATAAGAATGGTCCCATTTAAAGGTCTGGCCTTGTAGTGGGTGTGGCCTTGTTGGTGAAGTGTGTCTCTGGGGGTGGGCTTTTGAAACCCCAAAAGTGCCAGCATCTTTGTCTTCCCGCTGCCTGCCAATCCAGATGCAGAGCTCTCAGCGCCTTCCCCAGCGCCTTGTCTGCCTGTGTGCCTCCACGTTCCCCACCATGAGGACAACGGACCGAACCTCTGAACTCTAAGCCGGCCCCAGTTCAATGTTGCCTTCATAAGAGTTGTGGTGGTCCTCGTGTCTCTTCACAGCAACAGAACACTGAGCCAGGGCGCTGGGCAGAATAGGAGGTAGAGGATTGTGAGAGCCAGAGGGGATGAAGGACACAGGAAACGAGGCCTTCTAGACGCAACAGGACGGACACATGCGTGAACTCAGAGAGACTGTGATAGTATACACAGGGCCCGTTCAGTTCCAAGTCAGACACCATGGCGGCACTCACGGGGGAGGCAGACACCATCTCCTATCCCTAACCAAGAAGCTACCCCAAACTGATAACCACTTGAAAAGGAAAGATTAGTTTTCTCCAGCGGAGTCTCACTCGAGGAACGGTCCCACGTCCTGCAGTAGATGTCCAACACAAAATGAACTCAATGATATTTTTGAAGATTTTTTTTTGTCTCATATTGCTTTGCTTGGGCAAATTTTGTCTTACTGGATTTTTGTTCGTATAATCTATTTTCAGATTTTGTAATTTTATGGGTTTTTTTGTGTGTCTGTCTGTGTCTGTGTATTTGTGGGGTTTTTTTTTCCTATTTTTTTCAGTCTTGCTGTTTGTTCTCTAAGGAGAGAGAGAGAGAAAGGGCATGGAGTTTGGTGGGTGGGGAGGATCTGAGAGGCGCTGGGAGGGACAAGGATCAGAATATATTGCATGAAATTATTTCAATAAAAAAATAAAAATACATTTTAAAAAATGAGCTCTTTCCAGGGCCTGTATTCTGCCACTTACCTTACGAAATATTCTGTAGATACCAAAGAAAACATAGCGAAATATGAAGATTTTTAGATTCCATGAAATAATATCCATAAAGACAACCAAGAAGAGGTACATCATTCCTGTGGCTGCCATGGCAGTCATATGCCTTCCGATTGCCTTTTGGTCCATACTGTATATAGAAAACTCAGTATCTGATGAGAGCAACAGAAGGATGTTAACAGAATGAGACGCCCCCAAGGCGCCTGCATGGGATCACAGACAGATCAACTGTCAACTATTAGCAGCTATGCTTTGCTATAACCCATACAACATGAAAGTAGGAATTGGCCACCTGTGTGCCCCACAAGCCTGAATAAAAATCCGTATCGGTAGGTTAAGAGATGCACTCCTGCGGAATGTATCTCAATCAAGGGATGGCGAACTAGCACACAGCAGGAGCACTCAGGGGAAGGGGAATGTGAAGAGTGGACAACAACTTTCTTTATTATTCTAAGGACACTTTTTTGGGAAATCTGAATTCATCCTCAATTACTGGGAACTCTAGTATGACAACTGAATGTTGGACCACATGTAGAGTCAAATAAAAAGAAAGCAAGCAGGCAAGACAGGACCCAAAGAACCATTTTGTTGAACAAGAAATCCACCTGCCAACAGTAGTACCCTACCAGCCACTGAAAGCATGTCACACTCAGAGAGCACTTACTGAGGGGTGACCTCAGCAAATGTGCAAAGAGCTCACAAGTGTTTACACAAGATTTCACAAACCCCAAACTGACACTGTCAATAACGGATGTAAAGATGAGGATTGGTATGACAGATATAGTTCAGCAGTTAAGAGCACTTTATGCTCTTGCAGAGGACCCACGTTCAGTTGCCAGCACCCACCCATGGAAGCTCACAATCATATGTAACTCAACAGATTGAAACAGCAAGCTTGGTCAAAATAAAGATGAAGACAAACAATTCAAAGCCTCCAAGTCAAATTTTTAAAAAGGTAAGGAAAAGGGGGATGACTTTCTAGAGGAGTTTTATGACTCATCATCAGGAGATCAAATCTACTGCAGCAAAATTTAGAGAAGGTAAAAAGGGAGAAGGGGAATCCAGAACCGTATGTAAGGAACTTGTGTGAGAATTCTTATGACCCAGGCGAACATGGAGATCACCAGTCAAACACAACCAACCAAACACAGCCAGTTCACCAAATACCTGATGCAAACCATCAAATTCAAAGTCAGAAAAAGTATGAGCTGTAGGAAACAAGTAAATCAAGAGGTTGGAGAGTTGGCTTGGTGGTAAAGAGCACTGGCTGCTCTTCCAGGGGACCCGACTTTAGTTTTCTACTTAAGAGTATTGTTTTGTTTTTAAATGTTTAGAGTGTTCTGGCCATATTTGTGTCTGCACACCAGAAGAGGGTACCAGATCTCATTATAGATGTTTATGAGCCACCATGTGGTTGCTGGGAATCGAACTCAGGACTTTGGAAGAACGGACAGTGCTTTTAACCTCTGAGCCATCTCTCCAGCCCCTAGAGTTTAGTTTTCTATACCATGTTCACAAACACTTGTGATTCTAGCTCCTCTGATGCCCTCTTCTGGTACCTGCACTCATGTGTACATGCTCCTTGATCACTTCTCCCTAGTGGGAGCCACCAGCAAATCCAGGCAGTCCTTATGGGACCTGATAGGTTAGGGTCAGCCAGTAGGGGAGGAGGACTGGAGGAGAAGGATAGGGGAGGAAGAGGGAAGGAGGGTGGGACCAGGAGGAGATGAGGGAGGGGACTACAACCAGGATACAAATTGTAAAAATATAAATACAAATTGTAAAAAAATTAATAATAACAATAAATGAATAGCAATAAAATAAAATCTTAAAAATTACATCACATATAAGAGTTTTAACAGAAAACCCAGCAGACTTTTTATCAGATATGCTGCAAGCTAAGAGTACATGGGATGGCCATTTAAAGTACTAAAGGGAACAAACAAGCAAATAAACTGGCTAACAATAATTATGCCAAGAAAGGTCTCCTTTACGGATAGGGAGACAGGAAAAAAAACCCACAATTCCAAGACATGTAAAAGCTGAACTCATGACCATCTGACCTGCCTTGTAAGAAATACTGGAGGAGAGTCTTCAAGTGGACACCCAAGCGCTTCAATAGCCACAAAACGCCTGACAGTATAAAAGCTACAAGTAAAACTAAGCATCCCAGCAAAATTTAAAACCTACAATGCCATAATCCTGGGAGGATTTAAAAAAATGTTTATTTCTATCTAAGTAGGAGGATTGGAAACCAAGTGAAAAACGAAGAGCTGTAATAACAGAGCAATGGGTAAGTGAGATAGAAGAGCACAAAGTGAGCCTTCGAAACCTCAAAATGTGTAGAGTGGGGGAGCAGGGAGTTGTGAAACACAGTTAAAATATAAAATTCTCTCCTTTTCACTGCGATCAACATTACTAATCACGAGCTATTTGCAGCTCGAGAGCACAATATTATCACCTCATTGATTATGATTTTAAAAAGTGCTCGTGAGAATGTGGAAGGAAAGGAACAATCACTATCGGTTAGATGTAAATTAGCATAGAGAAACGTATGGAGGTTCCTCAAAATGTTAGACATAAAATTTCCATGACTCAGTAGCAACACTGCCCTGTTCATATCCAGAGGAAATGGAATCCATGAGACATCCGTACTGCCGTGCTTATTATTGCCCCAGTGCTCACAGCGGTCAAGAAACGCAAAGCATGATGTCTCTCACCTGGAGAACAGGGAAAGCATGGTACCTATAACATGTCTGTCACTTGTGACAGCCTGAGTGGAACTGGGGGACATTAAACAATATAAAACAGGTACCGAAAGACAAATATTGCATGTGGAGTCTAAACTAGATGTGGGTTCTCTTAGGAGTAGAGGCTAGAAGGGGGGTTGGTAAAGATAAGTGGTGATTTTCAGATAATTTGTCCCCTAATTTTTCGGACAGATTTATTGCTAATCTCTCTCTTGCTGTTTGTTTGTTGTCTATAGAGTTTATAGTAATGACTACTTTTAAAATTTTCAAATGGTGTGCTATAAAGTTTTATAAATTATTTGTTTTCTTTGAAGAGCTACCTTTTTTTTCAATTGCTTTCTTTTTATACATTTATTTCATTGTGCTTCTTTTTGTTTCAGTATATCTTTCTTTTTCTAGTTTTTAGGTATAGAAACCACTTTATTCAGCCATGCATGGTAGGGCATGTCTTTAATTTCAGCACTCAGGGAGGCAGATTGCTGTGAATTCAACGTCAGCCTGGTCTACAAAGCAAGTCCAGGACAGTCAAGAATACACAGGGAAACCCTGTCTCAAAAAACCAAACCAACCAACCAAACAAACAAATATTTATTCAGCATATACAGCCTATATAAAGGTTTACTGGATATGCACATGCCTTGTTAAAGTAATGAATTATTTATGAGGCATGTGTTAGTTGCATCAAATGAATTTTGATAGGTTTTGATTTTGTGTCCATTTATTGTGAAGCATTTTATATTTACCCTATGATCTGTTTTCAGCCAGTGTGTTGTTTTGTATTAAAGTATGGTGTGTCATTTCCTATCATTTGGAGATGGTCCAATTATCTGTCATTAAGTAAGCCAGTAGCTTAAGTCAATAATCATTTGGACACTTTCCAGAGATCTCTTATAAACTAAGTTCAAATCAGGGTTAATAACATATATCTGAAAAATTCTAAATACTTAGACACACACAGAGAGAAAAGGAGAGAGTCTTTACATGTATTAAAGAGAACTGTTCTGTGTGAAGTCAGCATTGGTGAGCACTCTATACACACTCATGGAAAACATGCATTTTGCTGCTATTGGATTATTCTGCAGAAAACATCAACTTGATGCAACTGGTGGGCAGAATCACTTGAATCCTATATGTCTCTTCCCAGACTTCTTGCTCTATTAATTCTTTTCAAAAAAGAGGACCTAAGCTCCAGCCATCACTCTGGGCTTATTTTTCCATTTGTTGCTCTCAAAGTTGACTTTAAATTTTCCAACTCTTATGACCCGACTTTTGCGCTACACACCTAATGTGTTTTCATTCACACTTATTCTATAAGCTGTTTGCTGCATTTCTTGGGCAAGGCTTTGGAAACGAGGCTTATCATGTTACTTGCTATCTCTTTCACCTGACTTCACATGGACTCTCTCTCTTCTCTCGCTTTCCCTCTGGCTCCATCCTTTGAATGTTCTTGGCATGACTGGGGTTTTGGGTACAACTGCTTCTGTGTTCTACTGTCCCACAAACTCATGTCTACTGTAGCATCTAGAGTCTAGCTTATATTTTCCACCCTAAGTCTTACCGTTTTCCCAGTGTTGTGAAAATGTTTCAGGCATGTATACCATTCAGATGTGTGCAGACTCCTCAATTAGATGTCTCTGAGGGGGGGGGGGGTAATCCCTGCCTCTTCACTGAAGTTGTATCCTTTCTCTCACCACTTTCTGACTTTTAATTACTTGTTCACAAACATTTAAGTGTCTATCATGTCCAGCCAGGGATTATTAATTTGATACATTCTCCTCAAATACCAGTGAGTACAAGAAGCAGGCTGATCGAAATGTAAAGCCAGTGTAGAATGTAACTAACTAGTCTCTGCAAAGACCCTTCACATGAGAGGAAACACGCGCACATTTAGAATCTTAGCCAAGACTGTGTTTTGTGACATAGCACAGGCTGTTTTCTCAAACAGATGACAGCGACAAATAACCTGAGTTGTATACATGCACAGGGATACTGAAAGTCATTCCATGTCAAGTGAGCATCATTGACTCTGATTAATCTTGGAGAACATCAGATACTTACTTTCTTTACTGCACTCTTTAAAGGCATCAAAATATCCTGAAGAACATATTTTCCTAAACTCTTGGATGTCATGGAACTTGAAGATGCTCATTCCAAGGTTATAAATGGGAAATATCAGCATTGAGTTCAAAATGAGGCTCTTCGTGCTGGGCTTAATGTCTGTGATTTAAAAGATAACAGCAAGCTTTATACAAAATAAACCCTGCAGAGGACAGCTCCAATTGACCAAATTAAATGGTGAAAATTACAAGCATACTATTATTCTTAAAGAATTATAATTTCTTGACATTAGTTAGTCTATCCTTTATATTCTATAACACAGTTTATTTCAGTGATTGCTGCTTTGGAAAGTTCCTTAAGAAAAGTTGTGTGCATACAACCTGTCATTTGAGAGAACAGCAGATCAACAGTTGTTGCTTCTTGCTCCTCCTTTCCCGTGTGACCCATGAAGAAGCAGAGTGCATCAGACACAGTGGTATGTACTTGTAATCCCAGAATTCAGCAGTTGAGGCAAGAGAATCATGAGTTCGAGAGCAGCTTGAGCTACAGGGTAGAGTTCTAGGACAGCCTGCACCAAAACACTAGACTCTGTCTCAAAAATCACATAACCAATTAAAGGAAATTTAGACTAAGTTTCAATGGTGATGTTGAAAGGAAATAAATCAAAAGCTGAGATTTCTCTAAAGAGTAACAGCATAATAGCTGGTAAGTGCATGTGTGAGGATGTAGGAAAGACACTAAAGAGGTAACGTCCTGAATTCACACTTTTGGGCTTAAAGAACTAAGATTGTTGAGAATAAGAATAAAGTGTTAATTCATGAGAAATGCATATAGATTATGCAAAAGAATATGTTTCATTATGGAATTTTATTCTGATGCATTATATTAACCTATACAATTATCTTTACATATTTATAAGAGCAAAAGTGGCCACTAGTTGAGAAGAACAAATGACAAGGGATGAGGGAAATCCTTATGTAATGCACAGCTTTTTCAGAGGTTGACATCATAACAAGCCTATTACACAGAAGGCCATAATTGCTGTCAGTACGTACAGTCTTGAAGCCAAAAATAATTTGGGACATTCACTGCTCACACTGGGAGACAGCAAAACTTACAGGATAACCTTAAAGGTTAGTCACATAAAGAGTAAAGTGACTTGTTGGGAGACAAGGTGCTGGAGGTTGACATAATGAGGTATAGAGCAAGATGAGAATTAATGTGATAGACAGAATGACAGCGATCACAGCATTCAGCTCAGCTTTGCTGGGACTGTGTCAGACAGCTGTGCTTGCTGGCTGTATGACGTTCACTGTTTCTACTGCATCATAAAACAAGTATTTGTGTTTATTCAGGACTCTTGGGTATTCTGGGAGGCTATTTAAATCAATACAAATTATACATTGCTGGCAGTTTGTTGAAGCAGAAATAGGAAATACAAAATAAAACAGAGGCTAATTGATAGCAATGCAATTAATTTGGGGAATGAGATTGAAGAATAACTTCTACAAATTAGAGAACAATTTCTTTCATCTGGCTTTATTAGCACCACTTGAAAAATTACAGAATAAATCTTAATGTGCTCTCAGATAACCAAAGATTCTAGTGGGAGGAAAAAAACTTCATATCAGAAAGTTTGTTGGGAGCCTTTCCTCCTGGTTCTGCAATACACATTGCTGGATAACTTAAGACATTAATGTTTCCAGTGTGTTTTGATGAAGGAGTGGCACTACTCTAGCCAATTCTCCTTGAATGTTATGGCCAAAGGAGGAAACCCAAGAAAACAAGGTCTTAAAAAAGAATGGCTGACACTCAACATAGCACTATAATATTAAAGCACTCAATGAAGTTTGTTAACTAAATGTTTTCCCCAGAAACCCAGAAGAAAAGGATTCTGTACTGTTGCTTTTTTCTCAGAGTCATTTCTCCATATTTACACAAAGCTTCTGAAAGGGAGAAGATTTGTAATCCCCTTACCTGGCATTATGTTCACCACGGCATCCACAATTATACTTATAAACCCCACACAGTGGTTGAGGACAAAGATCTTGATGTAGGCACCGGTACTAGTGTTGTACCAAAAGCTTAGCAGGTAGATGAATGGGATCACAGACCAGCCAAACAGCATGAGGATGAACATTGTGTCGAGGAAGTGGTATTTCTCCAGCAGCATATCCACGTCAGTGATATGGAACACCAGCTGAGACGGACATGAAAACACAAACCGAATGTTGGGTATTAGCTACTTTCTATGTTGCTGTGCTTCATATCACTGGCAGGCTGCAGGAAGCTCCTTGTTTCTTGGCTGACAAGCAGACAAGGAGCTGGTGGAAATAAAGCCTGAGCTGATAATGTTAAAAACTTGCCACAATGACCCATTTTTGCCAACTAGACCACATCTCAAGATTCCATAGCTCCCAAATAGCTAT
>CM053758.1:18096130-18166109 GCA_028658305.1 Pachyuromys duprasi
AAAATCTCCACTGCTTTTGGGTGTTTCTGGTGGGGCCATGGTGTCCTGATTTTTGTTGGGTGAGTTCTTTTGCCGATTTCTGGGCATTTGTTTATATATAATCAGGGAGCTGTTTGTGCATTAAGGCTGTACTTCAGTCTGAAACTGTCAGTCTCTTGTGTCAGGAGTATTCTTCAAGAAGATCAGGGATTTCTGGTGGTTTGTTATTGTTTGTTGTTGTCTCAGTTGAACTCTATTGTGGGCTCTGTGTGCCTGGTTTCGTGCTCTGTGCTAGAAGCTGTGAGCACTGCAGGCTGGTCATCCCTCTGGTCTGGAGGTCTAGCTCCTCAGTCTTTTGAGATGTCAGCTGGGGACTTTGCGCTCAGCCCTGGACTTGTCGCTAAGGGCTCTCCCCTGGAATGGAGATTTGGCGCCCCTTTCTGGGCCAGGGGCTGTACACCACGGTCTGAGATGATATTTGGGGCACACAAAATGGGTTTGGGTTGGTGTGCCTCCACTGAATGCAGGCCTGTCTGAAATGGTGCCCGAGGCCTTCTCTGTCTGTCCTGTGGACACACACAGGGACTGAGGTTTTTGCTGGCGGATGTGTGCAGTGTTCGCCCTCAGTGTGCGGTCTGGTCAAGATGGTCCCCAGACCTTCTCAGTCTGGGGTGGCTCCGGTGATTGGTGCACGCCTGTCGCACACCCGTGGTTTGAAGCAGAACTCAGGTCCCTCCCCGACTTGCCCGCAGACTGGCACACGGACTGAGGTTTTGTGGTGCGAGTCCGCAGAGTGCAGACTGGTCAAAATGGTCTCCCGATCCTCTCAGACTGGGGTGGTTCCGGCAATCGGTGCGTGCCCGCCGCACACCTGTGGGTTGAAGCAGAACCCGGGTGCAGTGTGCGCTCACAGTGTGCGGGTCATTGAAACCGGTACCCGGTTCCTCCTCAGACTGCCCGTGAGACTGTGTGATCCAATCTATTATGGCGGGTGCGGGTGCCCAGCGTGGCTGCTCATTCAGATGAGAGCTGTGTGCCTCTGGTCACCCGGAGATTTTTCCGGGGAATAACTGGGTGTCTCTAGGGTTTTCCCACTTGATTTTCTCACTGTGGGAGTTCTGCTCACCTGGCAATCATGAATGCTGGCGTTTTAGGTCCCAGAGTTCAGTCTCCTGGTCGCTGCATTGTTTCTGCTGTCCTACTCCTCAGACATGGTGTCCTCTCATGGCGGCCATCTTGGATCCAGCAGTGTGTTTTACATGACAGTAACAAATGTGCTCATGCACAGGGAAACAATGCACAGCGAAGCTTTAATGTGCTGGAAATCCAGAAGTTAGAACTGATTCTTTCTGAGGAGAGATGTGGCGGATTTTTTAAACCCTTTGACAAAGTTCATTTACTAATGTAATGAAAGGCCTCTGTTGTGTTTTGTGTGTGTGTTATCAACATTATTCCAGTTTTTACATAATAAAAATGTTTTCAAAATAAATACAATCTTAAGTAAGAAATTTACATACATATACATGTTAAATAGTTAACTCAAAATCAGAAAAAAATTTTAAAACCACAAACATGACGAGCATTATTTTTTTTATTATTATCATTTCTAGCTTTTTTTTTATTTTACAGAAATAGCAAAAACTATTCAAAACTTCTCAGAGAAACGTAAAGGTTCCAAATAGTGAAAGGACTCTGAGCAAAGGACTCAGCTGGAGACTTCACATAACATGACTCCAAAATGTAATGGAAAAACTGCAGTCACCAAAACAGACACGGAGCAATGTGGCAGAAAGGGGAACCCAGGAGCAAACCCATGAAGTTGATGGTCCGTTTTTAACAGTGCTCCAAGAACAACATAGAGAAAGTTTATTCCCTAGACAGTGCTGGGGAAAACAGTTATTCATATTCAGAAGAATTAAACTGAACCTTATTTTATACTGTGTGTGAGAATAATCAGCCTTCAGTGCTAACCGGGGCTATATAGCAAGTTTGCTTGTTTCACACAAACAAACAAAAAGAAACCATCCTCAAATGGATTAAACCTGAAATCTGAAAACTAAAACAACAGAAGAAAACAGAGTGGAGCCTCCATGACATTGATCTGAACAAATAATTCTTCTTAGATAAAATTCTAAAAGCATAGCCAACACGATCAATTATAAGGTTTAAAAAAAAAAAAAAGGACCATGCAGCTGCTGGGGGCCATGTTGGTATCCATGCCCTGTGTTCCCACCAAGGGCCATGTCAGTGTCTGTGGCCCACACTGTGGCAGAGGGCCGTGTTGATGTCTGGGCTGTAAAGCCACCAGAGACCATGCTGAGGCCTGTGGCATGCGCTGATGCCAGAGGCCGTGTGGGTGTCTGTGGTTCATGCTGTAGCCCATCCTTAGTCATCAGGGACATGCAAACCAAAACAACTCTGAGATTCCATCTTACACCCATCCGAATGGCCAAGATCAAAAAATAAAGTGACAACACATGTCGGAGAGGATGTAAAGAAAGGGGAACCCTCCTCCATTGCTGGTGGAATGTAAGCTTGTACAACGACTTTGGAAATCAATCTGGCACTTTTTAAGAAATTTAGGAATAGCCTTACCTCAAGACCCAGCTATTTCTCTCCTGGGTGTAAATCCAAAAGATGCTCCACCACACAACAAGTACATTTGCTTAACTATGTTCATAGCAGCTTTATTCCTAATAGCCAGAATCTGGAAACAACCTAGATGTCCCTCAACTGAAGAATGGATACAGAAATTGTGGTACATTTACACAATGGAATACCACTCAGCTATTAAAAAGAAATCATGAAATTTGCAGGCAAATGGGAACTAGAAATGATCATCCTGAGTGAGGTAACCCAGACCCAAAAAGACACACATGGTATGTACTCACTTATAAGTGGATTTCAGCCATTGAGTACAGGATAAGCATACTACGAGGCACACACCTAAAGAAGATAAGTAACATGGAGGATCCAAGGGAGGATGCGTGAATCTCACTTGGAAAGGGAGACCGAATAGACGGAGGTAGTGGCTGAAGAGAGGAAACAAGGTAGGAGAGGACACAGAGAGTTAAGAGGGTGGAGATCAGATGTGGGGAGAGGGAGGGTGAGAGGACAGAGGCCTGTAAAGAAGAGAGAAATGGAGGGTGGGACATCTTTGGGACAAGATGGAGAACAAAGTTGGGGTAGGCTCCTGGGAGGATATGAGGGGGACTCAAGCAGAGACTCCTAGTAGCAGAGGCCATAGAGACTGACCAGGACACCGTCTAACTAGACTAGTTTCCTAGTCAAGAGAGTGGAACACCGACCCACCCACAAAAACTTTGACCCGAGATTTGCCCTGTCTACAAGTTGTACAGGGATAACGATAGGGCAGATAGAACAGAGACTGAGGAAATGCCCAATCGATGCCTGGCCCAACTAAAGACCCAACCTATCGGAGAGTGCCAACCCCTGACATTATAAACAATATTCTGCTAAGCTTGTGGACAGGAACCTGTCAGAGTTGCCCTCTGAGAGACTCTACCCAGCTGGCCCCAAAACAGATGCTGAGACTCACAGCTGAACAATGGGCCACGCGTAGGGAGTCTTGTGGAAAGGTGGGAGGGAAGAGAAGAGGATCTGGAGGTGGCAGGAGCTCCACAAGAAGACCAACAGAGCCAACTAACCAGGGCCCAGAGGGGCTTGCTGAGGCTGAAGCATCAACCAAGGACCATGCATGAACTGGACCTAGGCCTCCTACAAAGACACAGCAGATGGGCAGCTTAGGCCTCATGTGGGTCCTCTAGTAAGGGAAGTGGGGACTGCATTGGATAAGGACTCACTTGTCAGGTTTTTGATCACTTTTCCCTGGTGGGACTGCCTTGCCAGGTCAGAGGGGACGACGACGGGCTCAGTCCTGATGCAACTTGATGAGCCTGAGTGGATGGAAAAGGAGCTCCCCATTTCTAAGGAAAAGGGGAGGGAAGGAGAGGGAGGGAACTGAGAGGAGAGTGAAAACAGGGCTACAACAAGGATGTAAAGTGAATTTTTAAAATCCCAAATAATCAGGAAAAATATCATGTTGGAAAAAAGGAAAAGAATAAGGCATTGCATCAAGCTAAAAATCCTTCTAAAGCAATGTTATAATGAAGAGAGAGCTCATATTTGGGGATAGATGTTTGCAAACTATAGCTTTTGTAGGAACTAATGTTTGAAGGAGAAGAAACTCAATATCAAGGAAATAAACAGTCCAATCAAAATGGGGAAAGATGTAATTTTTTAATTTATTTTTATTTTATGTACATTGGTGTTTGTCTGCATGTGAGGGTGTCAGGTCCCCTGGAACAGAAGTTACAGACAGTTGTGAGCTGCCATGTGGGTGCTGGGAATTGAACTCGGATCCAAGTGCTCCTAACCATTGAGCCATCTCTCCAGAGGAAAGATGTAATCTTCAAAGGAAGATTTAAAAATTTTTAACATAACCAAAAAAAAAAACCCAAGGAAATAAAGATTTAAATCACAGCAAATATATTTACTAAAACAGCTATTATAAGAGAGATAAATGTACATTCTGGAGAAGTGACTCTTACTTATCCTTAGAGGTGCTGTGATTGGCTTGCCAGTACTCATGGGAATGCCCAGAAAACTAAAAGTAACATGCTGTACAATCCAGCCACCCACTTCTGTTTACATAGCTAAATGAACTGAGATCAGTACCCCTAAGTTCCTTTGTTCATTAGAGCATAATTCACAGTATCTTAGCTATAGGAGTGACATGGTTTATAAAAGGACATTGCATTACGTGGGTGCATAGGACAGTATCTTTAAAGATAAAGAAAAGGAGTCATTACCCTTGTCAGCCTATACACAGCCGGAAGACATACTCAGTGAAAAACCACAGTCACAGAAAGGCAAATAGCGCATGATTTCATGTATAAAAAAAAAATCTAAAACTTTGGACTCCTGGAAGCAGAAAGCACAGTGGGGGCATCAGGTCCCTGTGGGTTTGGGGGTCGGGTGGGGATGTGGCTATTGATAGAAGAATATAAGTTCCCAGATAGGAGCAGTAAGCTCCACTGATCCCTCGCACACAATGGTAGCTATAAACTGAAGTATTATCTACTTCTAATTTTCTTCTGAAAAAATTTTATATGAGGTAATATTTTTATCAATTATTTAATTTGATCATTCCATAACATAGGCATCTATTAATCACAATGTATCTATACTATATATATATGTATACATACATAGGTATATATATTAAAAGTCAAAAAACATTAAGAACAAAACAAATTCACTTGTCTCTACTCAGGAAGAAGAAAAATATTTCAATACAGTGCCCCGTCTTATTATTAATCAATGCCATTTTCAATACATGAGCATGAAGATCTCATGAATGCCACCTTTTACGGAATCCTTCTGTACAATTAATGAAATCATACGAAGCGAATGCTCTAACTAGGGTGTCTCAAAAGGCAAGTGGCAAGGATCTATTTGCCAAGCCTGAAGAAACCCGAGAAGGTCATGGTGGTTTCCGGTGACCCAGAACCTCTGCGAAGCATTTCCGGATCCTTACCTGTGTGTGTACTCCTTCGGCAGGATAAACGACAATTCAGCTGCGACATTAGTCTCCATCTTGGCAGTTGGTATGTAGTTCCTAATGAGCTGGGAGATTGCTTCAACATCACAGTCAGGGGTCTTCACCATGATTAGGTGATACCCCACACCTGAAAAGATCCATTTAGAAGGTCAGATGAAGCCGCTGAATATTCTCAGCAAAAGCATGCTTAATCTCCACAGTTCAGGCTTATTAGCTGCACATGGTATGGCACTTCCACGTTCTATAGTATAAAGACACACACGCAAATTGCTGGACATATCATTAAGAACTTAACATACAGCAGTGCTGATGCTTAGCTTATTCTGAGGGATCCCTTGTCCCCAGGCTCAGATACTCCTGGTGGAGCACGGGGTTGACACCAGAAGGAGTTAACTTGACTCGTGCCCAGGCCCATGCATCTAGAGTGAGGAAAAGAGGGCTATAACCAGAAAAGATAACGAGAGAAGCAATGACATCCTGGGAGTCTGAAATGTGCTGACCGCTTCACCAGGAGGGCAAGGCGGCTCAGGACTGACTGCCTCCGTGCCCTAGGCCACCCCCTCTCCGACAGCTAGTGACAAGATGTTAGACAGATTTTTGGCTGTTTGGTCTACCATCTTCTCAGATGGTCATTCTCTGAATAAAGCGAGGTTTAAAAGATTTATGTCCTGGCTCTGGTCGCTGACTTCTGCAAATGGAGGTTAGCAGTGGGCGCTGACATTCTGCTTATACATGGAGAATGGGGTGTGCTGTGTATGGTGTGCTGTAAGTCACTTGCTTACAATTCTAAAGAAGTGTGTGTGTATGTGTGTGTGTGTGTGTGTGTGTTGTGGTATGGTATTGAACCCATGGCCATGAGCAGGTGATTTTCCGCTACACTACAATCCCCAGCTTTTAAGGAATGTGTTAAATAGCTACCGCACATTGCTATCCGCGGCCTGAGGGAAGCAACAGCAATGTAAGTTGTAGACCAGATTTGGAGAGCTACGGGAGATATCCTCTGTTAGCCCTCCCCTTTCCTGATAAAATGGCAACCAGTAGCTGAGAAAACAAGCATGAATGTTATTCGATCATTTAATACATACTTACTGAAGACCTGTTAATTAAAAGTCAGGCATGATTTAGATCCTAAGGACGGTTTGAGCTACCGTCCTTAATACCCTTCTATTTTCAACATGGCTTTCAAACCTAATTTTCCATTAATCGAAAAAAAAAAATCCTTTCTGATTCAGACTTACCTTTACGTGGTTGAACATGGAGGAGACAATTTTTACCTTCATATTTTTCTTTTATTATGTACTCATTCACCATCTTAAAAACCTATTTTCCATTGCTGGTTTTTTTTGTATGTGTATGTTGTGTGCGTGAAGGTATGTGCCCTCTCGTATGTGCAAGCGCATGTGTACATATGTGTGTAGGTGTGCGGATGAGGGACAGAGGCTGACATTGGGTGGTCCTCCTCGACCACTTATACATTGAAGCAGGATCTCTTACTTGAGCCCGGAAGTTGAAGACTAGGCTGGTCCAGCTAGCCAGTTTGCTGGGGGAGATTTGCAATCTTGGCCTCCCTGGAGCTGGGATTACACGTGGGCCACCATGCCCACCCAACATTTAGGCATTCCGTGGGATCCAAACTCAATCCAGACACTTACATGAAAGTTTACCTACTGAGTGTGTTCCCAGCCCTCATGGCCCTTTAAAGTTTCTTTTGAAACTGAAAGCCCTATCAATGATCAATGTATTCAGGTACTAATTGTATGTGTCCAATTGACTTGCTATAGGAACATTGGTTTCTGTTTACTGGTCATAAGTGCAAAGGCAGTCAACAATATTATATCCACTACTTCTGACATCCAGAAAATTTACTAGTGAAACCCAGGTTACCCTTTGGAGGAGGAAAAAGAAGAGGTGGGCAATCCCCCTAAAAGGCAGCATTCAGAACAGAAGACCACAGGCTTTGGCGTCAGGTGCACCAAGGCCCGAATCTCTTCCAATTACTTTCTGGATTTCTCATTACTGAAATACGAGCCCTAGCTCTCTTAACGATAAGAAGGGAGAGGTCTTCAGATAATGTTAATTAATGTTTATCAAGAATGAGGTCTAACAACTCACCCAATGGAGAAACAGTAAATGTGAGCTGAATGAATTCAAACACTGTCATGAAGTCATCTCTAGCTACATTCACTGATCTGCATCTTCCAAGTTTGTGTTTCTTACTGGTTTGAGACAGATAATGTCAACATCAATAACAAATGGTTTGTATGAACTCACATTTTCTATTAGTCTCTCTCTCTTTTTTTTTAAGTACTAAGGGTTACATAGAGAGCCTGTGCATACCAGACAAGCATTTTACTGAGAAACTGGCACTCTTCATTCTGTTGTTCTTTTTTATGTTTGGGGGGTTGTTTTTTGTTTCTAAAGTGTTGAGGATCAAACACAGGATCTTATGAATGACGAACAAGTGCTCCACCGCTCAGCTCTATCTCCAACCCTCCTTTTACCCTTTAAATTGTACTTAGTCATGTATGGGGGGTGGCTACATGGGTGTGGGGAATGGGGGTGATTGTGTGTGTGCATACAGAGGTGGTGCAGATGTTGTCCTCAGTTGCATCTCCCTATTTTTTTATTTTTGAGACAGGGTCTCTCCCTGAACCTGGAGTTCCCAAACTTGTCTGGCCTGGCTGTCTCTGCTCCCCGTCTCCGTGGTTACAGGTGCATACCACCGTGCCCTGCTTTTTACATCCTTGCTGCAGATCCTTACTCGGATCTTCATGTTCACACGGGAAGCACGCTACCCACTGAATGGTTTCCCCAGTCCCCTCTTTATACTTTTGGAGACAACGTTTCCCTAAGTTGTGTAGGCTTGATTTGAATTCACTCTGTTGCCCGGGAAGTCCTTTAACTCATAATCCCCCTGCCTCAGCCTCTTAAATTTCTAGAGTTACAGGCCTTTGTCTATAGGCCTGGAAACAGTTCACTCTTACTAGACAGACTGTATATCTCCTGAAGTCAAGACTATCTGAGCCAACTTTATATTTTCTTCTTACTCAGTAAGTCCTGATTGACCATTTGAGAAATAGTTTGTGAAAATAAACTAGAAAGAATGTAACTCATACAGTGGGTGTTTGATACTGATGTTCAAATGAGAAAATTGAGAGCAGTGTGGTTGTTGACTTCCTTTCCTATAAGCATCTACAGATCTGTTATTAAATCTGTGTTGCTATGATGAATTTTCAGTTATTATCATCCGTATGGAAGAAATAAATATGATGTTCATGTTCACTGTGTCAATAAGGAACATTTTTCAAGTGAGAATCTGTTTATTGGGTCAGAATGGGGAAAAAACTGGATAGGTTATGTCTAAATCATAACCAGAAATTATAACCAAAATGTTTCAGATCTAGTGCAATAGGACATAGGAAAGTCTGTGTAGAGAAGATAGAAAAAAAAAAGACTGAAAATGTTAGAATAATATTTTTGAGACAATGTCTTACTTCATAGAGCTTCCAACTCATCATTGCTACCATCTTGGCCTACCAAGCACTATAGTTATAGACATGTGCCACCACGCCTTGCTAAGAAAGATATTATTACAGCACCAACATTCAAAGAACCAAATAGAGAGAGACCGTATAGTTTCTTCAGGAAAAGCGAAGAGCCACAGCACTTCAGTGTCCCCAGGACCAGGATGGCAATGCGGTCGCCCAGCACATCGGCTTCGTCCATGTGGTGTGTGGTCAGTAGGATCGTGCGGTCCTTTTTATATTGCTGAAGCAGGTCCCAGGTGGCCCTCCTTGAGACTGGATCCATGCCAGATGTTGGCTCATCAAGTATCACCACCTAGAGACAAGAGTAAGTAACCAAGGGTCTCTTTACTTTATGCTTACGGCATGTGGGATAACCTGCTACACGTGGGAGACATATTTAAGTAAAAATGCAGACTCTAGACTACCCTAGGATGAATAACTGTTAAACGGTCAAACATATGACTACACTAAATCAGCTACATTAATTATGTGAATTTGAGAGAGTTACAACTTGAGAGAGTTGGATTTGTGCCATCTTTTGTGCTTGAAACTGGAGGAGTAAAGACCCGTTTTATTTTATCTTATTTATTTCCTACTATGTGTGTACGCATGTATGTAGCTGTCAGAGATTGTTGTCCAGTGTCTTCCATGATCACTCTGTATCTTATCTTCTGAGACAGGGTTTCACACTGAACCCAGAATTTACTGATGAGCTGGATTGGTTGGATGGCAAGATCTGGGGATCTGTCCGTCTGCACACCATCTTTGGTTTAAGATTGTAGGCACCCACAACCATGTCTGACGCTTTCCCCTATGTGCTGGGCATCTGAAGCCAGGTATCTGTGTGCCAGGCAGGTACTTTACCATGGAAGCATCTCACCAGCCCCACAAGAACCTGTTATTTTTCAACTGTTAGTTACCTTAGTATCCCCTATGAGAGCTATAATGATTGAGAGTTTGCGCTTCATTCCCCCACTCAGGTTCATGGACATTGTGTCACGTTTCTCAAGCAGGTCAAAAGAGGTGAGCATGCTGTGAATTTCTCTGGATTCTTTCCGCCTGGATACTCCTTTTATCTAAAGAGAGGAGCCAAAGTTTATGCAGTGCTTTCAAACCTGTGCTTAGAAAATTCTTACACCGGGGCTTTAACAGAGCTGTCTGCATATGCTCGCCCTCCTGATTGTCACCCTCACCAACGTGAACTTCTGGTGAAGGTGAGGCTGCAGCTCCTTGTTCACACTGCCGGGAGGATGCAAAGAGTGCAGGAAGGAAGTGCTCACCACACAGTAGAAATGAAGGTGTTCTGACACTGTCATCATTGGGAACAACAGGTCTTCCTGTGGACACATGCCCAAGCTTTTCCTAATTTGAACCATGTCAGATGAGATGTCATATCCACTAATATACACCTTTCCTCTGGTAGGAAGATAAAAACCTACAATTGAGCAAAGACATGGCAGAGCTTAGCTTTGGCAAGGGCATGTGATAGCGTGCTGCTCGCTAGTGTCTTGCCTGCAGAGTCTATGGATCGTGCAAAAGCAACAATGTCTCTCTAGTGTTAATGGTCATGATCTGATGATAATGGAGAAATGGGAACTGAGAATTTTTTGTTTCTTTAAAAACGCAGAAATGTTATGGGAATGCATTTTGGTTTTAATCTCAGGTGTGTGATAGGGGACTGCTTTAGACTGACCACAGCAGCTGACTGTGAATTGACTCCTGTCCTAGCAGGGGCGTGATTTTACCAGGTGAAGAGAGTTTATGTTTGAAATCCTGGGGACTTTTCAGAGGCTAAAGAATGTCAGACCTCCAGAGGTACTCAGAAGAGGCAGCTGCTGCTCCCCCAATTGCTGGATGAAGATATATCAACAATGAAGATCAAACTCAGCCCAAGGGGCTCAATGCTCCTAATCAGCAGGAAATAGACTAATGATATCAATATTTTTTCCCTTCTAACCCTCTTTCTCTCCTAACTAGAAAGATGAGGAGGGACACTTCATTCTCATCAAAGGAAAATTCCACCATGAGGACCTCACAATTTTGAACATCTATGCCACAAATACAAGACCACCTACATTTGTAAATTAAACATTATTAAAGCTTAAATCACACATCAATCCCAATACCTTAAGAGTGGGAGAATGCAACACTCCACTCTCACCAAGCGACAGATCATCTGGTCAGAAGCTAAACAGGGAAATAAGGGCACTTACAGAGGCCCTAAATCAAATGGACCTAATAGATGTCTACAGAAATTTTCACCCAAATTCGAAAGAGTATACCTTCTTTTTAGCACCTCATGGAACCTTATCCAAAATAGACCATATAGTTGGTCACAAAGCAATCTCAGCAGATACAAGAAGATTGAAATAATCCCTTGTATCCTATCTGACCATCATGGTCTAAAGCTGGACCTGAACAACAACAGAAATAACAAAAAGCCTGCACATACATGGAAGCTGAACAACTCACTACTCAAGGACAACTGTGTCAGAGAAGAAATAAAGAAAGAAATTAAAGACTTCCTAGTATTCAATGAAAATGAAGGCACAACATACCCAAACTTATGGGACACAATGAAAGCAGTGCTAAGAGGAAAGTGCACAGTACTAAGTGCATTCAAGAAGAAATTTGAAACATTACATACAAGCAACTTAATAGCTCACCTGAAAGCACTAGGGCTAAAATAAGAAGCAGACACACCCAAGAAGAGTAGACAGCTGAAAATATTCAAGCTCAGGGCAGAAATCAATGAATTAGAAACAAAGAAAACAATCCGAAGAATCAATGAGACCAAGAGCTGGTTCTTTGAAAAAATCAACAAGATAGACAAAACCTTAGCCAACTAAGTAGAAGGCATAGAGAAACTACCCAAATCAGCAAAATCAGAAATGAAAAGGGAGACATAACAACAGACACTGAGGAAGTCCAAACAATCATTAGGTCTTACTACAAAAGCCTATATGCCACAAATTTTGAAAACTAAGTGAAATGGACAATTTTCTTGATAGATTCCACTTACCAAAATTAAAACAAGATCAGGTAGAAAGATTGAATAATTATATACCCCTAAGGAAATAAAAGCAGTCATCAAAAGTCTCCCATCCAAAAAAAGCCCAGGGCCAGATGATTTCAGAGCAGAATTCGTCCAGACCTTCGAAGAAGAGCTAACTCCAATTCTCTTCAAACAATTCCACAAAATAGAAAGAGAAGCAATATTACCAAACTCATTCTATGAAGCCACAGTCACCTTGATACCTAAACCACACAAAGACCCAAAAAAGAGAACTTCAGACATATCTCTCTTATGAACATTGATGCAAAAATACTTAATAAAATACTTGTAAACCAAATCCAAGAACACATAAAAGATATCATCCACCATGACCAAGTAGGCTTCATACCAAGCATGCAAGGGTGGTTCAATATTCAGAAATCCATCAATGAAATCCACCATATAAAGAAACTGAAGGAGAAAAAACACATGATCATCTCGTTAGATGCTGAAAAAGCATTTGACAAAATCCAACACCCATTCATGTTTAAAGTCTTGGAGAGATCAGCGATACAAGGCACATACCTAAACATAGTAAAGGCAACATACAGCAAGCCTATAGCCTACATCAAACTCAATAGAGAGAAACTTAAATCAATCCCATTGAAATCAGGGACAAGGAAAGGCTGCCCACTGTCTCTGTGTCTCTTCAACATAGTTCTTGAAGTCCTAGCTAGAGCAGTAAGACAACTAAAGAAGATCAAGGGGATACAAATTGGAAAGGAAGAAGTCAAAATATCATTATTCACAGGTGATATGATAGTATACCTAAGTGACCCCAAAAATTCAACCAGAGAACTCCTTCAGCCGATAAACACCTTCAGCAAATGGCTGGGTACAAAATTAATTAAAAAACTCAGAAGCCTTCCTGTATACCAAAGACAAGAGGGCTGAGAAAGAAATTAGGGAAACAACATTCTTCATGATAGCCACTAAAAACATAAAATACCTTGGTGTGACTCTAACCAAGCATGTGAAAGACCTGTTTAAAAAAAAAAACAAAAAACAAAACTTCAAGTCTCTGAAGAAAGAAATTGAAGAAGATATCAGAAGATGGAAAGATCTCCCATGCTCATGGATTGGTAAGATTAACATAGTGAAAATGGCCATTCTGCCAAAAGAATCTACAGATTCTATGTAATTCTCATCAAAATATCAATACAATTCTTTACAGACCTTGAAAGAAAAATTCTCAACTTCATATGGAAAAGCAAACAAACAAACAAACAAACAAACAAAAAACCCCAGAATATCCAAAATGATCCTGTACAACAACAGGTCATCTGGAGGTATCTCCATCCCTGATCTCAAGCTGTACTACACAGCAATAGTAATAAAAACGGCATGGTACTGACATAGAAACAGAATGGTAGATCAATGGAATCAAATAGAAGACCCAGAAGTAAACCCACACACCTATGAACACTTGATTTTTGGCAAAGAAGCCAACAATGGGAAAAAGGCAGCATCTTCAACAAATGGTGCTGGTCTAACTGGATGTCTACATGCAGAAAAATGAAAATAGATCCATATTTGTCACCATGAACAAAACTAAAGTACAAGTGGAACAAAGACTTCAACATAAAACCAGACACACTAAATCTGTTAGAAGGAAAAGTGGGGAAGAGCCTAGAACTCATTGGCACAGGAGACAACTTCCTGAACAGAATACTAACAGCACAGGCTCTAAGATCAACAGCCAGTAAATAGGACCTCATGAAACTAAAAAGCTTCTGTAAAGCAAAGGACACTGTTGTCAGAACAAAACAACAGCCTACAGACTGGGAAAAGATCTTCACCAACTGTATATCTGACAGAGGGCTAATATCCAGAATATATAAAGAACTAAAAAAGTTAAAAAGTAAATCAAGCAATCCAATTAAAAAATGGGGTACAGTGCTAAACAGAGAATTCTCTGTAGAGGAATATCAAATGGCAGAGAAACACTTAAAGAAATGTTCAATGTTCTTAGCTATCAGGGAGATGCAAATCAAAACAACACTGAGATTTCACCTTACACCCATCAGAATGACTAAGATCAAAAACTCAAGTGACAACACATGCTGGAGAGGTTGTGGAGAAAGGGGAACCCTCCTCCACTGCTGGTGGGAATGTAAACTTGTACAACCACTCTGGAAATCAATTTGGTGTTTTCTTAGACAATTAAGAATAGTGATTCCTCAAGATCCAGCTATACCACTCCTAGGCATATATCCAAAAGAGGCTCAAGTATACAACAAGGACATTTGCTCAACCATGTTTGTAGCAGCTTTATTCGTAATAGCCAGAACCTGGAAACAACCCAGATGTCACTCAACGGAGGAATGGATACAGAAATTGTGATATATTTACACAATGGACTACTACTCAGCAATTAAAAACAAGGAAATCATGAAATTTGCAGGCAAATGGTGGGATATTAATCTTCTATCAGATGTTTAGCTGGAAAAGATTCTCTCCCACCATGTAAGTTTTCTCTTCACTTTATTTCCTTCCTTTGATACAGAAGCTTTTTAGTTTTGTGATGCCCCACTTGTCAATTGTTGCCCTTAATTCCAGGGCAAATGGAGTGCTATTTAGAAGTCTTTGCCTAGACCTATATCATATAGGGCATTGCCTCTGTTCTCTTCTACCAGTTTTGGGTTTTGCATTAAAGTTGTTGATCCATTTGGAGTTAGTTTTGTGCATGGTGATAAATATGGGAGTGCTTTCATTTTTCTGCATGTTGACATCCAGTTTTCTAACAACTATTTATGGAGATGATTTCTTCTGACCAGCATATATCTTTGGCAACTTTTTCAAGTATCAGTTTCAAGCTGCGACTTGTATTCATGTTTGGAGCTTCAATTTTGTTCACTTGTTTTAATGTCTGCTTTTGTGCCAGTACCATATTGCCTTTATGCTTGTGGCTCTGTAATATATTTTCATGTCTAGAATATAATCCCCCTGGCACTTTTTAAAAATTGAATGGGTCGGTAGGTCTATAGGAAGAACAGTAAAATGTTGGAATGGCAGAATGTAGGGTGTACATATAAGGATATTTATTTAAAATATTTTAGTTTAGCTCTGTGTTTGAAATATTGTTGAAAAATTTGTGTGTTTTCATAACATGCATTCACAGTGAGAGGAACGCTCACCGAGCAAACTACAGTGGTTTCCCATGACGTGAAGAGAGTAACAGAAGGGAAAACAACACGGGGGGAGCCAATGCAAAACGAGCACACACTTTACAAAGAGGGGACTTGTGTGATCATTCAGAATGGCGCTTTCAGAGGAAAGGTAGGTTTGAAGCATCTGACATAGTGAAATAAGTACTAATCTATTCATATAATAATGATTGGAGTTTAAGAAATGAGTGAATTAACTGTGTGTACAATGCTGTTGGCTTCAGAAGAGTCAGCAAAAGCCCCACACTCCTGTCCCAATGGGACCCCTGATACAAACCGGTGAGAATGGACAAGGTGGTGGTTTTTCCTGCCCCATTGTGTCCTAGAAGAACAGTTATCTGCCCCTCATACAAGTTCAAAGACAAGTCTTTTACTGCCATCAGGGTACCAGTTTTTAAGGTGAATTCCTGTAAAAAGAGAAACAAATGCTAACTTGATTACTGTTATCTGTAAACAAGGACTCGTTAATTATACAGAGTTAGAGGAAAATGTCATTAATCTCAAGACTGGAGGAAAAAAATCAAAGATTAAATTATGGAAACCAAGCAATGCTTACAGGCAGTCACAGGGATTGCATCAAGACAGGTTATAGATGACACCTGAGTAATCTCGTGTTGTTGTTCTGCCCCAATGTTGAAGCTGATAAAACTCCAGTCAGCCCCAACTAGCCCCCGTCAGCCCCAGTCACTCATCCCCAGCCAGCCCCAACCAGCCCCCGTCAGCCCCAGTCAGTCAGCCGCAGTCAGTCAGCCCTAGTCAGTCGGCTCCAATCAGTCAGCCCCAGTTAGCCCATGAACTGCTGAAAATCCCCTTGCACTTTGCGCGCTGGCAGACACTCCGGACTCCATTGTTCCACCTAACAGGAACGTTCTCTCCTGTGCTCTTATCTCTTCCTGTCATATGACTATCCATCTAGCTACACATTCTAAAATTGGGGACTGACCAGCCTGAGATATCTCCCTCTATTTCATATACTAAAAACTCAACGGTTGCTGATCACTGCGGATCAGCTCACTCATTCATTCAGCAGGAAACGGTTGAGCACTTGTGCAGCATGCATTGTAGAATCTGTTCTGACTGTAGTTTCGAAGAAGGCACAGCTGGTACCTCCTTCCATGACAGAAAAAAAAAATCGTAACAGGAGAACAAGAAAATGCATACGTGTGTGTACATATGAATTATTTAATGTTTTTACTAAACATCAGCCAAAATATGCACCAGTGGAACAAATAGAGAGCCTAGGACAATGTTCTTGTCAATATGGTTAAGCTGTTTAACAAAGGGAGAAAGGCAGTTTACCAGTTGGCAGCACTGCAAGCCCACCTCACGTAAACTATGCATCTAACAATGGGCACGATGCACCTTTCTTCACCTGTGCCTCAAAGAAAAAGTGCTTTGAATGCGATGGTAAATTGCACGTTGCCTATTCGTTACTGCAGAGAACATCTAATGTGTTCTGGCCTTAAGTGCCTTTGGCTGCGTCTTTCTAAACTTTTTTTTTCTGAGTTATGAACTGCCATTTTCTTTTGATAAGTGGCATCTTTTTATTATAATTTTAATTTTTATATTGATTACAGTTTATTCACTTTGTATCCCAGCTGTGTCCCCTTCCCTCCCTCCCAATCCCACCCTTCTTCTCCATCTCCTCCAATGCCCCTCTCCAAATCCACTGATAAGGGAGGTCCTCTTCCCCTTCCATCTGACCCTAGCCTTACAGGTCTCATCAGGACTGGGCTGCCTTGTCTTCCTCTGTGGCCTGGAAGGCTGCTGCACCCACCAGGAGGTGATCAAAGAGCCAGCCACTGAGTTCCTGTCAGATTCAGCCCCTGTTCCCCTTACTAGGAAACCCACTTGGACATTGAGCTGCCATGGGCTACATCTGTGCAGGGGTTCTAGGTTATCTCCATGCATAGACCTTTGTTGGAGTATCAGCCTCAGAAAAGACGCCTGGGCCCAGAATTTTTGGTTGCTGTCCTTGTGGAGCTCCTGTCCCCTCCAGGTCTTTCTATTCCCCCCTTCCTTCATAAGATTCCATGCACTCTGCCCAAAGTTTGGTTATGAGTCTCAGCATCTGCTTTGATACACTGCTGGGTAGAGTCTTTCAGAGGCCCTCTATTGTAGGCTCCTGTCTTGTTTCCTGTTTTCTCCCTCTTCTGATGTCCATCCTATTTACCTTTCTGAATGAGGATTGGTCATCTTTCCCTGGGTTCTCCTTCTAGCTTAGCTTCTTTAGGTGTAGAGACTGAGATGAGTGGCATCTTAAACTAAATAAAAATCTAAATGTGGTCTAAGTCCCTTGTGTAAATTCATTTTCATAGCCATATTAGAAAGTTGTTCACACATTGTACAGCAAGCTCATTTACGCTTTTCACCAAACACTGAGAGGTGAACTCTTGCTAAACACCTAGACATTAGCTCTTGCGCTGAACCCAGTTCCTTAAACAGCTATCTAAACCTGACCTGTTCGTTGTTGTGGCACACATACTTAAGTAAAAGAAAAAAAAAATCAGATTCTCTCTCTCTCTCTCTCTCTCTCTCTCTCTCTCTCTCTCTCTCTCTTTCTCTCTCTCCCTCTTTAGTTATCTCCCTTTCCCCCTCCCTTCCGTATTGTTGATGTTTCAAACTGAACCTTTGCTATCTCATCTAGAAGATACTATCTAACAACGGGCATTCTGCTCCTCTGGCTCTTACGATCATTCTGCCCCCTTTTCCACCATGTTCCCTGAGTATTATGTAAATGATATAAGGGCTGAATTATAGTTATACCAATGGGGTATAACTGCATAGGCTTTAAGCAGGGAAGGACCATTTATTGTAACTGGGTGGGGGATTTATTGCTTTTCTCTCTAGACAACTTTCACAGCAGCTTCTGCTACTAGGCAAGCTAGTCCTGCAGGAGGAGGCTGCCAGGGCCAATACAACTTAATTTCTACAAGTCCTGTGTATGTGGTATCTTCAGCAATAGGCTCCTGCTTTGGCGTTTTTGGGGCCAAGAACAGGCATGAAGAATTATACTTTCTTCTTTGACAGACATCTTGGATTTTCTAATTATTCACCTTTAACTCATTTCCATTCTGGTAAGAACATTCTGATTTTAGTTCATGCTGAACAGAGCATTTTATGGGCGTATGGCATCTTTTTGAAAGCACTCCACATGTACTTGCTTTCTGCATTTGTTAAATGCAATGTGCTTATCGGGTCATATAAATTAATCATGGTCTTCAGTTGTTCATATCCTTGCTGACTAGTCTTTTTCTGTCCTTGTATTCTTAGTATTTTCCTATTTTTTCCTTTAAAATTATTTTCTTTAATATAGTATTCACTATTTTTTTAATGTGTGGTTACTAGTTCTAATATCTATATCAAGTTCCCACTGTGCCTGTTTATTGTTGGATAATGGCCACTACTTCGTGCTTCCTCATGCGTCGTCACAGAGCCCTTTGGGTCCTCAGAACACTCATGCTAATCTTCTCGGTATCGTTCCAATGTTAGTATATGTGCTGCCGGAGCGAGCATGCTCTGAGCACTTGTGACACTCTATATGCAGCACTGAGGAGATCTCTGGGAAGAAGCGAACCACTGCAACAGCAGAGGTGTGTGCCGGGGAAATCCTGCAGGAAAGTGAAGCTGGAGACAGGGGAGACACCAGAAAAGGGGCAGAACATGCTGTCTTTGCTCTAGTACTGCTATATTAAGAAAATGGTTGATGTCTGTAAATATCCAAAGGAAACCAGTCAGACACCTGTGTTAGTAGATCAAAGCAGAATGTGGGGACAGCTCATGGCGAGAAAGGAGCCACAGACCTGTCCTCCACTGTCCCTCAACCCAGGTACATAGTAGAAATTATTTAAAGAGGTACACTGCCACAAATTATGAAATTAAACATTCAAGTTAAGTTGGAGTAGTTCCTTGGAAGGCAGGGGAAGGGGTTTCCTGAAAACAGAATACACCCTGGCAGATTCAGAAAAGAGTAAATGCTTAACAACATGTCTAAAAAGTGAAAAACAGCCTAACCTCTAACTTGTAAAACCAATCAGGATACTATTTGTTTTTCAACAACAATAAATTAAATATCTAATAAAAGTTCCATCTTGACTCTTCTAATGGAGAATTGTGGAAGACACCATTACTGTCTACATAAAGGTAGATCTAATTCTGAAGGAAGGAGAGAACTAACACAAAGAGATGTGGTTTAGAGAGATTTTCACTGTGTAGCCCAAGCAAGCCTTAAACTCAAGATTTCACCGCCTCAGTCTCCCAAGGGCTGGGATAACAGGTTGGGCTGCCATGCCCAGCCAACACATGGACTTTTGGTTCCCTTATGCACACACTTCAATTGTATCTTCTTAGAGAACCTTTAACTAGCAAAGCTGTGGAATTGTGGCCATCCTCTCAAGAAGCAGAAACCTGTTGAATAAATACCTTGTACAAATGTTGAATCTGGATGCCAGCCTCTAAGTCTTTGGGTTCAGGCTCAAAAAACTCATTTGGGGCTATATCAGTGAGTTCGCTCTCTTCCTTCTTTAAGGCTGGCTCTCCAAACCAGTAGGTTTTCTAAAATAACAACAACCAAAATAATGATGATGATGATGATGATGATGATAAAAACTTAAGTGCTCTAACGATTTCAAGGCTCTCTGGCTCATTTCACTCTAATTTTAAAGGAAGTTGCAATAGGTGACTTTAAGCTATAATGTGAAGCCAAGTAGTCTGTCTATAATATGAATTTCTAAAATTATGATCATAGAACACACCCCGTGCTTAAAGCTTGTTTTAAAAAGAAAAATCAGTGAAGTCGCCTCAGTGAAAGGTGCTAGCATATTCCAAGCCAGCTCTTTGTAGAAGGGTTAGTCTACGTGTTGTGGACATCCAAGCACCTTTCACTGAGTCTGTAAGGACAAAGTCATTCTCACAAATATCTTACATCACTTGGCTTTCAGTTTAACCAAACAGTCCTTCTCACCAATGTTACACAAGCAATGAAAGGCAAGCCTGTGTTGTCTTAGTACCAAACCAAGCAGCACGACACACAGTACTCTGCAGTCCCTGTCTTCTTTACCACTTTAGTATTTACGGAGGAAAGCCTACTCCACTTAATGATATATTTGACAAAGCTATTAAGTTTTGATCCATAGCACTTCCTCAAGATCCAGGTATACCATTCCTCGGCATGTATCCAAAAGAGGCTCAAGTACACAATAAGGACATTTGCTCAATCATGTTTGTAGCAGCTTTATTTGTAATAGCCAGAAGCTGGAAACAACCCAGATGCCCCTCAACTGAGGAATGGATACAGAAATTGTGGTACATCTACACAATGGAATATTACTCAGTAATAAAAAACAAGGATATCATGAAATTTGCAGGTAAATGGTGGGAACTGGAAAGATCATCCTGAGTGAGTTATCCCAGAAGCAGAAAGACACACATGGTATATACTCACTCATATAGACATATATTATAGGATAAACCTACTAAAATCTGTACACCTAAAGAAACTAATCAAGAGGGAGGACTCTTGTTAAAATGCCCAATCCCTATCCAGAAGGGCAAAGGGGATGGACATCGCAAGAAGGAGAGGGCTGGGAACGGGTCAGGAGCCTGCCATGGAGGGCCTCGGACCCTTCCGAGGGTCTGCAGACTATGGAAGCAGATGCTGAAACTTATGGCCAACACTTGGGCAGAGTGCAGGGAATCTTATGAGGGGAGTGGGAAATAGTGGGATCTGGAGAGGACAGGAACTCCACAAGGAGAGCAACAGAACCAGGTGGTCTGAGCAGAGGGGTCTTTCCTGAGACTGATGGTCCAACCAGGTACCATGCATGGAGGTAGCCTAGGACCCCTGCATAGGTGTGGCAGTTCAGTGTCCAAGTGGGTTCCATAGTAATGGGAACAGGGACTGTCTCTGACATGAACTGATTGGCCTGCTTTTTGATCACCTCCCCCTGAGCGGGGAGTAGCCTTGCAGGGCCACAGAGGAAGACAATGCAGCCTCTCCTGATGAGACCTGATGGACTGGGATCAGAAGGAAGGAAAGGAGGACCTCCCCTATCAGTGGTCTTGGGGAGGGACACGGGTGCAGAGGGGGGAGGAAGGGAGGGCTTGGGACGGGAGGAGGGAGGAAACTACAGGGATATAAGGTGAATAAAGTGTAATTAATAAAAAATTTAATAAAAAAATTAAAAAATAATCAACTTTTCAATAATAGATAATTTTCTTCTCTAATGTTCAGATTGAATGCTGACCTTCTTTTTTTACAGATATAAAATATTTTAATGAAAATATTTTTAATATAGTCAGGCACGTTTTACAAAGTATTGCTCTTTGAAATTACAATGGAATGTTGGTTATAACCTCATCAAATATCTATTGCAGTTGCAGAACACAATGCATTTGGGTATAGTTTAATGGGGTTTGCTACTAATTTTTTCATTTCCATCTAATGAGCATAAAATACTTTAATATGAATGATGTGATGCCTGTTGTTTTCTTTTCAACTTAGAATGCTGACCTTCTAATATAAAAGTTTTCCTATGAAATGATTTCAGAATAAATAACTTTGTGGTTTTAATGAGAAAAAAAAATGTAGCAGCAGCCCTACACAATCCCAACACAGATAGAAAATGCATTTGGGAAGATTCAGAGTATCGTCACTGTAAAAGTCCTCAAAAAAATTAACCATGATAAGAGTTTAACCATCACATTAAATTCTCTCTGTGGTAAACCCACAGCCTCCATCATCTGAAATGGGGCGAAGCTGAAAGCATTACCTCTAACATCCGGAACAAGCATGTTCATATTTTTAACCATGTTTACTGAATGCAGTTGTGGAAGTCTTAGCCAGGAAAATTAAGTAAAAGAAATAAATAAAAGGAACCCAAACAGCAAAGGAGGAAGCCAAATGATTTCAGTTCGCAGGTAATAAGTAAACTGATACATTCAGTGAACGTCACCAGTTAACCTACAGAAACAAACAGATGCTTTTATATACTAAAAAACACATTAGTTGAAATGGAAATCAAGAAAAACAATCCCACTGACAACAGCAATAGCTGCAAAAAGGCCTAGAGGTAAAGTTCATCAAATAAATGACTTCTATACTAAAAATTACAAAATTCTGAATAAATTACACAGGATGCTAAAAAGTAAGGCTTGCTGGTCATTGGTTCAATGAAAGATCCTGTCTCAGAGGAGTAAGGTGGAGACACATGACATCCTCCACTTGACTACAGACATGCACACAGGTATGTATCCTAGTACATGTTTGTGCACACATGTTCATGCACAAACACAGTATCTGACTACAACATGAGTATATCTGGTCTTTCATTATATCGTAAAGCTGTGGTATATCTAACTAGGAAAACACAGGGAAACAACATACACAGATGAATGCAACACAATATGGAATCCAAATGTAAGGTCACATATAGCTGGTTTTTGACCAAGGCACCAAGTATTAGAAATATTGAATTTTAGAAGTCCCTTCAATAAATGTTGCTGAGCAAATTGGATGCCTCTGCACAGAAAGAGATCAAAGGGCAATCTTTCAGCACATATGAGAATCAACACCTAAACCTACCAGGAAGAAAATGGGGTATGTTTTTAAGACACAAGCAGAAATGGTGCTTTTTTTTTTTTATAAGAAGATCCCAAAAGCACAACTACAACAGCAAAATCAGCCCAGTGGAATCATATCAAGATAAGAATCATCTGCAAACAGAAGTAATAACCAACACAGTAACACTTGCGAAGTGGGAGAAAACATTTGTAAACTAGCTGTCCGGAAGGAGTGTTCTCAGAATACATAGGCAACTGAATCTGCTTAGTAGTGGGAAAAACAGGTGTAATGCAACTTCAAAATGTCAAATCTTATGACTAGATATTTCTCAAAAGACATGCAAAGGGCCGGTAGGTAATTATTCAATATTACACGGAGAGGTACAAATCAAAATCACAAGGATATATTATCACACACATTGACATGGCTACTAGCATAAAATAAATCATAACAAATGCTGCTGAATGTGAAGAGAAAGGACAGTCACAATCCACTAGTGAGAATTTAAATGAGTATATCCATTATGGAAAGCAGCACGGTAGAAGTTCCTCAGAAGAACAAAAGTAGAAACAGCAGCTCACAACGGGGCAGACGCCCAATTGTTCTCGCCTGCTTACTGCACCATTCTCAGCAGCCGAGACAGAGATTTGATGGAGAAATAGGTAGAGAAAATGGGACAAACTCATGAACTATAATATGGTTGGCCATAAAAGAAGACTGTGCCATTTGTTTACCAGGGCATGAAGAGCTGGAGGAAACAATATTGAGCAAAAATAACCCAAATACAGAAAGACATGTATCTCATGTTCCCACGCATGTGTGGAAGCTAAAAATGCTAATTACTTGAAAATGCAGAATAGTATACAGTTGCTACAGGCTAAGAAATGGAGGGAGTGAAGGGAATACATAAAACTTAGAGGGAATATAATGTGCTGTTCTGAAGCATGGTAGGGTGATTATAAAACACAGTATTAATGTATCTTCTAAGGAACTAAAGGAGGGAATTCAAAGTTTCTCAAAACAAAAAAATGATTAAATTTTAAAGAAGTACAAATGGCAAATAACCTGTTTTGATCAACTGTTCATTATATTTGTATATTGAATTTTTATACATTTCCTTAACTATGCATTGTTATTATATCAATTAAAAAATAAACTAAATATAGACATGGGCATAATTTTTCCTCTCCTCACTAGAGTCTACAAATAGTGCCATATATTCATTCATATGGAATTTCTTTGCAGAAAATCATTCTATAAATAGATATGGCAAACAATGGTGTTAGTACAATAAGGACAAGGCATTGCGGTTAATTTTCATTGCCCAATTAATTGCCTTGAGATTCACCTAGGTACTCAATAAAACACATTTTGGGGCACGTCTCTGAGGGTTTTTCCAGAGAGGAATTGCTAAGGGGAGGGAGCAACATTGACTGTGGGGAACAACACCCAGTAACCCAGGCACTGACGGAATGAAGGCATATAGGGCAGGACCCGCCAGCCCATACACCCCCCGCTCTGCTTCCTGATTTCTGTGAGATGAGTAGCCTTGTTCTGCCACGTCTTCCCACAGAGACGTTCTGTCTTGCCTCAATTCAAAGTGATGTGGTTATGGGAATGTGGGCTGAAGCCTAAATGAATATTTGTTCCTTTAAATTCTCCCTCTCAGGTATTTGTCACAGGAACAGGAAGTTTGGTGTCACAGTCTCCATGCAGAGGCTGTTAGAGTTAATCCGGCTTGCTCTTTGAAAACTAGTCACAGAAACACTGGGGGTTGTAAATATCAGGCATGCAGGTACTCACCTGCAAAAAAAAGTTCCAGGGCTTGGGCACACCATACTTTCCTGGAAAAACAGCATCTATGTACCAGGCCACAAAGCCGAACAGAAGAGCACTAACTATAAACATTCCCATTATGTGGGCCAAAGTCAAGTCATCATCGACATTTATCTTTGTAGCGAAATTGTACCACTGAGCACCCTGCCCTGAAACAAAATGGAGAGAATTACTTCAGATGTCCAACAATGGCTGAAGGAGACATGTAGGGGATGTGTTCACAGATAAGCACAAAGAAAACCAGATATGTTAAACACGCAATGTTGTCTCTTCAAAGGAAAAGATGGATATAACATGGTTTCCACCCAGAAAGATAGTATTTGATACGGTTGATAGCATGGTGCCCTCTGTGCCACGGCTATGGCCAGGCCACACTGGCTCCCTCTGACCCTTATCTTGAGCCTGTTTATACCAGTCAATCTATAAGACTATCATGAGCATTATTTACCTTGGTTGGGCCTGTGCTCTTGCTTAACCTATACAATCTATCTTGGACTATGGAAGATATGACTTACATTTTACAAGAGTTTTGATGTAGTCATGTCTTAAGCTTTATTGTGAACATGGAATTCAGTTAATTATCACCAGGAATTGTTTTCCAAACTTTCCATTCAACACCAGCCACTGGGTCTTGTTGAACTGGAATTCCTTCTTGCATCTAGTGTTTCAACATTCTGATGGCTGTGGGGTTTGTAGAGAACCCACCGTACACAGCTGCTTTGAGAGTAAGTAAGCAGGAAATTGCACTTGCATTCTGGAGACACATGCTGTCTGTTATTTGATGACGCCCTTACATTTTGGTTGCCCATGTGTATTCCATAGGAAGATGAACAAGTGCACAATAATAGAAGGAGACTTCTAGCCAAGCTTGATGAAAAGTTACAGTGACATAAACTATCACACAAATCATAGACTCCTTAAAGCAGAAAATCTGGGGCGTGAGGCAGCAATACCTCAGTTCTCTAAGGCAAATCTTTATGATGGCAACCAAGACTACATACAAACTTATAGTCATTAGGAAGAAGAAATAAGATTCAACGTCTGTTTTCTAGACTAATGTGTAGGCTATTGGAAGTTACTAATGTGTCCAAATAGGTAAAATTTGCACTCATGAGCACAAGAAAAGTAAAAACAAGGGACAGTGCACTCCTTAAGTGCTATAACTAGTGACAGGTCCCAAAGATATCAAAGTGTGTGGTATGCCAGATAAAAAATTCAACAGAATAATTTTAAAAGTGGTCAGCAAAAACAAACAGTTAAATGAATTAAGAATGATAATTCAGGGTACAAATAAGAAATTTAGTAAAGACTCAGATTTGAAAAAGAATCAAAGAAAAATCTTTAAAATTATAAGCTCAGTAAATCAAGTGTAAAAGCCTCAACAATAGAGAGATCCGTTAGAAGAGTATTTCAGACCTTGAGATACTGCATTCTTGAAAAATGAAAAAGAAACAATGAAAACAAAACACAACATCTTTGTGACATCATCAAAGGATCAAATATCTGTCTAATCAGCATTCCCAAGGGAGAGAGGCTGCAGGTTCAAGGTAGAGAAGACCTAGTCAATGAGTAACACCCCAAAGCATCCAAATGTTGAACATGGACATGAAGGAGCAGGGAGCACTTAGAGCAGCCAAGATACATTACCCCAGAATACCCTCTCTGAAACATGATTACGGTTAGATGTTTAAAAATCCAGAACAAAGAAAAAAGTACTAAAACCTACAAGACAGAGCACCAAGTAACACATAGAGATAGACTCACTAGAGAAAAGCAGATTTCTTAGAGGAAACACTAGAAGATGGGAAGGAATGGAATGATGAAGTTATGTAAGAAGCAGCAATCCTGCTCAGAAGTATGAATACAAAAGGAGGTCATTGAGATACCTACACACCCATCTGTGTTGAGGGGTTACTCACAACAGACAAAAAATATTAAATCAGTGTAGGTGCCTATCACAAATACGTAAGGATACATGGTATGCATACACAGTGAAATGTTGTTTAGCAAAAAGAAGGATAAAAGTCTTCATTTGAAGTAAACTGGGTGGAACTAGAAGTTGTCTTGTTAGGTAAAATGAGCAAGATACAAATGAAAAAAGAATTTTATATTTTGTAATCTGTAGAAACCAAAAAGATGACCTGAAAGTAAAAAAGAGTCACTAAATAGTAAGAACTATGCAACAGAAATAAGTGAAATAGGATAGGAAATCAAAGGCCATTGAGTCATGATACATGAAAGCATAGGAATATCACAATCCTATTGATTTGTATAATTAATATTATATTAAGGATTAAAATAAAGACAAGAAACAGAAAAGTCAAATAGATACGTAAACAGGTGATGTGGTGATTTTAATGAGAATGTCTCAGAGGCTCATATGTTTGAATTCTTGGTTCCATTTGGTGGAACTGCTTGGGAAGACATAGGAGGTGTGGCCATGCTCAGGGGTGTGTGTCACAGGGGTGAGCTTTGAGGCTTCAAAAACCTTTCCTTATCTTCAGTGGGCTCTGTGCTGTCTGCTTGCAGTTTTAGGATGTGAGCTCTCATCTGTTCCTATCACCATTTCTTTGCTCTGCCATCATGCACCCTAACCTTCTGAAACTGTAAAGTCAATTAAGCACTTTCTTTTGTAAGTTGTCTTGGTCATGGTATTTTGTCACCGCAGAAGCTAAACTTAAGACAGATTGAATCTGTAAAGAGCAAGAACGACAGAAAGTTCAACAAAGAGACCTCTAAGACGCCAAATAAAACAGATAAAGAATGAAATAATTCCTGTGTCAGTATAAAATGATCAGTATTAGGCAAACTTACCAACATTAAACAAAGATATCACAAAAAGAGTCACAAAAACTTCTCTAGCTAAAGGTGCAGGATTAAAACACAAAACCAATCACACCGACAATAAAGAATGAAAATACAATGCCACTTACCATTACCCTAAATAAAACTGAACACTTAAGCATATTCTTCTATATGTTACAACCCTACTCAAATTTTTCTCAGCTGCGTAAACTCATCTATGAAAAAAATCAACAACCATGTCAGTGGTGAAAGGCTTCTGTTGTCTGTTATCCCCTAGAAGAGACATAGGTAAGACGTGGAAATACGTGTTGCTTCTATATTTTACTTATCATGTGCATGTATATGTGTACACAGTATGCACATAAGTTATGCACACACATAATTTTTCTATGATGAAGCCAATAGGGCAGGGACATGCAACCCCTTCCCCACCCCCCTTTACCCACTCTCTTCTCCAACTCTGTAGGTTCTGTCCTTTCCTTCTGGGATGCAAATGAATTCAGGTGCTGTCGCACAGGGAAGGCTCACCTTTCATTTCCATCTTGCATATTAAGTCAGCTCCAAAAGCCAGTGCAGTGTTTGTGATGAGACAAAGAGCCAGCTTCGCGCTGAGGCTTGTCCGGTCATACCTCGAAATTATGATCAAATATGGAAAGAAAGTGAGAAAGTGGAGGAAACCTGCGATAGAAGAGGCCAGAGAAGCTGGGGAGGGAGAAGGAGGCGACAGTCAGTTGACACAAGATTCAGCAGCTGGGAGGAAAACTGCAGAAGAGAATTAACAGCTTCCTTGGGTGTACGGATTTTAGCATGTTTATCCTATCTTATAGGTCTAGTATATAAGTGTGTACATACCGTGTGTGTCTTTCTGCTTCTGGGATACCTCACTCAAGATGATTTTTTTCTAGTACCCGCCATTTGCCTGCAAATTTCATGATTTTAATTGCTGAGTAGTATTCCATTGTATAAATGTACCACACTTTCTGTATCCATTCCTCAACTGAGGGACATCTGGGTTGTTTCCAGATTCTGGCTAAGCAAGGAGGACTGTGAGTAAGATGCTCAATCCTCATTCAGAAAGGCAAACGGGATAGACCTCTGAAGATGGAGAAAACAGGGAACAAGACAGGAGCCTACTACAGAGGGCCTCTGAAAGACTCTACCCAGCAGGGTATTAAAGCAGATGCTGAGACTCATAGTCAAAACTTAGGGCAGAGTGCAGGGAATCCTATGAGAGAGGAGGGAGATAGAAAGACCTGGAGGGGTTAGGAGCACCACAAGGAGAGCAACAGAACCAAAAAATCTGGGCCCAGGGGTCTTTTCTGAGACTGATACTCCAACCAAGACCATGCATGGAGATAACCTAGAACCCTTGCACAGATATAGCCCATGGCAGCTCAGTGTCCAAGTGGGTTTCCTAGTAAGGGGAACAGGGGCTGTCTCTGACATGAACTCAGTGGCTGGCTCTTTGATCACCACCGCCTGAGAGGAGGCAGGGTACAGCCTTACCAGGCCATAGAGGAAGACAATGCAGACAGTACTGATGAGACCTGTTAGGCTAGGGTCAGATGGAAGGGGAGGAGGACCTCCCCTATCAGTGCACTGGGGAAGGGGCATGGGAGGAGAAGAGGGAGGGCAGGATTGGGAGAGACCGAGGGAGGGGGTTATAGCTAGGATATGAAATGAATAAACTGTAATTAATAAAAAAAATTGTTAAAGATTTAAAAAAACAACCAACCAAACAAACAAAAAAGAGAACTAAACTATCCAAAGGGAGGGAACTCTTTTGCCTACCTCCACATCCCTGGCATCTTGCACTATGCCTAGTGCACAGAAGGTGCCCCATAAAGAGTTTAATTTAAATGAATAGTATGAGAAGATGTTTTCTTGAACTTTATTGAAACGCTGAGGTAGCTTCCATGTGAGAGTCCCTTTCAGTCATGCACAGAATGGAAGTGTGTATGTATTCAGGGAAGGCACCTCAGACTCACCTTTATCGAAGAGTGTGCTAATCAGGAAGCCAAATAACATGGAGGAGATGGCAAAACACAGGAAGTAGAAGGCGATGAAAAGCGGGTCACTGTGTTGAAAGACTCTCTCGTGTGTAATCTGATGAAATAATCAGGAAGCTAGTTTAATCACATGCAAAGTGATGGTTGGGGGGGGGGGGCTGACATGGAAATGAAGGGAAAGTCCCAGCCCCAGGGATTTGAGTCATGCTACTCAGAGACATTGAAGTCATCGTCCACAGAAGGGTCATTCATCTAGGTCTCTTTTCCACCTTCTGATAGACTACACCATTTGGACTTTCACAGGAGAGTCAGTGGAAAACACTTTTATTCTTCGCAAACTTACAAATATGTCTGCCTATACCTCAACTTCGTCATTCTTCTCGAAGCTTCAACATGCTGTAGGCAAATGGATACTTGCCTTGACAAATAAAATCCCACACAGCAAACAGATGGTAATGAAATACATCAGTAAGAACGTGATGAAATACGAAGCCCAGAGCATAGCATTACTGAGTCCCACCATGAGCTGGTATTCCTGAAGGACAATCAACACAAGCCAAGTGTCATGAAAAACACTTCAAATGCCTTCACACAGCTGACCCTACATGGTTTAACTATCACCACTGCCATTTACCATAACTCACAATAGTCACAGGACCTAACTGGATTCAGCCTTGCACCTAGTGAGAGCTGTGATTTCAACAGGGAATTCTGGATCCAGATTTTTTTTTCTCTCCTAACATTTAGTAAGTTCTGGTTCTGATATAAGAAACATTTTTTTAAAAACTGAAAATTGAAATGCTGAGATTAAGCTGGGCAGTAGTGGCACACATCTTTTATCCAAGCACTTGGGAGGTAGAGGCAAGTGGATCTCTGAGTTCGAGGCCAGCCTGGTCTATAGACTGAGTTCCAGGCCAGCCAGGGCTACAAAGAGATCCTGTCTCAAAAGAAAAAAAAAAAAAGCAAGCATAAGCAAAGCTAAGATCATTCTTCTTTTCATTATGCTCTGCTTTAAGGAAGCAGTGAACCCCAAAAGTAAACACATTCCAATTCCTCTATAGGGTCAAATTTCAGAGAAGGCAGAGGGGAGCAGGGTAAGTGCTCCAGGCACCTTTTAGGTGGTGCTCCCGGCATCCTTAGTATTCATGGGGACATACTCCAGAGCTAGGACATGGCAACACAGGCAGAGAAGGAATTCCAGTTGTCAACAGCCAGATTAAATCATAACCACGGGCAAAAAGAGGTTACTTGCAAGGATTTCAGTTTAGTGGGCCTAGATCTGGATTTTTTCAACCTAAATATTACTGAGAAAATTTTCTGTGTAGAACATTGTCCTATGTCTTCATGCATGTCAAGGTTTCTCAACTTTGATATGGTTGGTTGACAGTTCAGTGTTACAGGGCACTATGTTGGGCATTGTAGGATATTCAACAGCATTCCTGGCCTCTGCCAACCAGATGGAAGTAGCATCTGTTTTAGTCGTGAAAGTTCCCTCCAAACATTGCCAAGTGACCATTGAAGCAAAATGCTTTAAAATAAATTCTACTGTCATTCCACCTAACAAAAAACTATAAAGGAAGAGTTGAGTGTGATGACATATACCTATAATACCAGAATTTATAAAGCAAAATCAGGATTATGAATTTGAGGCCATCATGGGCTATAGAGAATGTTCAAGGCTAACCTGATCTACATTTGAGACCCTTTAAAAAAATTGGGAATATAGTTCAATGAAAGAGTATGTCCCTGGCATATGCAAGGCCCTGGGTTCCATCCCTTGCACTGAAAAAAGAGTAAGAAAAGACCTCAAAGGATAAATTGTTTCCAGAATACCTAAATGTGCCTCACAATAAAACATAAGCACAGGAATGCAAGATTATCAAGTATACAATAAAGTGACCATCACAATGTCTGGAATTCAATTAAAATTTACCATGTATCATAAACAGTCTCCAAGGTGGCTTCGTCACTTGTGCCTTCTGGTGTTCAGATTCTTTTCTTGTTAATTCTCTTTGGTGTAAACAAAAAAAAGTTACACAACTTGTTTTAGTCAATGGAATGTGGCAGGGGTGATGAACTGTGTGCCTATAATTACATTACATCTCATAATGCCAACTGGTACACTTCCAGATTTTCAGTCGCTGTGGCCAAGAGCAGAAAAGAAACTAAAAATCTCCATCCTGGGACTTTAAGGAGCTGAATTCTATCCACGGCCATAAGATCTAAGAGATGGTTCTTTCCCCACTGTACCCTCAAACAGGAGAGCAACACTGGCTGACGCCAAGAGAGCTACGCCTGAATCCACGTCAGGGAGAATATAAGATGGTAAGTGTGTGTCATTTGTTAAGTGGCAGTGATCTCACATGGCAAAGGAGAACTAGGACCCATTATGAGACAATATGCAAATTAGGAACCGGAAGATAAAGACCTTGTGCTTTATTACAAGTCAAGTAAAGTATAATGAATAAAGAGCAACTTGCCATATAGATACACTGACAGCATCGTCTTCAAACAAAAAGTGAAGGAGGAAGTTTCAAAGTACCATCATGCAGTGAAACATAATTATTATCTAGTTATTATTAACTATAATAACTATTATCATAGTTATTATCTGGTAGAACATAATTATTATCCAGAATAACATAATTGTAGTCACAAGAGTTCATCACTGTTGCCACATTCCATCTGTTGAAACAAGTTGTACAGATGATAGCTACATGGAATATGAATGACCATCAGATGCAAAGGAATCGCTATTGACAATTCTACTTTAGTTCAAAAGCGAGCCAACACTCCGCGGGCTTTGACACATTAAAACGTCAGTAGCCTTTGGGAATAAAGACAACATAATTATTTGAAAGGGATAAGAACACAAACTGTATTTTATCAGTTGTTTTTGTTTTGTTTTGTTTTGTTTTGTTTTGTTTTGTTTTAAGGAAGGCACAAAGTTGTTTGGATATGGAAGACAGGGTCCTGACTGGCCCGGAACTCGCTATGTAGACCAGGATGGCCTTGAACTCACGGAGATCCACTTGCTTCTGCATCAAGTGCTGAGATTAAAGGTGTGCATCAGCGTGCCTAGCAATGTAAATATTTTTAATTAAATAAAACATGAATAGTTACTTAAACTACCCAGTTTAAGTTTCTATAAACTTAAATAAACTGGCTCTTTCAACTGGTAGTTAAAAACAGGTTTGAAAAAGATTATTCACCAGCTAGGGAAGAAGGAAAAAGGTTTTGCAGTGTAAAACAATTAAAGGATGGTTCAAACTGATCCATTTCCGCTGAGGAGCAAGGGCCTAATATGAAATTAACATTAGGGCAAGACGGTAGTTGACAAAACCCAAGAAAGTGTGCTGGCACAGCTAGGTGGTGAAAAATGAAGGAAGCTTGAACAACTAGAAGACGGCATTACTACAGCTGGAAAAGGAAGTGGAGCCAGGAGGGCCAGGAGACAGCGGGGTTTACATTAATCCCCACGTGTAACACCCACGGGACAAAAAAGTAGAGAAGTCGCCAAGACCTCTGCGCCCGGTTTGCCCCATGCACTAATGCGCAGTGTCTCTAATCACTTCCGTGGTAGATTGCTGTCTCCGTTTTAGAGATGAAGCACAGAAAGAGACTTCCCAAACAACAGCAGGAAATGGTGAGGATATACCTTGTGCAGTATGCCATGTTGATAAAACTGAGGTTTCGAGTGGGAGTCATTGGGGGCATCAGAGTTTCACTCCCTTAGCCAGGAAAGGAAAGAATGATTATGTTCCCTGTTGAAATCTGTCTTTACTTAACCCTGGGACCACTGTTCCCTCAAGAATCAATGGACTTTCACAGGCCCTCTGTGGTGGGCTCCTGTCCTGTTCCATCTTCTCCTGCTTCCTCTGTCTATCGCGTTTGTCCTTCTGGATGAGGATTGAGCATCTTTCCTAGGGTCTTCCTTGTTGTTTAGCTCCTTTAGGACTATAGATTTTAGTATGTTTATCCTATATTATATGTCTAGTAACCACTTATGGGCGAGTATATACCATGTGTGTCTTTCTGTTTCTGGGTTACCTCACTCAAGATGATCTTTTCTAGGCCTCTGAGAGACTCTACTGATTGAGGTATCGAAGCAGAGGTTGAGACTCATGGCTAAACTTTGAGCAGAATGCAGGGAATCCTATGAAAGAAGGGGGAGATAGATCTGGAGGAGACAGGAGCTCCAAAAAAGAGACCAACAGAGCCAAAAACAAAACAAAACAAAAAAACCCTAAGCCCTGCTTAGTTTCTTTAGGTATACAGATTTTAGTATGTTTATCCTATATTATATTTCTAATATCCACTTATAAGTGAGTATATACCATATGTGTCTTTCTGCTTCTGGGATACCTCACTCAGGATGATCTTTTCTAGTTCCCACCATTTGCCTGCAAATTTCATGAACTCCTTAGCTGGCTCTTTGATCACCTCCCCGTGACAGGGAAGCAGCCTTGCCAGGCCACAGAGGAAGACAACACAGCCAGTCCTGATGAGACCTGATAGGCTAGGGTCAGACAGAAGGGGAGGAGGACCTCCCTTATCAGTGTACTGGGGGAGGGGCATAGGTGGAGAAGAGGGAGGAAGGATGGGGTTGGGAGGGGCAGAAGGAGGGAGCTACAGAAGGGATACAAAGTGAATAAATTGTAATAAATGATAATAAGAAGATAATGATAATAAATACCAAAAAAAGAAAAGAAAAGAAAGAAGCAACCTGGACATCACTTGACAAACATCTCCAAAAGCCTTAGCAACTGATGAGTGGGAAAATGCTTGAAAGAAGTGTGTGTAAATTTCAAAACTGTGAAGTCAATCACAGACACATGCATTTCTACCGATTTCTACCTCCTAAATGTAACTCCATGCATCAGTCTCTGTCCCTACACACTAAGCTAAACTTAGTTCAGTCTCTCCTGTCTTTTCCCTGGCCTGCCAAAAGTTACCTTAAATTTACCTTCTTATCTTTAGTCTTGCCTAAATGGCCAAGCTTTGTCAGCAGATCGTGACCCATGGGCCAGTTCATCTCATGGGTCATTTCAGTATATCCTGAAACCTAAGAATGGTTTTTGCATTTTTAAATGATAAGGGAACAGAGAAGAGTGTATGATGGTGATGCGTGCCACCCCGGGTGTAGTTACTGTCTTTTGCTTTTCCCCTCGAGTGAGTCGGTCCTCCACTCCCGCTCTCCACCGTTGCTCTTTGCAGAGGCCACAGTGCTAGGCACACTGCTAGCCTGTTTCTGACACCTTCCTCTCGCAGTGTCTACCTATTGAACATTGTTCTCCACTGCTCAGGACAAGCAAAGCCGTCTCTGCCCTTCGAGAATAACTTTTCCCCCTAAGTAGTGTTAGTAGAGCGGCAACAAACACGCATGAGCAAGTATCTCTGTAGCTGGGTGTAGAGTCCTTCAGATTTATGCCCGTGAGTGCTGTAGCGAGAGCCAGCGGTCGCTCCGACTCTTTGAGGAACCTCCCCGGTGATTACCATCGTGGCTGCACCAGTCAGCACCCTACCAGGAACGAACCTGTGTTCTCCTTTCCCCACAACCACGGCAGCATTTGTTCTCACTAGTTTTTGTTTGTTTCTTTTTTCTCAGCCATTCTGGCTGGCGTAAGAAAATTCTCAAAGCAGTTTTAATTGAATTTCTCTGATAACTAAGAATACTGAATATTTTTTTTTAATGTGAGCCATTTCTATTTCATCTTTTGGTAACTCTGCTCTTTTTTTTTTTAATCAAGCTGTTTTCTTGATTTTTAATTTTTTGAGTTCTTTACATCTTCTAGATACTAACCAATGCGCAGCTGGTAAACATCCACTTGGATAATTAACATACTATGTATTAACTTACATCTTTACTAAATTTTGAATAACGTGCAAGCAGAGAGTCTGTCTTCTCTTTTTTTTAAATTATTTTTAATAATTTTATTTTTATTAATTACAGTTTGTTTACTTTGTATCCCCTTTAGCTCCCACCCTCCTCCCCTCCCAATCCCACTCTCCCTCCCTCTTCCTGTGCCCCTCCCCCAGTCCACTGATAAGGGAAGTCCTCCTCCCCTTCCCTCTGATCCTAGTCTTTCAGATTTCATCAGGAGTGGCTACATTGTTTTCCTCTGTGGCCTGGCAAGGCTGTTCCCCTGTCAGGGGGAGGTGATCAAAGAGCCAGCCCCTAAGTTCATGTCAGAGACAGCCCCTGTCCCCATTACTATGAACCCACTTGGACACTGAATTTCCATGGGCTACCTCTGTGCAGAGGTTCCAGGCCAATCATTTTGGATCGGTGGCTCTCCTTGTGGAGCTCCTGTTCTCTCCAGGTCTTATTATCTCCCACTTCTTTCATAAGATTCCCTGCACTCTGCCCAAAATTTGGCTATGAGTCTCAGCATCTGCCTCAAGACCCTGCAGGGTAGAGCCTTTCAGAAGCCCTCTGTGGTAGGCTCCTGTCCTGTTCCCTGTTTTCTCCCTCCTCTGATGTCCTTCCTCTTTGCCTTTCTGAATGGGGATTGAGCATCTTAGCCAGAGTCCTACTTCCTGATTAGCTTCCTTAGGTTTTCAGATTTTAGTATGTTTAATCCTGTAGTATATGTCTAATATCCACCATACAATGGGAAAAAAGATAGCATCTTCAACAAGTGGTGCTGGTCCAACTTCTCTTTCTTTTTTTAGTTGCCAGTTGTAGGATGATTAATAGACTGACCTAGATACTTTTTTAAATGATTTATTTACTTTTTAGTGCATTAGTGTGAAGGTGGCAGATCCCTTGGAATTGGGGTTACAGACAGTTGTGACCTGTCATGTGGGTGCTGGGAATTGAACCCAGGTCCTTTGGAAGAACAGACAGCATTCTTAACCACTGAGCCATCTCTCCAGCCCCCTGATCTAGATACTTTTAAGCATTATATCTCATTTAACTACCCTAATAACCACAAAAGTGGCTATTACAGTTTTCAGTTTACATCTATGGAAGCAGAATGTGATCACAGAGTTAGCCACTGATAAAGCCAGACTTTAAACAGAAAGCCCATCAGAGTCCTTGGGAAAAGGGAGGTAATTAGTAAGTGTCAAACTAATAAATGGACAAGTGAGTGCTTTCACAGCTTTCTGACCTTGTAGCCAATGTTGTTGATAATGTGGTCTTGATTTATGTCATACTGAAAATGATCTCAAAGGGTATGGCATTTAGAACATATTTTAAGTTCTATAATTCAAGACCTTGTCTGATTATTTTTTTGTTGCTCAAAGACATTTGTTATTCCATAGATTTGGGGGGGGGCATTACTAGTTGACTTATTTTTATAGTCTTCTCTTAAAGTAGTCATTTAGTCAAATCAAGATTTTTTAAAAACTCAAAAAAAATTATCAGTGATCATGCATACTACAGCCAGCCCATATTTGCATGCTGCACCAACAAGATAGCTATTTAACAGTGACAAGTGTTCAGAAGTCACCCAACCCTCTGCAAACATCTATTCTACTAGCCCATTATACTACAAATAAAATAAAATTACCTTAAGTCTCTTTTCCTTTTCCAACATAATGGTGCCAACAACGGAAAGTGACATTTGAGTAAATGTAAATAAAATTGTCCAAGGAAACATAGCAATGAAAGTCCACAAGAAGCTGTCATGAATGTAAGCAGGGTATGGGAATCTCCTCGCATAAATGGTGGCTTCATCAAATGTGTCTTCAGCTGCTCTGCCATTATGATACACCATGATGGCCTTATCTACGGAATGCTGCACAGTAAGAAAGCCTTCTCTGATGTATCCTAAATGAAAAACAAACAAACAAACAAATACGCACACAGACTGTCAAGTTCAGGATACTAACATATATCCAGGCAGATGACAGTAGCAATGCAGAACTTCTAACAAAACAATTTCACAATAACTTTGTGATTTGGGACACATATAATGAAAACCTTACTTCTGTCTTCTCGAAATTAAAATATTGCATGAAAATAATACCATAACCTTTTGTAGATAAGCCCTCTTTATCAGCCAAACTGAATGATAATTTTAAACTATTAGACAAACCTCCTGTTCCGCATCTGTACCCTTCCAAAGTTGCTACATTGAAACCTGGTAGTTGGTATATTTTAAAGAGGTAAGGCCTGTCGGAAGTGATTGAGTCATTAGTGCTCTACCCTCATGAATGGAAAGCTCTTAAAGAGGATACTAAAATGGAGTGGCGCAGTCCTTTTTGCCCCTCTCCCACTGCTATGTGATGAAACAGCCAGTCTTCCCTCCGGCGGATGGAGCAAAGAACTGCCCCTCGGGAAGCACACAGCAAGCCCTTACCAAAGGTCTAGTCTGTTGGTGCTGGGCGCTTAGGCTTCCTAGCTTTCAAAACTATGAGAATCAACTTTCTGTTCTTTTCAAATTATTGGCATTGTGGCATTTTGTTTTACTACCATGGAAGTGAGTAAGATAGTTGTACACGCTGGGATATGACATAGGAAGGAAGCTTTAAGCAAAAGGTGAACCCATTCACAATAACATCAATAAGGAATAAGTCAACTTAGACCCATCCAAGGATATGAAAAACACATATGCTCAAAACTGGAAAAAAAAAAAACACCAATGAGAAGATAAAGGCAACACGAGTAAATGAAAAGAGGTCTCCAACTTATGGGTTAAGATAATGAATACTGTTTAAAGGTCATGCCCAAAGAGATCTACAGACTCAATGAAAATCTATACAGAACCTCAAGAGACATGATCAGTAACCACAACATTCTACAGAAAGAAGACCAAATAGGAGGTGCTATATGCACTGATTTAAAAACTTATCCTAAAGAGTAGATCATAGACTACACGTAGAGACGTATAGACAGTAGTGTATCCATAGTTAATAAGCACGGTAGTGTGCACGTTTTAAAAAATCATTGAAGGTAGACATCATGTTTGAAATTCACGGAATGCACTTTTAATCCCAGCACTTGGGAAGCAGAGGAAGCTGGTGAGTTGAACTCTGTGAGTTCAAGGCCACTTCGGCCTACCCGGCAAGTTCTGGGCCAGCCAAATAGAAACAAAACCTCATGCGGCAAATTCTGCTCTGCTCTCACCCACTGCGTTTCTCAGCCTCTCTAGGTGGTAGCTGCTCTTTGGATATGGTCTGCTGCCTCATGGGCTTCATCTGCTGCAAACTGGGGCCCCAGCATGGAAATGGTGGGAGAGCCTGGGAGATGACTGGGCCATGACTGACATCAAAGCAGGCTAACACTGATTTCCTGGAGTGGACAGGTCTGGTGGGTATGAACTCCTGTGAGACTCATTATAAAATTGGTAAGCCTGACTCCTCACTGCTGCCTTGCCCTTGATCACGTGCATGACTCTTCAGCACATACATACTCTCTTTCTGCTTCTCTACAGTGTTGCTGGGCAGCTGGCAGAGGAGGAAAACAGGAAGAAAGACTGTGGCCACACCTTTTAGACTACAGTTCAGGTAAACGGCAACCCAGGCTCAGGCACTCACGTGACACAGAACAGACTAACACCGAAGTCCTAATAATCAGTAAATAGGACTTTGTTGCTGATGGCGAGCTAAGACTCTTCTCCCTTTGTCAGTTTAAAAATATGGCCCAAGGTGTTTAACACACAGAATAGAATCTAAGCAAAGCAAAGCAAACAAACACATCAGCTGACTCCTGCCTGGCACACTGGAGTAACCGCTTACAAAAGCAATCTCAAATTTCAGACCAATTTAAAATATTAGTTTACCGCACATGTCCGTTTGCATTTGCAAGTCTTCTAGTTTTTCCCTATTTTAAAAGCTTTTCTTTTTAAGAGATAAAAAAAAAGAAACTCTTTCCAAAGGTTGCCTTTTTAATCTGGGGATGCTGGCGCATACCTGTAATCCTAACACTTTGGGAGCATCAGGCAGGGAGAACACCCCAAGTTTGAGGAAACCCTAGGCTATATAATGAGCTTAAGGCTAGCCTGGGCTACATAGTCAGACACTATGCAAAGAACCTAGTGATGATGTTGTTGATGATGATGATGATGAATGCTTCATCTAACTGCTTTTATATGACCATAACTACAGTTTCATTAAACTACTTTTATTCTGCCCAATAACATGGCGTTTTCTATTATGTTCTTCCCAAAGAATATTTTTAGGATGCAGTGTATTGATTTCAAAAGAGGATAGACTTATTTTAAACTTACAGTTAGAAAAACATTTTAAGTGATTTTGATGAGGACACTACACAATCCTTTCAACTCTAAAGTGACAATCTCTCAGATATTTTCAGATATCTACACACATTTTCTGTACTCTCAATTCTATATTCACAGGTCATTGTTTATCAGTTTGTGAATGTTTCAATAGCCACACCAACTTATCAAGCCTATATATTATTTGCAAGCTGTTTCTCTCTCTCTCTCTGTGCATGTATGCATATGTGCATGAGTGCATTTGCCCATGCACGAGTTTTTGCAGACATCAATGGCTGACCTCACCAGGAATCCTCCTCTTCCCTTATCTGCCTCATTTGTTTGAGGCAGGGTCTTCAGGAAGCCTGGAACTCCTGACTTTGGCTATGGCTGCTGGGCAGCAAGCCACAGTGACACACGCCTGTGCTCATTTCCAGCACTGGGGTTATGGGTGTGTCTGTACCAACTTTTTCATTGCTGATGGAATCTGGACTTGGGGGTCTCATACCTGTGCAACAAAACAGGAACCTCACCTGCTGAGCCATCTTACCAGCTCAAACTGATACAGTCTGAACAATGTGCTTGTTTAGATGATTAGAGAGAGAGAGAGTAGAGAGAGGGTAGAGAGAGGCAAAAGTTATCAACTGACACGATAGAAATGCAGCTACAAGTAAATGAATTCAAGATATGAAGAAAAAATAGTGACAGATTTCTGATATATTCCATTTTTATGCTTGTTAATTAAAAATAAAATTTCAACCATAATGAAGGAATAAATTAACTTGTTCATGCAGAGGGAAAAATAATAAAGGGCATTCTAAACAACTGCCTGCACACAGGAAAAGTAACAATAAAAGTGCACGTAGGATCTGCTCACCAGGGTTTCCCCCATCATCTTCCAAGATGTTCCGGGGTCCTAGGGAAGGCACAGATGGGAAGAGAATTGACGTGTTCCAGTTCTTTTCTTCCTGGTCCTCGGACAGCTCTAATGGACTGTCAGGATCATAGAGACGACCGAACCGCAAATTATATTTTACCTAGAACAAGAAGTCAAAGGAAAGCATGTTAGACTCGTGACCCCTGAAAAGCAAAGATTAGCAGCGATCGGAAAACTGTGTTGTTTTTTAAAATAATTATTTTTTTGTTGTGGGGACAGAAGAGTGATTTGGGTCTGTAGATGATAAGAATTACAGCCTCGTTGTGACACACAGAGCAACTAACGTGCTGCATAAGCTATAACCACAGTTGAAATTTAAAGTGATCTGAATTTCATGGATACCTTTCCTTTCCTTTCATCTTCATAACATTTTGCTTTGGAATTGCAAAGGATCAATAAGGGAATAATAATAAAATAAATTTTATTTTCAATGATGACTATCGTTGAAACTGTGATTTTTAAATCCGATCATTGTTCTGCCTGTTAAATAGACATTTAAAAAAGAATCCACCAGAGAGCTTGGGAAGATGGCTCAGAGGTTAAGAGTACTTGTCTCTCCTTGCAGAAGGTTCCCAGTGTCCACATGGCAGCTCACAACCATCCGTAACTCTAGTCTCAGGAGGTCTGAGGTCCTCTTCTGAGCTCCTTGGGAAACAGGTACACATGCCATGCACATATACACACACAGGCAAAACATACATACACATAAAAGAGACTACACAAATATAAAAATAAATTTTAAAATCTACTAGAGAGGATAGGGAGATGGCCTAGTCAATAAAGTGCTTGTTCCACAAGCATGAAGAACTGAGTTCATGTCCCCAGATCTACATCAAAAGCAAGGCATGATGGCATGTGCCTGAGATCACATGTTGCCTCACTTTTAAAAATACACAGAAGCAAAAATGGATGAGAAAAGGACACTGTAGACAAATGTATACTGCTGGGGTCCAGCCCCGGTGAGGTCAAGCCTGGAAGAAGGGTGGATACAAGGGCAGCAAGGGAGGAATGAGTCAGGTAAGGGCAGGGATGGTGAGTTTTACATCCTGACTGGCTGGGTGCATCTTTATTTATACAGAACTTAGTAGGCAGGGATGCATACATGCTGTTCCAAAATATAGACCATGTCATTTTTGTCCCTGGACACGTGTTTTAACTTCTGCTTGGTCATAACTTTATCATCATTGATAAACCATCTCACAACAGAACTATCTCCTACAATCAGTTGTCCTCATCAATCACAACCCAACATTTAACAGTATTGCAGTTTCAATGGCATATTTTGCCACAGCATGACAGCCTGTTCTCATGAAAGAAAACGCCCAAGCCAGCCTGGGCAGACTGTCATGTCCCAAGCAGTGTATTATCAATTTTTACTAAGTTGATAATACTTTTTATTATCAACTAATAAAAAGTGCAAATTGTCATTAGGCCTGGGGAAAGTCGTCAGGACAAAGCTGCTGCAGTTATTATTCAATTTCTGCCATAATATAATGTTTATATTTATATATTTGTAGAATTTATTTATATGTCTGATCTTGGTATTCTTTTCTTCCTTGGCCATATGATACCACAGTGGCCCTGTATTGAGTTAGCTTTTTCTAAGAAAGGTGGGGTCTTAATATTTTATTTTTTTATCACTCTTTGTCCATCTGTAATATGAAGAGGCTTTTAATTTGATATGCTACCAACTTCTCTAGCCTCCCGAATATTTACATTTTTAAGTTTACTTTGTTCTGATTATCCTGTTCCTAAGTAAGTACAGGGGCGAACATGCCAAGAGTATCTTTGGGTCAGAACCTCATAAGGATGTCTCTGGCACAATTACTTGAGTCATAATCTCCAGGGTATAAGGAACACCTTCAAGTAGGCCCAGATGATGATATCTCCCCTAAAGGCAGGAGGGGTAGTATGGTCAGGACAATCCTAGGAAAGCTGAGAAGCAGTACTCCTGGGAGAAGATTATAAATGATTCATAAGAAAATTTCCACCAATCCAATATCCCCAAGTTGTACTAATATAACCCCCTCAAACATGTGACACATAGAGATCAAGGCCAAAAGAATGGGAGACTGCACCACAGCAATTGCATCACTCGGCTCAGCTTTGCTGGATCTCTGTCAAGCAGCTGTGCTGGCTTTATGACTTTTGCTGTTCCCATTAGATATGGCTGTGCCAGTAAACCAGAAAAGAGCACTTAGAGCAGATATAACTAAGTCAAAAGTCACAGAAAGAGCACACACCATGCCAATGGTGTAGTGGCCCATACCTGTCATCCCCTGTACTTGAGAAGTACAGGCAGGAGGATCAAAAGTTCAAGATCATGCGCAGGTATACAGTGAGGCCCTGCCTCAAAATATTATAAAAAGAGGTAGACATTGAATATCTATAAACAAATTGATGTGTCAAGAGAATACAATAATTGTAAATGTTTATGCAGCCAACCTGAAAGCATCCATATGCACACGGGTACACGAAAGGATGTAGAGAAGGATCTTAAGTTTTGTTGCGATTGGGATGGAAGGTTTTAATGACCCCACTTTCTTTTTTTATAATTTATTTATTTTTATATCAATCACAGGTTAGGTACTTTGCATCCCAGGTGTAGCCCCCCCCTCCTCCCTTACCTCCCACCCTCCCTCTCCCTCCCTCATCTCCCTCCTCCCCGCCCCCTCCAAGTCCACCAACAGAGGAGGACCTCCTCCCCTTCCATCCAACCCCAGCTCATACTGTCTCCTCAGGGCTGGCTGCAATGTCCTCCCCTGGGATCTAGCTAGTCTGTCATTCCCCGGCATGTATGGGGGAGATGACCCCACTTTCAACAATGGACTGATCAGAGAGAAATTTTGTAAGAAAACACTAGACTTCAAGAACACACTGAACAACAAAGTAAAACAAGTAGACTTACAACACTTCATCCCTATTTAACTCATACTCCTCATAAGCAAGCACATGTGGGTCTTTCTGCAGAACACTGGACCATGAGGCACGTCTTAGTAAATGTGAAGATTAAGATAGTATAGGGCACTGTTTCTGATCACAATGGCAAGGAAACTGGAGATCGATAGGAAGAATAATCTTAGAACTTAAGGCTAAACAACATATCCCTCAGTAACAACAATCAGAGGAGAAAATTAAAAGGGAGGGCAGGGAGAATGGCTCAGTTACAAAGTGTCTGTTGTTCAAGAATGGTGTCCTGCATTAAACACCAAAAAGCCACATAAAGCCAGTGATACCCACACATGTAATCCTATAGTGAGACAGCAGCAGATTCTCTTGTGGGCCAGTTAACCTGGTATGCTGTATGTGCGAACAATCAAGAGACCCTGTCTCAAGGTGGAAGATAAGGATCAGCACCAAAGTTGTCCTCTGACCGCCACACTTGAACATCAAGACTCACACACACACACTGACATGAACACTCCCATGTGTACATACACACATAGATAAAATATTCTCACCTGAAGTGGCAGGCGCTCGCTGCTCTTTTTGAATGTGTGATCAAACACTATAGCAGCCAGCACATGAGCAGACTTCTTTCCGTACTTAATGTATTTCTCAAAAGATTCTTCTGAAGAAAAGCCTCGAACTGAAAAGAGAAAAGTCCACGTTACCCACATAAACATGCAAGGTCTAATGCTCATTTTTCATGGCACCATGAAAAAACAAAAACAAAACCAAACCAAAAAAAAAAAAAAGAAAAGAAAAAGAAAAACCCTGTCACATCAGTGAAAATTCCAAACAGTGCTGCTTAACCAAAGACACTCAGACCATCTAATACATTCTTGGAGTATGAAAAACAAATGAAAACTAAAATAAAAAGTAAATTCCTAATATATCATACATAAGTGCATCAACCAATAAATAAATAAATAAATAAATAAATAAATAAATAAATAAATAAATAAATAAAGCTCTTTTCCATAAGATAATAAAAAGACTGTATTCATGATTTCAGAGAAAGTAAGAGCGTTTAAATAGACTAGAAAAAGAAAAAAGAAAATGGCCTATAATTCAGTGGCAGAGCACTTGCCTGGCATGAAAAGCCCTAAGTAGTCTCTAGTTCTCTCTCTCTGTCTCTGTCTGTCTCTCTGTCTCTGTCACTCTCTCACACAAACATACACACATGTATACACAAAAGAAACCATTGACTTGAGGTTGCATTGACAGGAAAAGCAACAAATATTTTAAAAAATTAAGAAAGTGAGCTTAGTGACATTTAAAAAATATCACTGTCCTTTAAGATACCATTTAGTTGACAGACAAGTCACAGACTGAAATCCAAAGTAGACACATCTGTCCAACAAATACATCTGTCACAGTAAGACAGAAAAAAATAAAGTAAGCCCAACAGACAAAATCTGTGAGCAGACTCACTACAGAAAACAAGCACCCGACTGGCTGACAGTCACAGTGGATTAGTGTGGAGGCTCATCTGTGGGGTGTGTTTAACCAAAGGAAGGCGAACCGTGTCCACATACTCATTGAAGTAGCTGGAGTGTTGTGAAGTTCTATTTATCAAATTAAAACATTCATGGTTGTTTTGTTCTCTATATAAACAAAGACGTGTGCCCTTTGCCTGAACTTTTACGTGACTGATGCTACTGATGATGCCGTTATTGGTAGTGCTCAGTGAGCTGCCCCTCCACATGCCCCCTAGTGTATATACACAGTAACTGTTTATTGAGAAAATACCCCTGCTTTTCAAAGTAGATCCAACATTTACATTTCCACCAGTGAGGCAAGGTCCCGCACACTAAATCAATCCTCGCTTTCATCTTTTTATTCCAGTTATGAATGGCATCTCATCGTGTCTTCGGTTACTTTTCTCTGATAATGAATGAAGATAGTCCATGTGCATGCGTGTCATTTAGGTATCTCTTTCAGACAAGTTTCTACTCAGACCTCTTGTTGATTTTTTGTATTATTTTTATGTAATTAGTTATTCACTTTATATCTCAACTGTGGCCCCCTCCCTCCTGTCCTCCCCATCTCTCTCCTCTGTCCCTCCCTCATTCCCCTGTCCCCCCTTCCCTGCCCTCAGAAAAAGGGAGTTCCTCCACCTTGCAACCCACCCCAGCACATCCTAAAATGGACACTTGTCTGTATATAATTACCTTGTTAAGAATGCTTTCTAATTCTGTTGTGACCCACTATCATAAGAATGGTTTGCAAATATTTTCTTATCCTTTAGGTTGTCTTTCATTCTCTTAATAGTTTCCTTTGGAAAATGTTCTCAATTTTGTTGAAAACGGAGCATTTTATTGCATTTTCATGAGTTTTCCTTTTTGGCCCAATTTGAAGTATTTTTTTTACATAAGAGTCAAATAAAAATTCAACAACATTATATTGCATATGGCACATTCTGTTTCCAGAGAGCTCAAGAGACTATTCTTTCTCCATTGCTTAGTTTTGAAATAACATAAAAAAATCAATTTACTATGCCAGTACCTGTTTATTTCTAGAATATCAATTCTATATCATTGATACATACATCTACTTCTGTACCAAAAGTGTGCATGTGTGTGTGTGTGTGTCTGTCTGTCTGTCTGTCTGCATTTTCAAAACTTCCATATTTCTCAGTATTATTTTGGCTTACAGTGAGTCACATTTTTTGTGTAAATTTCAGAAGTGGTTTGTTAATCTCTGTAAAGAAGCTCAAAGCCTGTGCAGGAGATGTACCTGTTAGTTGCATTCAGAGAGACCCAGCTTCACTCAGCCAGTACTCTGGGGAGGCTCGGTACTTCCCTGGCCCTGAAGCCAAGTTCCAGGGCTGCGTCAGGTTCCATAGCAAATGAGGTCAGCAGATCCCACCTTTTCCTCTGTGCGTCACTTTGTACCAGCAGGGCTAATCTTTGCCTATTGCTGAGGCAAACTATCTGAATCGTACATCAATTTCAGGGACTGGGCAAGCTTGTCTCAGAGATTCAAATACTTTTCCGGGACTATGTATGAGACCACTCATGGTCAACAGCTGTGATGAGTCAAACACATAAGAATTGCTCTCTCTCTCTCTCTCTCTCTCTCTCTCTCTCTCTCTCTCTCTCTCTCTCTCTCTCTCTCTCTCTCTCTCTCTCTCTCTCTCTCTCTCTCTCTCTCTCTCTCTCTCTCTGTGTGTGTGTGTGTGTGTGTGTGTGCGTGTGCGTGTGTGTGTGTGAGCTGGGTCCTTGTCCTGCCCCCAGAGGTGGCCTCTAATCACTGCTGAGAGGGCCTGGAACTCGGGGATATTTCTGGTCTGTAGCCAGAGCCGAGATCATGAAGTCCCACAATGAAGGAGACACAGTGGCCACCCTTCATCCCAAATCCCCAGTGGGCAGTTCTGATAGCAAGACCATTACAAGAGGAGGGTACAACCAGGTCCGTGAGGACACAGGAAATTTCTGGTTCTGGAGGCAGAGACACAGTAGGTAAGTCTGCCTCGTCAGCGCGGCTCCCCCAGGTCTCAGACTCACAGGCTCCTAGCTGGATGGCGCTTTAACCCACAGGTGGCTGCAAAATTATTGCCTTAGCCACTGCCTCGCTATCACGACACCATATGTATCATAGTTTTAAAGTATTATACCAAAATAAATCGGCACAGTTACATAAGCCTCCTAAGAAGACTGGAGGCTTAGGCACTGCATTCCTTACACGGTCAGAGGACAGGAATTTAATATGCAGAAGGATGTTTGGTGGAGAGGTGTCTCTTCTCGAGGACTCTATACTATTTCTCTTTTCAGATATATTCACATATTATTTCCATGCGCTATTTTAGTAAAATTAGTGATGTAAATAAAATCTGTGCACCAGGAAAAAGTTCCTGCTTTATCCTAATACTTGACACTAAATAGTGTGCTGTCGCTTGCCTGGTCACAACATGGGTGACAGGAGCGAACCAGCACCTTCAAAATGTCCTCTGACCTCCACATATGTCATACGCACACCTAGGTACACATATACATGCATGTACACACAAATAAAAGGTTTGCATTACATAACCACACACAAAGAATAGTTATGATTTAGAACTGGAAATTAATTTGGTCACCTAATTTTAAATGTTGTATTTCAGTAATGATTATGCCATGAAGACATTTGGAAAAAAAAAAACCCGTAGTGTTCTCTGTGGGAGACTAATGCACGAATTATGAAGTCACTGAATCAATTGTGCTAAAGCATTTCTAGAGTGCTATTTCAAGTATTTTGATTTCTAACCTTTAAAGTTGAAGTTTAAGTCCCTTTTCACCATCTCAGTGATATTTCTTGCGGCGTCACTCTCAGAAGGCACATAAGCCAGCTCATACTCTAAGTCTGTACTAAGGAACCCAGGCAATGTCAGGTGGGTAGGGTTGAAAATCCTAGCTTGGACAAGCGTCTTCTTTGAAATTTTGCGTACGGTCAAAGTCCATGCAAACAACAAAAATATCAAGAGGATCTGTATCACCAAGCCAAATACCTTCCGCATCTGCAACAAGACCCAGGGGACCGTGTTAGTGAATACGTGAGCACGTGTGTAGGTGTGTACACACAACACAGACCTGCATTACTCTGCTTTATTCTACAGTGAAAAGGGCTCCCTCAACTGTGTTCTTCACTCTTGTTTATATTTCTCTCTATTCTACTTATTCTATTGATTCTCAGGTGGCTCTTCAGACTGAGAAGTGCTGGCCCCAGCCTCAACAAAAGCAGAAGATGAGCCGTAATCAAATGGACAGGCCTTCACAGACTTTCCATCTAGATCCCATGAGCGCCACCACTTACCTTTAAAAGGAAATTTTTCCACAGGAGGATTGAAAATTGCCTCAGCTTCAACGAATTCATTCTACCAGAAAGGGTGGGAGCTCAATGCTTAATAAATAAAAACTGTAACACAATTAAGGTCACCTGCCAAAATATTAAATGTCATCCAAAAAAATATTACTGTTTCATTGTTCCACACCTCCGCTTTATCAATGAAAACTGAAAAAAAAGAAGAAAAAAAAATAATTCTGAAATTGGCATCTGTCTATACCTTTATATCAATTTATCAAAGAATTAGAGAATAGAGGTGTAAATATGAGCAAACTCAGGTCCATTTTCACAAAGATGTAAAATATAAATGTAAGAACATCAGTATTTGGGAAGTGTCTGCATGCCTCACAAGCTAAGCACACGTTTGTCTAACGCCTACTCATACAATGTTCTGTATCAAATATTAGGTCAGTTCATATCATGCCCCTTTCCTCATAGCCACAGATGGTATGGCACAGTAACTATGAACCTAGGATGTGAGTTCAGATCTCAACTTTTCAACAAGCTGCACACATATAGTCTGAGAAAAATAATTAACCCAAGGCCACTTATCTGTAAGTCAGGAAATTTTAGCACTTACCGTACATACCACCCCCCCCCCCTTGGGGTCAACTGCTACTATGAAGGAGATACTGAAAACTATTCATCATGTTTTTGTAATTGTGATTTTTGAAAAACATAGATAGCATAAAATTCACCAGTATGAATGTGCTTGGTTCAGGGGTATCAATCACACTGATACCAATGCTAGAATTCATAACATTTTCATCTTCAAGAATCAAGCATCTGACTCATTAAACCCATATCCTGGCAGGTATAACTCTAGGTAACAAGAGAGATTGTGCAGTCCCATGAGGCTAAGAAGAATGGTTGTACAGAAAAGAACTTCAGATACTTGCGATCATGTGGATGGACCTTGAAGAATATTTTAAACTAAATGAAATAGCCCAGTCACAGAGCGTCAGCTTCAAGAAGACACAGATACAAGAATGGGGAAAAAAACCTAACCAAAGATAAACTCAAAGAAATGTGTGTATAGACACATAAGCAAACAGGAAGCTAGACCTGAACAAGAATGACACTTGGAATTGTAAATGTGCTGATATGGAAGGGGGACAATCTCACGTGCCTCAGCTATAAACAACAACAGTGAAAGCTCATGAAGTCTTAACTCCAAACTAAAGAATGCCGCTGAGACTGGATGGTGGGGCTGCACACCTTTAATCCCAGGATCTCTGAGTTCAAAGCCAGCCTGGTCTACAGAACAAGTCCCAGGGCAGCCAGGGGTACATGAAGAAGGAAAAGAAATAAATAAATAAAAGTGCGGAGAGCAGGAGAAATACTTTCCCCCTGGGGAAGAGCCCTTAAGCTGCCTTAGGTTGGTTATCCAATACCAGCCCTGAAATCATACACACACAAGTAACATTATTTTACAAACTGAGTATGTTACCTTTTTATATGTAGGAATGTGTACACACATATATAATAGCAATCAAAGAAATAGAGGCCAAGGATTTAAGAGAGACCAGAAGGCATGTTGGAGAAAGAAGAGGGAAGTGGGGGATGATGCAATTATATTTTGATTTCAAAAAATAATGACAAAGAAAAATAAAACATCTTTAAGGAAACAAAGATTAGGAAAACAGCAAAGCAGAAATCAGAACTGAGCTCTTCTGGCTTCAGTCTGCTGCTGCACACATTGCCTCTCTTCTACTCTCATCCGTGATCATCTCAACTGAAGCAGAAGAGGCACTGGCTAAGAACAGTTGACAAACAAGGAGCAGGCGTGTAGTTCCTCCACATGACAGATACGTCATATTCAGCAGTGAAAGGCTGAGCAATAACCTCCTTGGGCTAGAAATAAGGTAAGCGTGTCTGCATCGCCTCTCTTACTCATTATAGGCATGGAAGTGGTATCTGGAGCAACTGGGCAAAACAAAAACTGAGTTAAAGAACAGAGGAAGAAACGAGACAAGAATGAAGAGGAGGGGAAGGAAAGGAGATAGAGATGAAGGGAAAAACCAAAGTCACTGAGATTATAAAGGAAAGCAATAAACTTTACTTTCTTCCGAGATGTCACACATAATAGTACGTATGGAAAACTCTAATAAACCCACGAAAGAAACTACAAGGTCAAGTGTATATTACTTAGCCAAGTTGAAGGAAATGGAAACAAGATCAACAAAAAAAGAACTTTTATTTTTATACACTAGTAATGAACAATCTTTTGGGAGTGGTAGAAATTTTTTTTAACTTTTTATTGATTCTTTGTAAACTTCATTCATACCATGCTACCCCATCCAACTCATTTCCCCATCTCCTCATATCCACCCTTTACTCTTGCAACCTCCCACACACACAATAAACACACACACACACACACACAAAATGAACAAGCATAGACAGCAGCATCTCATCATGGAAGCTGCGGTATGTCACAGTGAAGATGTGTGTCCCTCGGTCCATACATCTTCACTTGCAAGTGCTCATTGCAATGAGCCACTGGTCTGGTTCGAGGCCTCTGGCTATGTGACACCATCATCAATATTGGGATCTGCCTGGGGACCACCACCCCCCCTAACCCATTGTTGCCCTGTATCATGGAGGTCCTATAGGTCTGGATCAGCAAGACTGGTCCTTTCAGAAGTCCCAGCTATTTGCAGGTGATACAGATTTTGGGGTGGGCCAACTCAGAGTCCTGGATCTGGGCCTGAGGGGTCGCTGAGTCCGAGTATCATCTCTCCCTTATCTGCACTTTTAAGGCAAGCTCTCCAGCTCTGCTCCAGCTAGGCCACCCAATGCCATAGGCAAAAGGCAGGGTCAGCAGTGCTGTCAGCACCCATACCTCCAGAGCCAACTCCGCTGTGCTGCCCAGTTAAGGCGCGGTGAAGACACCTGCTCTCCCAAGTGCTGAAGCCTGCAAGGGGCTGGGCCAGCTCACCCATGCCTTTGCCATCAGGGCCAGCTCCACTGTGTTGCCCTGCTGAGGTGCAGAGCCTGCCCTCCTGAGTGCTGCCACCTGTGGGAGGTGAGGCCAGCTTTCCAGAGTACCACCGCCAGGGAGGGCCAGGGCCAGTTCTGCACAGCCCCTGGACGTGCTCGTGGTCTCCATGGGCTGCCCTGCCCAGGGATGTCTCCATGTTCTCTAGTGATAAATTTGAGCCATAGAACTTGACACTGACCTGCCGCTGCACTGCGTGGCCACGGACCTAGATGTGGCCCTCCGCAGCAGCCCGGGCTGGGACCTCACCGTGGCCCCAGATGGCTGGACTGGCCATTCACAACAGGCTACCCCTCTCCATCCTCCAGTTCCGTCTCTCTTCGTAATGCTCAAGCTCCTCCACTTCTCTCTCTCTCCCCCTCTGTCTACCACCTATTCGCACATTGTGGTAGCTACCGCTGCAGGCTACACGGCTGGTGGGCCCCTGTCAGACTGTGTGGCGTGGTGGCAGGCAGGTGTCTACCGCCTGCCTGTGCTGTGCTCTGGCGGACAGGTCTCTGGGTGGCGTGGTGGTCCACGGGTCTCGTCTGTCTTCCTCCTCCCTTGCTGCGCTGCCTGGATTTGATTTGATTTGATCTTTTTTTATGTGTCCTAGATGTAAGACAGCTTTGGCCGCTACACCAGGCATCAAGCTAGGTCCCTGACTGACACGAGAACGAGACCGCCAGCAAGGTATCTCCTTGGCCATTGTCGTGGGGGTGAGGGGTGGGGGAGGAGTGGAGGGAGGCACGTAATGAACAATCTTAAACATCCAATTCCGTTTACAAGAGCATCACAAAGTAAAATACTTAAGAATAAATTAAGATAAGGAAGCACAAGATTTGAGCACAAAACAATATAAAACGTGGCTTGTAAAAAAAAGAGAAAGCTAAGACGTAAAGAAACAAAAGAGGCCCCCGTGTTCACAGACTAAAAGACCTACTGCTGCTACGGCAGAAACACCCGGAAGTTAGTCTTCACCGCAAAACTCAACTGTCTTGCACAGGCGGGTGCTAGAATTCATATGAAATTCTAAGCAACACCGACTAGACAAACCGTTTGGGGAAGGAATCGGATTGGCCGCCCCATGCTTCCCTTTTCTGCAGAACTTCAGTCATCAGCCAGAACGAAACTGAGAAAAGCACAGGCGCAGAGTAGGGAAACGCTCTGGGCGTCCCGGTTGACTGACATCACGCCAACTTACTCACGGTGGAAAGAACGTGATTTCTTGGTGCAAAGGAGTGAAACTGGGTTTGAAACTCATGCGGTTCACAAAAACGGTCAGCGACACTATGTGGTGGCGCAGACTCTGAGAACGAACGGAGCTCGGGTCATCATTTCACAATGCACTCTGGGATAGAGAGTGGAAGGAAGCATTGCCAAACCCTGTCCTGGACAGAGAGAGTAGGCCTTACAACGCAACAGAAGACAAAACCAACTAAATAAGGGACAAGGAGTCCTAAGCAGACATTTCTACAAAGAAATATGATAGCCAATGACTACATTTAAAGATCCTCACGTTCTTACTCATTGAAATAAATGAAAATTAGACGCCCAGTGGCTTCAGCTTCACTTAACATTCTGTATCAAAAAGAAAATAACATGCGCCAAGAAGGTAGAAAACTGGAACCTTTGCACATTGGTGGTGAAGGGGGCAGCCATATTGGAAAGTGGATTGACAGGCAACTCCCCTCTCAAAAAGCCAAATGTCCAATTTGCATTTGATCCTCCAATTGCACTCCTGGAAGACAGAAATACATCCATGCTCCATCCTTCCTGTACATCCCCCCCCACCCCGCAATGTACAGGACCAGTGAGGCTTAGCAGTTGAAGGTGCTTGCTCTCAAGGTTGGGTGATCCCTGTGACCCACATGGTGGAAGGGGAGGACTGACTCCCACAGTTGCCCTCTGACCTCCACACATGAGCACACACACACACACACGAATAAACATGTAAAATAAGACATAATACACAAATGCTCACACTGTTGTCATAATCCCAACGCCCTTTCGACTGATGACATGGTAACTCCCCACCATGGATTCTCATTTGCCCATATAAGGAATGGTGTAGGGTACCTGTTACAACAGGCATAAACCTTGAAAACAGCATGCGAAGCAAACTATGTATGGTTCCATTCATATGAAATGTCCAGACTCCATTCATTCAGATACAAAAAAAAAAAAGAGCAGCAGTTGCCAGGGATAGGGGGGGGGGGATTGGTAAGGAAGAGGAACTGCTTAATAAGTGCAGGATTTATTTTGGGAGTGATGAAATGTGAGAGTGGTAAAGGGCACTCAGAAATATGGCTAAACTTCTGTTGTGCGCTACTGCAATGTTTTAAATAAATGAAATGAGGAATGACTTCTAATTACAGATGAGGCACAGAAGTTAGGCCGGGCTTCAAGTCGGCCTAGGACAAAAGCTGATCCCGGATCCCAAAATTCTATCCCCATATCCCCTAAACTGTGAAAATTGTACATATCAAAATAGGTGGGCTGGTGCATTGCTGCTAATCCCGGAAACAGAGGTTCAGGCAAGAGGACAGCTTGGGCTACGTAGTGAGTAGAAGGTCAGCCAGGTTTAAAGGTTAGCAAGACCCTGTCTAAAATAATTAATAATAATAATAATGCAGGGAGAGAGGGGAGAGGAAGGGAAGGAAGGGGAGGAAAGGAGTCATAAACCAACAGCCAAACCAAGGGTCAGGAGGTTGGAGGGGAAAGCACTATTCCCTAGAACGCCTAAGGGTAAGGGCCCTTTTCTTCTGTTTGCTTTTTGAGACAGGGTCTCGCGTTGTAGCCTTGTTTGCCCTCAAACTTGCTATTCTCTTGCCTCCACCTCCAGGACGCGCAGCTTACTTACACACAGAGGCTCCGCACACCGTCTCCCGCACAGCCTCCTCTAGTGAACCGCAGTCAACACCTGCAGCCCTGCAAACCCCTGTCAGCCCCAGGCTCCGTTTCAAAAACCCAGGCCTGCGGACTTCTGCCCTTAGTGTCCCGCTTCAGTCTCCTTGCAGATGGACGCGGTGCAGCTTCGTGTCCACAGCACGCACAGCCCAGACTCCTTAACTCTTTAGATTAGCAGTTCTCGAGGACCCTCTCACAGGGGTCGCCTAAGACCACTGAAAAAACACAGAGATTTACATTATGATTCATAACAGTAGCAAAACTACAGTTACGAAGCAGCAACGAAAATAATTTTTGTGTTTGGGGGTCCCCACAAACACGAGGAACTGTATTAAAGGGTCGCAGCGTTAGGAAGGTTGAGAACCGCTGGCCTAGACAATAACTCCTCTCTTTTCGGCTGGCAAAACACATACACAGTGAAAATAGGTCCTGTGTCCCTATGGTGGGGAGGGTGGGGGGAGGGACCACGTTGGAGTCCATCTAAGGTCAGCATCGGAGCAGGCCTGTGACACACACCTCTCAGACTCCACAACAGCCACCACCACGGCCACGAGGGGGCGCGCGTCGCCCGGGCACCGCCCCTCTCCCAACGCTCCATCCAACCGCCTGGCGGCGGCGGAGCAGAGGGACCTGGACCGGGGCGCGCGGTGGGAACAGGGAGCGCGCGCTGGAAGGAGCCGCCACGGTGCCGCCTTTTCCACTCCGCTCCCGCGTTCGCTCCTCCAGAACCAGAGAGGCCAGACTCTAGCAAAGCCAGCAAGACTGCTGGGGCGATGGCCGAACTCAGAAGTCCAGTTCATACAATATTTTCCATCTTTTTGAAGTAAATATATATATTTATATATTTAAGGAGTTTGTCTTGCAGTCTAAAGCTAAAGGGAAACTGCACTATATTTTGTCCACTGTTGTTCTTTTTTTTTTATGGTTTTAATATTTCTCTTGAGCTTTAACTTAGTTACGGAGTGTGTCCAATAAGTTTCGTTGAGTCAATATTGCTGCAGCTTTTTGACTCTGACCTGCTGTCACTTTTAGTCTAGGGAGGGGCGGGTGGACCAGGCAGGGACCTGGCCTTAGGGCCTTAGGGGAGGGCAAGGGTTAGACACAGCAGCTTCCCCCACGTTACTAGTGAGTTTAATAGCCTTTTCTTAAGTTGTTCCTATACTCAGTAATAGTTGTATTTTTTTTTTTTTAATAAGAACCTAAGTTGGCTCTGGCGGAACACACCTCCTGTCCTAGCACTTGGGAAACGGAGGCAGGAGCATCTGGAGTTTAAGGCCAACCTTGACTACATAGGCATTTTGAAGCCAATCTGCCCTAGGAGAGACACTTTCTCAACAAAACAAGGGTCAGGAGAGATGGCCCCACTCTCCCAGAGGACCTGGGTTCAGTTCATAGCATCCATATGGCCTACCTTAACCTCCAGTTCCAGGAGATCTATTGCCCTCTTCTGGCCTCCTTAAAAACCTGCACACTGTAACACACACACACACACACACACGCACACACGCACACACGCACACACGCACGCACACAACCTAACTGCTACTGAGTCGCTGGATGACCTTGGACAGATCCCAGAGCCTAAAATAGCAATGCTAACAACAGGATTCCCACACCTCCGTGGCTGTTGGTGTAGTCAAATGGAATAAGCTGTTAGCGCTATTATTATTTCAGGCCCTAGTTTTCTTTGCTCCTTCCTGACACCTTGCCGCTCTGGGTCAGAATAGTCTCTCTTTTCCTTGGATTCCCAGAAGCGCTTTCTCCACCACTGGTCAAGGGCTAAGAGACACTGCGCCATCCATGGTGGAGGGTTCGGTGTGGCTGCTGTGGCTGGTTTCATTTTATGTATATTGTCTGTTCTTCAAATGCACTATAAACTCCTTTGGGGGGAAAAATACAAAAAAGCTGCATTTTGGTTCTTTATGTGACTGAGGTCATCACCCTTGTCTGAGACTTCAAGGTGAAGGTTGTTTTGTTTAACCTGAGTCAGATGTCGGCTGAACACAATGGCTGGGGACAAGGGGTGGTATGGAGGGAGATTGGGAAGAGAAGAAACACCAGGAGTCGGAATTAAAAGTATGACATAACCCTCCAAGCCCTTTTCACTAGAGCCCCGAGAGAGCCCTGTCATCTCTGTCTTTCTCACACCCCTAGCCCCAGGGGAGCTGGTGTGGAGGGGCAAAGGTGGAACCCCAAAGTCCTCTCCACACACACACAGCTGCTCAGGGATGTGGAGACGGCTAATTACAGGAAGGGGAACAGTAGACTCAAGAATTATCACTCCCAGCCCGCCGCCTTGATTCCAATCTGGGAAGAAGTGCCCTGGAATCCTAGGAGTTGGGGTGGGTGGCGGGGGCGGGGGCGGGGCCGGGCCCGAGGGGCGGGGCTTCGATGCTCCGCCCCGGGAGGCCCGCCCAGCCCTGCAGCGCAGGCAGTGCTCTCATTTAGGGTTCGCTCTGGGAAGGTGGAGTGCAGGGTCCGGGGTTCGAAGGCAGGCGGCGAGATGAGGCGAGCGCCAGCGTTCCTGAGCGCAGCCGAGGTGCAGGACCACCTCCGCAGCTCCAGCCTCCTCATCCCACCCTTGGAGGCCGCTCTGGCCAACTTCTCCAGAGGCCCCGACGGAGGGGTCATGCAGCCGGTGCGCACCGTGGTGCCTGTGGCCAAGCACCGAGGGTGAGTGAGGGAAGGACCAGAAGGAGATGGGAGAAAGAGGAAGGAAAGACGCGAAGGATCGCCAAGGGAAGCAGTGGGAGACGGGAGGAGAGGGCTTGATTGATCTCTGCTAATAACAGCTACCGCTTAAGGGGCACCACCGGGCGCTTTACAGGTGCCACCTGCTGTAATTCAACCCGCTGTCCTTGGCAAGGGGCATACGGAGGCTGTCGCCCTGCTGGTTGAAAACTGAGAGCGGTAAAGTGATTTACACAGCTGAGAAGTGGCAGGGTTGATGGCTTTCTGGTCCAGAGCCAGGCCATGAGTCCTGCCCCAGAGAAGGGCAGAAGGGCAGAGGAATGAGGGCACAGGGAGTCAAGTGCCAGGGGTGCAGCAATGGAGGAAGGTGAATGGGGCTCCATAGAACACTGAGCACTGACCAGAAAGCCTTCTCCCCTCTTTCTCTCTCTCTCAGCTTCCTGGGAGTCATGCCAGCCTACAGTGCAGCCGAGGATGCGCTCACCACCAAGTTAGTCACCTTCTATGAGGGCCACAGCAACACGTCCTCTGTCCCCTCCCACCAGGCTTCAGTGCTTCTCTTTGAGCCCAGCAATGGCTCCCTGCTGGCGGTGAGCAAGTCTCTTCTCCTCTGGGGTAGAATGAGTCCCCCTGGAATACAGGGTGTCTCTGAGGTGCAGAATTAAGCCTAGGAGCTAGTGAGAAGTAACACACGATTGCAAGCGGCCAGACACGAGACAGCAAAGGTGATCTGTGCTGTGCTGGCGTCTGTTTCTAGGACTTGTGCCTACCGCGGCTGCAAGCATGTGGCTGTGGAAACAGCAATCCCCTTATTTGTGCCTATGTGCTGGCCTCGCACTCAGATAGATACACCAAATGCTCAGCCTGAGCTCAAGCGGCGGCTGAGGAAACGTTTATTTCACCCCCCCCCCCCCGCATTGCGACACACTAACCTGTAGGTGTCTTCCTGACATCTGTCTTTCTCATTCTAGCAAGGTGTGAGAAGAACAGTAAGTAGCTCCCATTTACCGTGTGATTGTGTGTATATGTGTGTGTGGGGGGGGGGGTTTCTAAGCACATTACCTGTATAATTAAAAGCACCCAGGAAGTACATAATATTGTTACCCCCACTTCAGAGACGAGGAGTGAGTCATTGCAGAAGAGGTGCTCAACTTAACCCCCTAATGAGAAGCAGGGCTGGACCTCATACCACTTCAGTCTAAGCCAGTGGTGTACCACTGTGTTCTGCTGCCTTATCTGCTTGTTTGTTATGTGTCCCAAGTCAGACTCACACACATGATCCTCCTGCCTCAGCCTGCCAGGGCGCCTCCCCTTTACTTTTTGTGGAGATCTTCCAGGCTCAGGTTCGCTAACCTGAGACCCTTGGTGTGGTTACTCTTAGCTCTTAGAGTCCTCCAGGCTGGCTCTCAGATTCCCACGGCCTTTTTCCTTCTCCTCTGAAAGTCTGAATCCCTAAACAACCCAGCTGTCCGTTACCCCTCCTAGAGCTGAGTATCTAGCTCTTCCCAACCTGTGGCTGTAGCCTGTGACCATGAATCCCCACTTCCGGAGCCACGGCCCTTCACACCCGCATGGTTGGGCTTTGGGGCTTTGCTGACTGTAGCTACAGGACTCGGCTTCTTCTCCCTAGTAAAAGGGTGGGTGCCGGGGAACAAATACTAACGCTTGCCTTTTGAGAGCTGAGATGAGTGAAAGGCTCAGTCTTCCCTGGGCATCAGACCCTCCTAGGAGCCTTGGAAGCCAAGGATAGCTTTGGTCCCACCCCTAGGGATTCCATTTCCTTAGCTTTCCTTTGGACCAGGAATGGGTCCTAAGACCTTGACCACTGAACTGCATACCCCCAGCCAGAGAGTCAGCCTGAGTCATTCTCAGGGTGGCGTCTGGGGACAGTGTCTTTCCAAAGCTCCTGATATGCAATCACACCCCTGAAATTTCACCTCAGCTTGGAGATCTGAGAAAGAGTGGGCTGATGCTTGCGTGGTCGCTGTATACAGAGGCTTCCCTAGGTGTCGCTGTTCTTATCACTCTCAGTCCCCTCTGCGTGGCACTCAGGTGGAGGATTCAGCTCTGACTGTGACCCTAAGCCCCACACTCTTTGTGGTGTCTACACAGAGCAGCCCCTCTGAGTTTCGGGCCTAGGAGGGTTACCTTCCTCACTGCCTCTCCTTCTCCCCACCCCCAAGGTCATGGATGGAAATGTCATAACTGCAAAGAGAACAGCAGCTGTGTCTGCCATCGCCACGAAGGTAAGGCCAGTGGCCACGCTGTGCTAGAAGATTAGATCCGGAGAGGGGAAGAAGGCGGAGCTCGCCTTGGGCTGCCTTTGTTCACAGGTGGAACTCCACATAACAAATATGAGTTAGTAAGTGAGCACAGTGATTCACAATATTTATTATTATTGAATATGTGCCACGTAATTCCACATACCTCATATGCACAATTCTCAATCTTCCTGTCTCAAAAATAGAGTAGAAAGCAATATATAAAGAGAGATGGCAGATGTCAGCATCTGGCCTGTGCCCACACACACGTATGTGCATGAACATCTACGCAAATACACATAAACATAGAATATGATTTTAAAATCAATTTATTTTGTTAAATAATTAAGTGGCTCTTTAATGTATTATATACTAGTTTTTAAATAAATATTACTATACATTTAACTATTTTACAATTGTTTATTAATTAGTAAATAATTGGTTGTCTATTTAGCATTTGCTGAAAAAAAAATAACATCCTTCAAAGCCCTCATTATATGTTTAAAGATGAAGTGAAGCAAAATGAAAAATATTGGAATGGAAGTGACTTTTTTTTGGCAATAACGTCTCACTATGTTGCCCAGACTGGACTTAGATATTTGGTCTCAACTGGTTCCCTTGCCTCAGTGTCCCATGTAGCTAGGTCTACAGGCACACACCGCTGTTCCTGACTAAAGAGATGACATTTCGGATGATTCAGAAATGACACTTAAGAGAGGACTGAGATCAGTGAGTGAAACACGGGAGGACCACACTGCAGAAGGGCAAGCAGGCAGCGCTGTGAGGTTCCCAGAGCTGTGGAGGCACCCCACAAGAAAGATGGACGAGTTTAGAATGTGGCAGCAAGCTGGGAGGATGGTGCACACCTGTAACCCCAGCACTTGTGGCTGAGGCAGGAGGATCGCCATGAGTTATATGACAGCCTGAACTATGTGATGAAACCATATCCCGAAAGACAAAGTAGAGGAAAGCAGGGATCTGTGGGAAATATTGGAACCTGGATTTTTTTTTTCATTAGTTTAAGACTGCTGAGGGCTTGGGATGCTGGTTTTCCTAGGCAGAGCAGAAGAGTCGTGCTGGCATGGCAGATCAAGTGTTCAGATTGTTTAGAAGGTGAATGGCCCCTGAGGAACAACACCTAAGGTTGACCACTATCCTCCACAGGCATGTGCACATAAACACACACATGTAGAATCGAGAGGGGCGTCCATCACATAGGGCGGGGTGTTATCTGGACCGAATGAGATCATGAGAGTTAGATACTGGCACAGGGTAGGTGCTCAGTGAAGGCTGCTTCCTTCCTGCCCCTCTCTACAGAGGGCAAATAGAAACGAAGTGACATTTCTTGAGGGTTGCTGAAGTCTCCTGGCCCCCTGAAAACACTGACCTTTGCCACCATGTCCCTCTCAGTTTTTGAAACCCCCAGGCAGTGATGTACTGTGCATCCTCGGGGCTGGGGTCCAGGCCTACAGCCATTACGAGATCTTCACGGAACAGTTCTCCTTCAAGGAGGTGAGTGACCGGAGTGGCGGAGGGGGAGCAGGGAGACGGGGCAGGGGATTCTAGGTTCTGCCCAACACGGGGCAAAACAGCAGGGCTGCATCTGGCACAGAACTTGCTTACCTCTATGACTTCCCCAGAAGTACCGTGGAGGGCTGGCCACCTGTTTTCAGTCTCTGGTTTCCGGGACACACCCCTTGGGTATCAGCTGCACTTCCAGCCCCTCCCCGCGTTCCTCTGTAAAGACTCCGGGAGTCTTAGTCTTTAGGGTTACGGGTCCAGAATCGGGGGTGAGGCCTTGTGAACAGAGGGCACGGCCTTCATCCACTGCCGTCGGCAGACCTTGCCGCCTCCCCCTGCTGTGGCCTTCGACTCACCGGAAATGATCTATGATTTTTTTTTCCATTTTAATGTATGCCTGTGAGAGAGGTGAAACCAATGGAAAGCATGCATTTTTATGTTAAAAATAACACTGCTGTCTTGAGAAATATAGACTATGAAGAAGAAAAAGAAAGGAGACTAGCCATTTATCTGTTTTCTTAAGAGAAGCAAGTAGTTTCCGGGCTTCTCTTACTGTGTTGTCTGTGCACTGCAGTGTATTTGTGTCTTCATGGATGATTCTAACATCACTGTTCCAGATTATCTAAATTTTGCAGTTTTCTGTCAGGAAAGATGACACATCTATCCAGTGACTGGGTACACTGCTTGATGGACTTTATGTAACGTTCATTTCTCTATTCACCGTATTTCCTGATGAGAGAGCCTTTGGGCCGTATGTTTAGTCAAAGTCCGGCAGCCTCTGACCCAGACACTGGAACTGGTTAGTAAACTCACAATAGCTCAGCCCTCAAGAGACAGCACCCATCTACCTCCACCCCAGCACCTTCCGGGATTCTGATTAGAACTTCCACCATTGGTCTCTTTATCTGCCACACCAGTCGACTAAAAACCATTTGCTTTTCAATCCTTCCTTACACTTCACTGATCAAGCTCTTCCGTGACACAGCACTCTTCTAATGAATCTTGTATCCGCTGCAACTCTGAAACACGGCTTCAAACACAGGCCAAGTTCCATGCCCTTTTTGCCCCCTTCACAGCCGTGGAAACTGAGGCTGAATGATGGAAAATCATTGCAGGAATAATACAAAGTAAAGGAAGGTTTGATGCCAAGCCTGCAGGGCTCCGGGGCCTTCTCCATAACCATTAAGCCATCAGGACTGTGTTCTGGCCTGAAACTGGAAAGCGTCCACAACCTTCTTTTAAAACGGGGGGTGGGAGGGACATCTTTGTTTGTCTGAGCAGATATCTGTTCCAATGAATGCTGTGTCCTTGATCGAATGTCCATGCTTTAAAGACGCCGTTGTCGCCATCTTGGAGCAGTGTGGGTTGGTGTGGCATAAGCAGTGAAGAAATACGCCAGTGAGTCTTTTGTCACCCACTCTAAGGTGAGAATATGGAACCGCACCAGGGAAAACGCTGAGAAGTTTGCACACACAGTGCAAGGAGATGTTCGGGTCTGTTCATCGGTGCAGGAGGCCGTGACAGGTGCTGACGTCATCATCACAGTCACCATGGCAACGGAGCCCATTTTGTTTGGTGAATGGGTGAAGCCTGGGGCTCACATCAATGGTAAGTAGAGGGGCTTCGTGTACCCAGATTGGATCCAGACTCCATTTGTAAAGGTGCTTCCTCCGTCACACAGAATGCCACATGGTTTTGTTTGTTTGTTTTTGATTTTGATTTTATTTTGAATCAGAGTCTCGCCATACATCATGGCTATCTTTAAACTTAATACCCTCCTGCCTCAGCCTCCTGAGTGCTTAGATCACAGGTGTGTATCCGTACTCCCGTCTGCACCTGCTTTTTAAGGATGTCAGAAACAGATGAGCCTATACACTCAAGAAGTATAGGCAGGAAGATGGAGGGTTAGAGGCTAGCCTGGGATTCTTACAGAGAACCTGTCTCAAAACAAAAACAAAAACCCAAAGGCAAGGGAAGGACTGTGTCTCAAAATGTAAAAAGAAAATTAAATGTAAAACTGGTGAGTATTACACTAATTAATGCCCTGTGGCACGTAACATTGCCACAAATGAAAAATGATCAGATACAACTTCATTCTTAAATGTGATAAAATTCATTTTGGTTTGTTTGATTTGATATTTTGAGGCAACGTTTCTCTGTGTGGCCTTGAACTTGTAATTCTCCCTCCTGTGCCTCCCAAGATTTGCAGGACAGGCCCAAGCCACCGCTCTAGCCTGAATTGTTTGCTCTTAACATACAGAAATATAAACAGTCTCCAAAAGTGCTTACAGCACAAAAGGATTTAAGGCGACAGATGCATGCGTTTAATAGGAGCGATAGGAAGTCGGATGGGAGGATTTCTAAGCATAAAGGCACTTGGAGCCTCTGAAGACCTTCACGTAACCTTAGAGGTGATAGCAAGAGATATTAACTATTGTAGGTGCCGTCCTGAATTCTGTATGTGAGTACGTGTGTGCATGTGCTAGACTGGCTGGCCAAAAACTCCAGGGAGCACCTATTTCTGTCTGGGGCCCGCCCACTCCACAGAGTCACAGATACAAATAACCATGGCCACATTTTTTACATGGCTGCTGGGTACTTTACTGTTTAATCTATCTTCCCAACACCCTCAATTAGGATATATATGTATCTATAACTATATATTATACATGTAATGTATATTTTATATAATGTATATATGTTAGATACAGTCACTTTATCCTTACAGAAACCTTATGAGATAGGAAACAATAATTATCATGACCTTTGTTTTATAGGTGGATAATCCAAGACAAGGAGAGATTAAGTAATTTGCAAGAGTCAGAGTTGGGTTTGAACTGAGATAGTCTGTCCCCAGAGTCCTCAAGTCCTCAGGGATCTTGAGCAGTATTTAACACTATGTTTAAATAAGAAGTCTGGTTTCTGGTTGCTGGACAGACAGACAGACAGACAGACAGACAGCAGAGGATTGAGGATAGTAGCTCCACTGTGTAACGACAGAAACGTGATGTCATCTCAGAAGCTGAGCACTCCGCACAGGCCGATGAGAGGCGGGAATCAAGTCAAGAGATTCTGCATTCATGAATGTTTAGCACATGCCAGCCATTGTTCTAGCTGCTGGGGGGCGGGGGGGGGGGTACCACAGGAAATGAAGCATCCAGGGGCATGGCTTTCCTATTGGCTTCATTCTAGTGATGGGAGATGAACCAAACAAGCAAAGATGTGGGTAGTTTCTGCTTGTGAGGATCCTGTGCTACAAGCAGGACTCTGGAAGAGCAGTGGAAGCAGAAGGGGAAGTTGAGGTAGATCCTTTTAATCCACTTATCTGAAGGGCTGCCTGGGGAGGTGAGTTGAGGCTGAGACCCAAATGATAAAGAGCAGCAAGTCATGTCGAGCTGAAGTGAGGATGTTCCAGGCAGACTAAAGATCATGAGCAAGGGCCCATAGGGGGAGTGAACCCAATAGTTTGAGGAAGAGGCCAATGTGAAATAAAGGTCTCAGTCTTTGGGGAACTGGTGTCATGATACAGGTGCAGGAAGAAACTAAGAAGAAGGTGGCTGAAATGGCAGGTAAAAGGTGGCTTGAGGTGTGCTTCTTGGAATCAAAACTGTCTGGATGGACTTGAGAAATCCAGAAGGGCAGTTCTTGGTGAAATGTGTTCCCAGGGTCAGAACTGAAGCAGCAGCTGACTGATTTGTTTTCTGTTTTGTTTTTCAAACTTAATACAACACACTGAGAATCTGCTTGAGGTCAGGCTGGTCCTCTGTTTATAGTCTCTGAAGGATGAAATCCATGTTCGCTGGCCTATCACCTCATCTAGGCTCAAGGGTCCTCTTCCCGTTCGTTTGGTGGCAGGGCTCAATCCCTTATACTACAGGACAGAGGAACTGAAGGGAACTCTCAGTTAGTTCCCAAGCATCTTCCACCATCTTTGCTATATGGTCCCACCATCCCCAAAGCCATCTACAATGAATCCTTTATATTCATTCTCTGTCTATCTATCTATCTGTCTGTCTGTCTATCTATCTATCTCTATATATTTCTACAAAAAGATGGCCTGGTATGGCATCAAGATACTTCTTTTGTGTTTCCTTGACCTAGGACAAAGTTATTTTATGTGTTCACAGAGCCTCAAATATGCTTTATTAACAGTGGTCCAGGGACAGGTTTTACTTGTTCACGGTACTGCTAAAGGGCAGGCCTGACTCTAACCTGCCTACCCTCCCCAAAATACACACACACATACCACACCACACTTTTCTTACTCCTGTCCCCACATCCCACTCATCCCATCAGTGAGTCCTCCAAGACCTTCACACTTTCTAGCCCCACTGAAGCAAGGCCAAATTTTGATCTGGGTCAGACTGCTGACTCCCTGTTTGGTACACTTGCATCTGCCTGAGTGGCCTCACATGGCCCTTTGAGAGTTCATACTGCTCTAGATACCGGCTGTCTGTAAAAAGCAGGGGCTGGGGTAGCCCCGGAAACTGGAGGCTTTTCCCCACCACCTAATGATTTATTTACAAGCTTCATTAGTGAGCTTCATTTTGTTTTTTAGAATCCCACACCAACAGCCTTCAAAATGAGCATAATGAAACTGCTCTCTGGAAATCAGAGCTCAGAACAACAGGAAACAGAACATGAGAAGAGGCGGATAGCGTTGTAAGAAGGCACATAAATGCTGCCTTGTGTTTGGATAAAACTTTATAATATTTTTCAAAGACTAGCTAGCTAACCTGGGGCTGGCTCCAGCCAGAAGCCTGCTTTCTTTGGACCATAGAGAAATCAAGAAGTAAGGTACGCAAATAGATTTTCTGCTCCTCTTCATAAAGAGTAGGGATGGAGGGCAGTCTGGTGACGGTGTGGATGTGCACTCATACGTAGTAGCCATTAGCTGGAGCTGGACAGTGACTGTCCCCTGGAGAAGTACACACCCTCTTCTGTGACTGCGACATTTCCAGTCCCTCTGTTGGCTTTGTTCCTGTCCATTTCTTCCTGGCTCTGCAGGCATTTGGTTGCAGCCTTGCATTAACCTGTGTCCTTGTAGCAGAAGGCGTGATACGTTGGAATCATCACCCCAATCTCTGCAGAGGGACAAGGTCAACGATCAAGGCCTAAGAGTCAGTTGTGTCTTATGCGGTGTTTGTGTTTCTTTTTTTCTCCTCCCTCTTCTCCCTTTCAGTCTCCTTATCCTCCTCTTCTTTTAAAAATGTATGTGTGTGTACGTGCATGCCACCACACACATATGGCAGTCAGGGGACAAACTCAGCTATTGGCTCTGGCCCATCACCAGTGTCCTTTGTGCCAAGGCAATCTTAAACCCAGGTTTCCTTTTGCTCCCCCTCCTGGGATTGAGCTTAGGGGCTCACACATGCAGGGCAGGTGCTGTGCCACTGAGCTAGTTACAGACCCCCCAACTGTCTTCTTATTGTGGCTTCCCCATGACTTAACATGGGGCTCTTTTTCATGATGAGAAAAAAAAAAGCAGTTTCAGGTGAGGAACAGGAATAAGGAACAAGCCAACCAAAGATAAGGAGCAGGGGGTTTGTGTGTGTGTGTGTACGTGTGTGTGTGTGCGTTGCAATTGGCTGTCACTCCCAGTAAGAAGAGACCCTTAGTGAAGGCCTGGGGTCCTCACTGACCCAGATTCGCTGATGACTTGTGTGGGCCCCTCTCTCTTCAGTTTTAATGTGTGCATCTGTGAATGGAATCATTTCTGTATGTGAGATACAGAAATAGTATATATGGAAAATACAACACAGACAGTATTTACCATACAGGTGGCTGGAGAGACGCCTCCGAGGTTAAGACTGAACACTGCTCTTGCAGAGGACCCCAATTCTGCTCATTCCATCCATGCCGGGTGGCTCACAACTGCCTATAACTCCAGCTTTAGGGACTATCTGACACCTCTACCCCATCACGTACCTGCACACACATGCACACACCCAACACATACACACAAATTTAAAATAACAAAAAAAAGTTTTTTTTAAATGAGTGCTTCTAAGTGACCTTAAAATCTTGCAGGAATGAAGTGGGGAGTGAGATAGAAAAGGAGAGCTTGGGAGATGGCTCAGTCAATAAAGTGTTCATGTGAGCCTCGGGCCCTGAGTTTAATCCCTGGACATGGGGATGTGCACTTGTAATCCCAATGCTGGGAAAATGGAAGTGGAACAGTCGGGGCCCACTGGCCAGCTGAGCTTCGGCAGCAAGCTTTGTGTCCCAGGGAGGGGCTCTGTCTCATAGAACAAAGTAGACAGCCATCTTGAGGAACAACCCCCTTACCCTCTGACCTTCAGCTGCACCTGCACATACACATGCAAATAATCTTTAAAAGAAAATGGAAAAATAGTAGGCATTGTTTTTAATAAGTATTCTATCTTCCTTATTAGGAAAAGCTTGGTATGGAAGATGAGAAGGCATTTGGGTCTAAATCTCTCTGCTCATCCGCTGCTTAACTCTTTCTACTAATGTGTCCTAGGGATTTCCTGGGCTCAGAATCTGTTTTGTTGCCTTGTAGCTGTTGGAGCCAGCAGACCTGACTGGAGAGAACTGGATGATGAGCTCATGAAGCAAGCGGTGCTCTACGTGGACTCTCGGGAGGCTGCCCTGAAGGAGTCAGGAGACGTACTGTTGTCAGGGGTGAGCCTCTCCTCAGCAGAACCACTGGCTGGCCCTGGCTTGGTTCCCAGGGTTTCTACAGCCTTACCATCTGGACCTTGATCACTTTACCTCCTAGTAAGGAGGCCATTCTTAGAGATCTTGCAACATTTTTAAATCCCAGTCCAGAAAAACACAGCCATATGGCTAGGACATGTGTCTTCTTGTCCTTCTGCCTGGAAAGAGAATTAATTTTTTTCTGGTTTGCTGTGCTTTAAGGTAGTGGGATGAGAAGTCTGTTGCAACCTGGAAACCTTAATAAGACTATGTGTCCCCTGACTGCCTGTCCCCACTTAAAATCAGGTTATGGAAGCAAGCAGAGGCTGCCAAATTGCATGGTCAGATAATAGCATACCAATTTCTTCATAGACAGGGTCCTGGCAGGCAGGCACCCAAAAACAATGATCTCTCTGTCTATGGCATCAAAAGCACAGTTGCTTTTCCCAAAGGATATCAGAGGACATCTACTTCCTAACATCTTTTAGTTCATAGATGGTCTTTTTTAAAAAAATAACTTCTATTCTCTTTATATAAATAAATCAAATTCATATCTCTATTCAGGGGTTTCCTTTACTGGCTTCAGGAGCTAGCCATTCATGGGATGGTGGTTTCAAGCTCCAGTAAGCACGTATTTGTTTCACAGGCTGACATCTTTGCTGAGCTTGGAGAAGTGGTGTCCAGGGTGAAGCCAGCACACTGTGAGAAGACCACAGTGTTCAAGTCTTTGGGTAAGAGTCATGAATTGTTCCCTGGACACAAATCCAACTATATCATAAGGCAGGTGAAAGGAGAAAGGAATGGGTTACCAGGCTCTGTGGGTGAATCACAGGGAAATCTGTGTAGAGTCCACCATTTGGATCAATCATTTACTTGTCCTGGTGGAATAGTTAAGCCGATGAACTCTGGAGTTGGGCATTCCTTCTCTCCATGCACTGGATATGTGACCTTAGGCAAGTGACCTGATGTATCAGAGCCACAGTTTCCTCATCACCTGCTACCTTGAGTTCTCGTGACAATTCAGTGAGATATATGAGAAAAAAAATTTGCACACAGCCAATGTTGTACCAAACCGCTTGTTTAGACATAAATGAATTCAGAATAATATCCATCAGAGGAAGGGGTCAGGGAACAGCGCCGTTAACAGCAAAAGAAATAATGGAGATGCCTGACCCCAAGAAGAGCTTGAGACAGGAAACATGGAGTCTGAGACCCTTTCCTTTCCCCCTTCCCTGCCCTTCCACTTGATGCTTAATGACAGGCAATCATGAGGAGTGCCAAGCTGCATCAACTGATCTGGGTAGAAACTTGATGAAAAGTGGGCTCCCTGTGGTCAGTCTGCCCTGATTAACTCTCCCATTCTGCCATGTTTAAAGAAACAGGTGGATATGGGAACCAGAGTGATAATCAGCTATTCCACTTAGGACGTACCAGGGACCTTCAACAGTGCTTTCTGCCCCAAGACCTTCCATACCTCCTCATACTGAGCAGCAGCAACTTTAATATTTGCCACAGTTTTAAAAGTACTTTGGCTGGCTGGGTGTGGTGGCACACACCTTTAACCCCAGCCCTGGAGAAGCAGAGGCAAAGGCAGAGACAGAGCTCTGTGAGTTCAAGGCTAGTCTGGTCTCCATAGCAAGTTCCAGGACAGCCAAGACTATATATATATATATATACCCTGTCTCAAAAAAACAAAAGAAAATAAACAAATAAAAAAATAAACAAAAAAAGGAGTATCTGGCCAGTAGTGTGGCCACAACCGTGAAACAGTATTTTCTGGACATGAGAGGGCTGTTGCCCACATGCACTCCGTGATGTGACCCCATGCTTAAGGCCTGCACAAGACCGAGCCAACTGAATACCAGCATGAATAGGGGAATGGAGCTCCTTAAGTCCCACACCCTAGCTGAGAAGCTATTGGCAAGTAATGGCAGTTTGGGGTTGAAGAGTCAGTTTTCTTCAGGGATGTGGCCCTTAAGAGGATGCCATGCACACACAGGTAACACCAAGCAGACTTAATTTTCAACAACAAAAAGCAGAAAGTTGGGAGAAAGTGATGGGGAGAAAAGAAGGAACTGGAGGCAAGAAAAGAGGGAGTGGATTTGATCAAAACATATTGTGTGCATTATTATGATATGTGCATTTTTAATAAATTCCTGTGCATTAGAAGATCAGCAAAGGCAGTAAGCTTCATCTAATATCTGGTCCAGTGACATTCCACTGACCCACTGGATGCTTAGCTGGCTGCATTAAAGAGACAAGGACTGCAAGAGTCTGCTCTTTGGACAAGTTTTGTATTCCTGTCTTGGGTGATAGGCTTATTGACACACTTTCTCTTCTAGCTATGTATGTATGAGCCACCCATACATACGGGGTACAAAATTAAGGTACATATCGTGAAATTACAGATGGAATATGTCCTATCTGAAATACTTGAGCCCACAAGTGTTTCCTATTGGTTCCTTTTTGTGCCATGGAGAATGTTTGTAGATTGTTGACTGACTAAGCCCCCATGCTCTCTGCCCAATATGAAAAATGTATCCCAAACTAAAAAAAAAAA
>CM053758.1:18166609-18216349 GCA_028658305.1 Pachyuromys duprasi
GTAATGTTTCAGATTATAAACTTTTGGATTAGGGAAATTTGACATTTCCAAGACAAATAAGAGATGCTAAAGATACAGGATTTGTAATGGTCAAGGGTCGGCAAAACGTAGGCCTGCAGGTCCAACCATGCCAACTATCTGAAGTTGTATGAGCTCTGAACTACGAATAATGTCTACATTTTTAAATGGTTGGGCTGGGGCAAATAAAGAATGAGATGTGAATGATGGGGAGGAGCTGAATTTGGAACCCCCAGAACAGATGTAGCCGTACAAGGATGGGCTTGAAATTCTGCTATTGTGGAAGTGGAAACATGAAGGTCCCTGGCCACCTAGTCTAGCTGAATCAGTGAGCTTAATGAGAGACCCTGTCTCAGAACAAAACAAAAAACCAAGTAAGATGAAGAATAATCAAGCTGAGGAAGAGGAAGATAGCTAACATCAAACTAAGCCTCCACACACATGACTTGGGAGGGGGAGTGAATTCAAGTTGTAGTGCCCATAAATAAAATCTTACCGAAACACGCACAGTCTCATTTGCTTTACCTGTGACCTGTGGCTACTTTCCCACTATAAGGGCAGAACTAAGCCACTGTGACAGAGATCATGACTTACAGAGCTTACACTATTCAGTGAGCCTCAACCGAAATGTTGCTTACATCCGAATTAAACCTTAGAGGTTATAAAATATGGGTATTTCTTGGTTAGTATCATATTCCTTTCAATGACCAGCCCATTGTATACCGAGTCTATGGGAACCTCTAGGTAGCATTGCAATTTTATCACTATGGAATTTAGCGTTATATTCATGTAGGGCATTAGAAGACAGTCAGGGTTGTTTTGAGCAAAGATGTTCTGACAAAAAAGTGAAGCAAATTTCTGTCCATTCTAGGTATGGCAGTGGAAGACCTAGTCGCAGCCAAATTAGTGTATGATTCCTGGTCATCCAGCAAGTGAACAGAAGAAGCTGTGACTGAAGTGGACATCACAGCTCAAATGCTGTCTCATAATGTCTGTGTCAAACAAGAAGGCCCCTTCCCAGTGCACTGTAGTGATTACTGCTCTTAAGTACTGACATCCCTAGTCATGTTTGTAGCTAGATAGCCAAACCAGGTGACTATTTCTTCTGTTACATGGGTGATGGTCACTTCACCTACCCTTGATCTTACTAGCTTTGTATGTCTCTGAAATAAATCATTTCCAGTTCATCAGCGTGTCCTTTAATAACTTCCTGTGGGAAGGAAATAAAAGGGTCAAATGCTCACTCAGTCTCTAGGGAAGGTGGAATAATATTTTCTCCATTTTAATTGAGCAGAACTCACCATAAAACCATTCTCTCTCTCTCTCTCTCTCTCTCTCTCTCTCTCTCTCTCTCTCTCTCTCTCTCTGTGTGTGTGTGTGTGTGTGTGTGTGTGTGTGTGTGTGTGTGTGTGTGTGTGTTACCATGTTAGAGACTCAAACCCAGAGCCTCACACATGCTAGGCAAACACACCTCCACTAAGGTACATCCCTTGTTCAGCTCAATATTTTAAGGTGGACATTTCAATGGGTTTTTAGTGAGGTTTGTATATCCAAGTCCAGAATGATCCTATCCCCTGTAGAAACCTCATTGTCAACAGTGAATGTTGTTGTCCATTTCTTCTCCTAAGCCTCTAGTTTCTACTACTACAGATTTGACTCTTCAAGAAATTTCTGATACATCCAATCATATGTTATGCAGCTTTGTGAGTCTATTTTAGATGTTTAAAGAAACACAGATAAGGAGTCTTTGGTCATGGGCAGTAGAAGCAACAACGTGTAGTTCACTTAAGTAAATGACTGGATGGTAAAAGGAATCCATTGGTGCTTTATAACTAAAACAAGAGGTCCCACAAAGAGAACATGTCTCATGACCAAGAGATCTTTTTTAAAGCATCAGGAGTCCCATATATAGGTTCATTCCTCCCAATCTGACCTCTCCTCACTATATAAGTTAGGGTAGGCTAAGGAGACAGTGTCTCAGGAGATTTTTAGGTAACTAGAGGGGATTCAGAATCTCCTGTGATGATGTGTGACAGACAGACTCAGGCCACAAAACCCCTGAATTCCTTCCCATGCATTTACATGTGTTATTGAGGACAAGTAGAACTTCAGTTTATTCCAAAACAAAACACAATATTTGTAAACAAGTATCCCCTAATGTAACACATCCAATAGCCCATATGCTCTTGAATCCATTCACTGGGGAAGAATGAGTGAGTTCATCACATTTGAGCATCTGTATCTTGTATGAAGCCTCTTGAAGTAACTTAGATATGAATGGGAATTCAGTTGGGCAAAAATAGTATACATACAGTTGGTAGTGAATTCTACCTGGTAGTTGTCTGGCTACAAAATTCCAATAAAACTTAGCTGTTGGTTGGGAGTGGTTTCAATTCGAGATTGTATTTTAAAAGCTGTCTGCATAAAAAAAATTACTGGCAAGACATTGGAAAAGGGAACTTTATACATTGCTGGTGGGAAAGTAAACTATGGAATGCAGTGTGGCAGCCCTCCAAAAAGCTGAGAACAGAACTATCGTATAACCCAGACATCCCATTCAGCACACCACACAGACTTGCACATCCATATTTATTGTTGTGCTGTTCATAATAGCCAGGAAATGGGACCAGCCTAGATGTCCATCAACAGATGAATGGAAAAAGAAAATGTAGTGGATTACACAATGGAATGTTATTCAACTGTGAAGAATAAAATTAAGACATTTTCAGGAATCAAAGATTGTTAAGCAAAATATGCCTCACTCATAAAGTCTAATATCCCACCTTTTCTTCTTATATGTAGAATGTGTGTGTGTGTAATGAAAGCAGAAAGGGGCTTGTGAGAAGAGAAAGAAGTTTAAAGAAATGGAGAGAGAGGGAAAACAGGATAAGAATGTGTATATTTATTATATATAATATAAATAACTATATATAGCATACATAATATAGAGCTATTGTGTAGCTATTCCTTCTGAATTGAAACATTAGCCATTGGTGAGAGGAAGGTGTTGGGGATTGGTCTGGTGCTATGTATTTGTTAATTACTGCCCACCCCCAAGATCTGGTTACACCCCAGACAAACACATTCTCACATACACCAAGTGATGCTGTGTAACGTCTCTTCCCGGTATCCCTAACTGGCTAATGAAGTTGCTGACAGCCTGGCTGGGCAGAAGAGAGGTAGGCAGAGTTTAGGTTTCTGGGCTGGGGGTTGGAGTGACCATGAGGCAAGAAAAAGAGAGAGGGAGCAGAGGATGTAGCAAGAGAGGAGAGGCAGGCACAGAATGTACCATGAGCACACACCATGGGGACAGTGATGGAGCAGATCCAGCCCAGACAGAATGACTTATTGACAAGTAACTTGGGATGTGTAGCTAGGAGATCCCAAAATAGCTTACAGGGTTGGTATCTGCCCAGCTCTAGTGCTTTGAGCTAATTAAATAAATTATGGTCTCTCTGTGTCAATTATTTGGGAACTAGCCAGGGTAAAGAAACCCTCCTGGCAGGGCTATCTGGCCAGGCCACTGTGGTAGAGGGTGCAATTTACCTGCACACCGAGCAATTAAAGGCATGCATAGCAAGCATCAATGTGCGACATTTACTTTTACCATCCATCTTCCGAAAAACTATTCCCTTTTTCTCCTTTTTTACGTCCTAGACGGCACGTTACCCTTAGGAAAAAAACTGTGAAATAGGACAGGCATTGTTTTTCTGAATCCCTCTTGCTTTCCTTTCGCTGTCCACTTGTTCACACACCACCCTTGTCCACCGAGGCTACCATAACAAAACACTGCAGACAGACTGGCTCAAACAACAAGTTTATTTTCTCATCTCAGGAGGCCAAAAGTCCAAACTGTGGTCAAGTTTGATTTCCTTGGGGGCCTCTCTCCTTGGCTGGTTGACAGCTGCCTTCCTGGTGGTCTCTTTTCTCCCTGTGTGAGCACACCCTTGGTGTGTCTTCCTTGTCTTTTAAGCTATATGGAATTAAGCACCTGCCCTCATTTATCCTGAATCACATCTTTAAAGTACTATCTCCAAAAACACTCACTTAAGGGTTAGGGCTTCTATACATGAACATTAGAATGCAGTCCACAACGAGCAAACCCACGTTTTCTTTCTGCCATCCTGCTACCTGCTACACCTATGATTCTCACACAGACATGTTATAAACTCAACACAGTTGTTTGTAAACATCTGTTAAAAGGTTAGATCCATCCACTTAAGTTAGGCTTTGGGCTTCAGACCAGTGGGAGCCCTTGGTCTGTACAGAATGCAAAGGCAGGAAGAGAAGCCTCATTTCCCTGTTCAAAGGTCTCCTAGCTTTTCTCACTGATGGTTTAGTTGGATACTGACTATCTCCCACAGTCTTGGACCTCTGTTTGGGGTGGGGTGGGGGTCCTCTGTAAAACCCTAACTCCTACAACCAATGGTCTGTCATTGGACAGAGACCAGGTACAGGGTTCTTCCTGGGGTAATTCCAGGGATACTTAGCATGACCCCCATGCTCAGGCCACCTGTTTATCAGTGCCCTCCATCAGAGGCTGGTGTCGACCAGCTGCCCAGGCTGCTGGAGCACCTGCTTCCTTTTGTCTATGGCATTAAGGACTTTCTTTCTGGGGCCCAGCTGCATGTGGATATTCTGAAGGTCCTCATCAGAGCAAAGCAGCAGGGCTTCTAGGTCAATCTGCTCTCTCATGAAGATGGGGAGGAATTCCTCCAGGTGCTGAGATTGTAAGAACACCTCCAGGGGAGTGGCATCAACAGCATCTTCCTCCCATTCTACTTCTTCTTCATCCCAAGGAAGATCACCTGCAGCGCTGTTTGCCACACCTTCCTCTCCCTCCTTCTCCTCCTCCTCTTCATCAGCTCCTGCTGCTCCTTGTCTTTGGAACAACTCACTGGGCATTTTAAACTCCAACCCCCTCCTGCTTTCTGAGAGGTCCTCAAGGCCCAGCACTCTGTTCCTTCTAAAAACGATACTTCCTAGACCTGGGCGGTTGAGAATCGCTTTGTCTCCTGAGAAATGGAGCTTCTCTTTGAAGTCTTCTGGAAACGTGTCTTCTTCTTCCTCCTCCTCCTCTCTGAACACTTCCATCACCGGCCTCTGCCCGTTTCTCTCATCCTTCCCCACCTGCTCTGCTGTGTCTTTGTTCTTCTTAAATTTTATCTTGAAGGTATCTTTAATGCCTTTAGACAGTGACCCAAATCCCCCAGCAGAAGCATTTGAAAGGGATGACCTGGAGAAGGTACCATGGGAAGAAGAAAGAGTCCCAGAATCCTCCTTGCTATAGGTTCGCGCCATCTTGTTTTGGTGCTTCTCATGAAGCCGTTCGCACTCTTTCATCTGCCTCCTGGCGTTCTTCAGAGCCTGCTCCTTCAGTCTGGCGACCTTCTTGGGGTTCGTGTTGTTCTGGACGGTGGCAGCCTTATCCAGGAGAGTAACACATTCTTTCTGCTCCCTGCTGGCTGCAGCGTCCAGCGGAGACCTCAAGTCATTATCCAGAGCAAAGATGTTGGCACCAAAGTTGACCAGGAACGAGATGCAGTGGGTGTGGCCATTGGAGGCTGCATAATGTAGAGGGGTGTTTCCCCAGATGTCACACTTATCAGGGTCCCCACTAGAAAAGAAAATACGAGGGATGTTAAATTATTTTTTTTCACTGAACATGAGGTCGAAAAAGAAAAACGAAAACAACCAACAAAACGCATGTTTATCCCGCCTCGACGTTGACATATGAGGGCTGCTGAGTTTAGCTGCGTCACAGCCAGATCTACCAGATGGCCAGAAACAGGAAGAGCCATCCCTACCCCATGCCTCCCTTTTAGAAGGAAAAAAAAAAAGCTTCCCCAAAATCTTTCTAGCAGAGTCACTTTCATATTGCATTAGCCAGAATTGGGTCACATGAGCAAGGGAAAGGAAATATAGGACCATGCCTAATTCTAATTGAACTCAATTGTAAGTTTTCCTGAAGCCAAGAATAATATTATCCAATGGCATACTGGTAAATGTTTAACAATAGGCTCATTCATGGAAAATAAAACCAAAGCCCTGATGTATTACATTACAATGATATAAATCTGTCCATCTTGAAAATTTTCACCACCTCACTGAATACAGAGATTAAAATGCATTCGCAATACTTTGCTATTTTAGTTCCACCATAGCAATATCATGGACATGTGTAACTTCAGAGCACGCACACACACAGAACAGTGAACTAACTATGAAATGGTTAATTTCAAGTGCTATATTTTAATAAACCTTGCTCAATTGTAAGTTTATAAAATTTCAATAATTTCTGCATTTAATTGACTTTCATTTTTCCTGACAACTTGGAGTATTCTCTGAGGATTTAGAGAGAGCTGATTCTTGTCAATGCTTCAGCCCTCCCATGAGTCAAATGTGGAAAACAAAACAATCAACCAGAAAAAAAGAGTTTCTTGAGATGCAAGGCCTTGAGATGCAAGTACAGATCCTAGTGAAGGACAGGAAGGAGGTGAGTTGAAAAACCTCTCACCACTGCTGTTGGGAAGGCTGAAACAGAAATAGAAAGATCCATACTCTTGCAAAGGACAATAATGTACCATACTGATCCTACTTTGAGTAGTTTTTTTTGACCCAAACATGCAGTCAGCAGCAGCAGATTACCTATGATTTTGTTGAAATGCAGAATTTGGGGCCCAACCCAGACTTACTGAGTTAGAATCTAGGACCTGACAAGATCTTCAGGTGATCCACAGGCTCCTATGCTAATGTGGCCCAACCAGAATCCTATAATTGGATGGTTCAGACTTGGTCTCCTCCTTGTAAACCCCTGGTCATCTCAGTTATGAACCAATTGTCATCTGAGGAGTAAGGTAAGACTCGTGGAGGGTGTAATTGTTTTGAATGATGCTAGCAGGCAGCACACTTTCGTTTTTATTTTTACAGTGCTAAGGGTATAACACAGGGCCTCTTATATGCCTGCCAAGTGTTCTACCATGGAGTTATACCCAGCCCAATAGGCAGCATTGCTGGGATCAGGCCTGTCCCATGCTTAACCATCTGTGTCATAATGAAAGTCTTCCATGTACATAACCCAGGCTGTCCTCTTAACTAGCCACAAATCTGTCTTAACAGTTTATTGAGAATAATAGTAATGCCCCTGATAAGAATTTTTGTGTGAACTTAAACACATATATAAATAACATAGAACAGTGCTTGGTAAACTGTGCATATTCAAAATACATTATCATCATTTCTTCATACTCATATTTATCTTTTCTCATGGCCATTTCTACCACTAACACTCTTGTGGGGTTTTAAATTATTTTCTGTCTGTATATGTTTGGATATGAGTTGTACCACCATGTGCATATGGAGGTCAGAGGTCAACTTGCATTAGTGAGTCCTCCTCTTCCACCTCGTGGAAACCCGAGGCCAATCTCAAGACATCAGGCTTAGTAGCAAATGCTATTCACCACTGAGCCATTTTACCATTCATCTATCCATCTATCTGTCTATATTTACATTTATTTATTCATATTTGAGGCAGCATCTCACAATGTATCTCAGACAGACTGGAACTCACTGTGTAGTTCAAGCTGTCATCAAACCTGTGCCGAACCTCTCGTCACAGCTTCCCAAGTACGAGGAATCCCGGTGTAAACCGCCACACCAGCCTAGTTCTTGTAGTTAAGTGTCTGCAGTGCTACTTTATTTATCAAGCAGCTAGATTCTATTTGCTCAGTTAATTTATTTTCCCAAGAGGGAAAGCCTGCATTTCTTTTCTCCTTTATTATCTGTAGTTTTCTAGCCGAAACCTCAAAATCTGCCCAAGGAAGACACACAGCTGACCAGAAGTCCAGTTTGCTTTCTCAACAGAGACTAAGAAAAGCTCAAGATCCCAGAAACTGCTGTAGTGGGACCACTCTGCCTATGCCCGAGCAGCATTGCCACATCTGCTTTTCAAATCAAGGCTGACCTCTGTAACTTCATGGATTTAAAAAATAAAAAACAGTTGGCTCAATCTTAAAAGAAAAACACAATGAAGTCCAAGAAAAGCCCTTGTGCACCAGCCACGGATCCAGCCATAGGTTGGCTGCCTGTTTCCCACCGAGAACAGCATGAGCATAGATAAGGATGGATGATATCACATTTGGGGAACCCAGAGTGTACATCAGTGTGACCAGATAGTATAGAGTTGTGGGTAAGGAACAGGAAAAGGAAGGAAAGAAAATAAAATTGGATCTAAGGAAAGCAAATGTTAAATAATGCTGTTTTGTCAGGCAGCCTCTGTCAAGAGGGCTCCAGCCAGTTAGCCCAATTTAATTATTTTGCATCAAAGGAAGGCCCCTCCTACCGGCCTTGGCACAGTCGAGTCTTTGGGGAGCACAGCTCTTCATACTCTACCATGTGGTTTCACTCTTTATTTACTTAACTGAACACCATTTTAAAAGGACCCCTTAAAGTACCCTACACATCAAAGGGGAACTGGAAAGCAGCCAAGATTTGACTTCGACATAAACAAAAATGCACTGATTAAATTTGCCTGAATTATCCTTGGATTGCATAAGCTAACGAAGAATGTGCTGGGTAATGAGATGTAGCGGGGAAGTAGCAGGATGTTAAGAGTTTGGGTTAGATCTGTATACTTCAGGCAGAATGGAGTGATATATATATATATATATATATATATATATATATATATATATACATATATATATCAGTGGGTCTTCAGTGATGCTTTTAAGATACAACGAAGAAAGCCTGAGATGGGGCAGGGCTTCTTTATAGAAAATTTCAAATGCAGAATTCTGCAGAATTCCATATTTACAAATGAAACCATCAAGAAGATGATCCATGGGTTTTCCTAGTGCATCTTAACCCTAATGACAACTTTCCAATTGCTATTAAGTTGTTTTTTTTTTACTGTCAAGTTTCATGAAATCTTTGTAAATCTAACTGTACTCTCCTCTCCCTCTCTTTGTTAGTAATGAGTCTTTCTATGCAACTAAAGCTGGCTTTCAATTCAGAATCCTCCAGCCTTGACTCATATTTCTCTTTGAGTGTGTGTGTGTGTGTGCATATGCATATGCATATGTGTGTGTACATGTGTGCATGCTCCAGAACATACACATAGAGGGCAAAAGTTAACATGGGTGTCTTCTTTAGTTGATTTGCCGTTTTTATTCTTTCTGAAACAGGGTCTCTCACCAGTTAGCTCAACTGACTGGCCAGGAAGCCCAGAGCTCCTCCTGTCTTTCCTTCTCCAGCAACAGAACTCCAGTACATGTTGCTAAACCCAGTTTTCTGGCTCATGTTTCTTAATCGAATCACTGCATTTACCTGCCCTGCCATCTACAGACCACTCCCCTTTGTTTGATGGACTGCATCTAATGCCAATATGGGATAGAGTCAACCTACTATTGGTATTTTTTTTCCCAAAAGATAAACTTTCTGAAGCAATTTTAAAACAAGCCACATTTTGCCCTTGATTTTTAGTAAGCAATAATTTTGTGCAATATTTTTTTAAAGTGGGCTTCTTATTGTCCCTAAGTGGGTAATTTGCTTAAATTACAACACTCTAGGCATCTGTTCTCCAATTTCTTCTTTTGAAGTTGATTTTGAATATGTGTAAAGCTGTTCTCAGAAAACAGTAATTCCATCAAAAATGTTTTTTCCTACATAAAAAGGATTTATTTACACTTATAATAATAAAGGAAATGTCAATTAAATCCATACGCTGGCGGTGTTTGCCAACAGGAAATGATTGAAAAGTATCAGTTGTTTGGTTTTAGTGGAATCATGAGGAATGGACCATGCTGGGAAAAGCATAATCTGGCTCAGATTCTTTGGCAGGATATGCATCAAAAGACTGACACCAGGGCACCCCAGAATCCACTGCTCTACTTTGAAGGAAAGAGCTGAATGAGTAAAGACAGAGCTGAATGAATAAGGTTGTTCCTGTCAACTCTGCTTAGAACAGCCAACCAGACACAAGTTAAACCTTTCCTGGAAAAAGTAGAAATAAGAAGGAACTAAGTGTCATGAATAGACAACTAAATGAATAAAGTACAGAATCAATTTGCCTGCTTCACTGAATAGATGAAGATTATATACATACACATATGTATGCATAATGGAATACCATTTTGACTTAAAGACTACCTTGCATTTAGAAACATGTATGAGCCCAGAGGACATTTATGTTCAACGAAATAAACAAGGCAAAGAAAAGATAAACACTAAGCAGGGTGTGGTGGCACATGCCTTTAATCCCATCACTCAAGGAGGCAGAAGCAGGCAGATCTTTGTGGTTCATGGCCAGCCTAGTCTACAGCCTGGTCCAGGGCAGGCAAGGATACACAGAGAAACCCTGTCTTGAAAAACCAACCAACCAAACAAACAAAGAAGAAGACAAATACCTCACAATTTCACTTAAACGTGGAATATAAACAACATGGGTGCTCTAGAAGTCTCATGAGTAGATGTTGGTTGGGGGAGGGGAAAGAAGTGTGGTGATATAGGTTTAAGGATGCAGAATGTCCACTAAGGGGAGAAAGTTCAAGCAATAGGCTCTATAATGTGATGACTGTATAAGAACAGTTCATTACATACTTGAGAATTGTTAAGAGGGTATAGTTTAAATATCCTCTTCACAAAAATGATGTTATACATGGTATCGTGTAATTAGCTTGATCCAGTCATTCCATAATGCAGATGGATTTAAAATACCATGCTGTGTATCACAAAATATAAGCAAGGTTTTGGAGACAGGGACTTGCTCTGAAGGGCAGACTAGCATCAGGCTCACAACTTTCCTGCTCCACAGTGCTGGGAATATAGGTGTGCATTATCTTCATGCTTGGCTGTGTAATTTTTATTTGTTAATTTAAAATAAATAAATACATAATGATAAAAACCATACAATAGAGTATAATGTAGTCATGAAAATTAGTGGCATACTTATCAATCTTTTAGTGAGGATTGATAATGATAAACTGTCATCAGTACACCTTGTATGATTGCCTTTCGAAGGAAAAATTGTGCTTGTGGATATGGGCAAAAGAAAAAAAATGGAAGATATTTATTGGTCAATATTTTGGAATGAACGATCTTGAAATTAGAACTATGTAGCAGAGATTAGACGCACTTAGAATCTATGTTATAGATGCATATATTCAATAAGTATATATAATGTATTATATATGCATACATTCATATTTCTACTTAAGTTATCAATTGTTAAAATACGAATTGTAAACAAATTTGTAATATAATGACAAAGATACCATAAAGATACAGCATTTTGAAGGCTGTGGAGATGGGTTGGTGGGTAAATTGTTTGATGTATGAGCAGAAAACCCAAGTTCTGGTCCCCAGAATTCACATAAAGCCGGACACAGAGGTTTTTCCAATGCCAGCGCTCCTCTGGCGAGATGAGAGGCAGAGGCGAGAGAGTGTGTGGAGGCTCGTGGGCCAGCTAGCCTGTGAGCAGCAAGGGGCCCGCCCTCACTGGAGGACCGACACCGGAGGCTGCCCTCTGACCTCCACATGTGTCCTGTGGCATGCTGGCATTCAACCCCCCACCTTCCCCCAGTTCTCTGAAAATCAGTTTTATAAATCAGTGTTGAACTCGTCATAAAAGCAGTGTGAGGTTGCAGATAGACAGCTCTAAAAGATGGAGATGCAGTGGCTGCTCAGCATTGGCCTTTTCATCCTCACCAGGAGTCCTGCCTCTCACCTTGTGAAAGGGATTCTTCATCAAGGAAGGAGATTTCCTTTCTCTTATTTTTTTCTTTGTTTAACCCCTTCTTTTGTCTCTTCTATGATATAAGGACTCTGCCTTTCTCCGTTTGGAGGTGACAGCAATAAGAAGCCATCTTGGAAGAAGAGACTGGCCTTTCTAGACACTGAGCTTCCTGCCAACTTCATCTTGGACTTCCTGGTTGCTCGTAAAACTATGAGAATAAATTCTATTCTCTAAAAATTACCTCACCTGAGGTAGTCTGTTATCATAGCACAAGCGCATGCCAACTAATGTAAAAATTTCAGTTCTGATGATTTACACTCAAAAAAAGTATGAACAAAGATTTATGTAGAAGACTAATCATTGCAATACTGCAAAGCAGAAAAATCTGTATCCAACAGGAGGATAACCTGGGAAATAAATTTGCTGTTTATAAAACTAAGGTATCCTTGTAAATCAAATCGAGGGAGTGTGTTAGATCTTCATTACTGTAAAAAAAAAAAAAAACTGAGACATTGACTTAAAAGAAGTAAGATTTATCTAGACCTAAGTTTTCAGAAGATTCAGTGTAGACTGTGGATACCCACAGTCTTTCTGACATGTCCCCTAAATCAATGAGGTGTCCATATCTATAATCTGTTTAATCCAAATACAGATGTTGACTCTTCTCTTCCTTTGTTTGCCACATCCAATCACTATATAATCAACATCCAAACTGTCACTCAAATCTCCCTGTGTCTACCCATCCCCACAGTCACCCTGTTAGTTCAGGTCACCTTGAATGTCCCTGGGCGTTCTCTGTGACCACTGTACCAGCACCAGGGCAATATTAGTAAGCATAAATATATCTGATGGGTTCCTTTGTAAATCCAGGGTATGGTTTCCTGGCTCTTGGGATGAGATTCAAGCCCTTAACAGAATTCTCAAGGCTCCTAATAGTCTGGTTTTATGACCAGTCCCTGTGCAGGTCATGTCCAGTCCAACTTCAGTCCTTGGAGTGCACAGCACTTAGGAGAGAGATGCTTACTTCAGTCCTTGATCAGCACCTCATCCTTCTAATATCAGCTTAACTCCACCCCACCCCCTCTCTGGAACAGGCTCTGTTGCATCTACTATAAGCCACTTGCTTGGCTTTTCCTCTCAAATCTGATTGGCACAACAGGAACTCAGACATCTTGTTGATTAGCGCCCTCTGGACAGCACCAAAAGTGAAGAAGGAGGAGGAGGAAAAGAAGAAAAAGAAGAGAAAGAGGAAGAAGAACAAGAAAGAAGAAATAGAAGAAGAAAGGAATCAGAGGAGAAAAGGAATAAAGAAAGAGGAAGAAGGAGAAGAAGAAAAAAGAAGTAAAAGAAGGAGAAAAGAATTAGAGGAGAAAAGGAAGAAAGGAAGGAAGGAGAAGAGAAGGAGGAAAAGAGAACTGTCGCCTACCAGGTGCTAAATATCTACTGGATTCACTTCCCTCCTCTCCCTTTTCCCTTCCTCAGCCTTCTGTCTTGATCCATCTCTCCCCTTCTTAAGTCACAATGAACAACCCTGCCTAGCCCTCTGGCAATGGGCAAGATAAGCAGAATAAAAGAGTTAGCAAAGGCTTGAATTAAAATTTAAGAAGTGCTCTCTCTGTGTGTGTGTAATGACCAGGAAAAAAAAGTAATAAAGTAAAGATGGACTGAAGGTCCCTTTTATAGCTTATAAAGCCAGAAATTCCATTCGAGAATCAGGGGCTTATACCAAAACTGGATGCTCATAAAAGATCGATTCTAGTGACACAACCGAGAAAGTGAAATAAAAGCATGTCCTCACCAAAAAAAATGACTGAACGAAGTGGAACCGTGATCTCTCTTTAAAGAGTCAACCATGATGGTGTTCAAAGCGTATAGTTACATACCCACCCCACCCATCTGGCCGAGTGACTCCCAGATGGCTGTCACACGGAAGGAAACCATACCTAGCTTTGTCTTGTCTCTTTCTCGAAAAGCCAACTTAGAGAGCCTAGAAAGAGACACCACGTCTACGCGGGCTTCTGTGTCTCTTGCTGCTGGGGTGGCATCCTCCACCCAGGCTGCCCTGACAGAAATCACTCACCCTCTGCTGCAGATTATTTCTAGGGCCTCGAGGTTGCCGTGGTAGGCTGCCAGGAGCGTGGGTGTCATGCCATCTTCATCCGAGAGATTCAGATCACGCTTGGTGGCCTCCTTCAAAAGTTCCAGGTAGCTGTCACTCGCTGCTTGGTGATAGCGGGTAGACATTTTCTCCGTCCACCCGAGCTTGGCCGGGTGTCTTCCCTAAGCAGCGCTGGCAGCACAGCCTTCCTTTCAGGGCTGGTTAATCAGTGACAGAGTGCGTCACCCCAGGCCAAAGCTCAAAGTCAGCCTTGCTCGGTGGAAGGCCGCCAGGAAGGCCTGCAGCCCTGGACTTGTGGACCTTTCCTTCTGGGACCAGCCATGACAATGAACACTGAGGCCTGTAATGTCTGCCGCGAGCTGGTGAAGCACATTTAGTCTTTATTGTGTCCATTAACTAGTGTCCGATGGGATACTGATTCACGCAGGCACAGGATTCAGGAAATAATCTCAAAAGATTCAGAACTGTTTTAAGTTCCCTGCAGTAGGAGGAGGGGTGTTTTAGAACATTTTTTAGAGGTGTGATTCGTACGACTTGTTTAGCCATTTGAAGTATAAACTAAAAGATTTTAGGAAATTTCCAGCTCTGAAACCTTTACCCTAATGTGAAGAGAAGGCTGTTTGACAGGCCAGAAAACAAACAGATCTCTCTCCAGGAATCGCCACAAAACAAGCCTGGTCTAAAGAGTGTCAGAAAATGAAACAGCACTTCCTGGTCGCAGAATGATGTAACTAGGTAAGGCCAACCTAAACCAAGCACAGCTCGAAACCTCAGGCAGCACCACGTGAACCCAGTGGCTCCTGGGAATCAAATATCAGCCAATCAGGACTGCCTTCATTTGCATGATGGAGGTTGTTGTGGGTCATCCTAACCACAGAGGACAGCTTCAACATATCCCGCTCCCATACAGCACTATTTCTTGCAGGTTATCTTTTTGTTGATGCTGCTATTGTCTGTCGAGTACTTGCAGCACATTTAATAAACTTATGTTTAGTTTTATCAGACTTGTAAATTTAAACACTTGCCAATTGCCCTCTTCGGTGATTCAGTTTTGTAACATTTTCCCCACACTAAAAACATCCCTCATGAACCTATAATCCTAGAACCCATAATCATCTCAGACTGTCACATAAGTAATAAACAAATGATTAAATATAAAAACAAAACTTTAAAGAGATAACCGTTGTGTTTATTAGCAATGAATTCCTACTCCCAACCCTAGGAAACCATGAATCAATTTTCTCCACATATAGTTGCATTTGTGAACATTTCTTGTCACTGGAATCCTGCATTACATAGTTTGGGGGCCTGTATTTAAAAGAAATGTTTTGAAGTTCATCCTATTTATTGTTGAATAATATTCCACTATACTAGTATATCAAATATCCTTTATTGATTTAATGCTTGTGTTTCCATTTGGTAATGATGAAAACTGTTATTAAGAACAGTCACATACATGTCCCTGTGTAAATATGTATTTTACATCTCTTGGGTATACAGCAAGGCATGGAATTTCTGGGTTTTATAATAATTTGTATTTCGATTTAAGGAATTGCCAAATTGAACTTGTAGTGTTTTACAGAACACTATGATAAATATGGTTGACTAACTGAATAGCCAGTGGAGAGGATTGCATAGAGAAATGATACCTTAGGTGATAGACACATGATTTGATCATTGTACACATGCACTAGACTTTCACACCATAAACAACAAAATATACTTTAAATGTACCATGTTAGAAATTGTGTGTGTGCATGTGGGTGTGCATGTGCACTTTGGCTGAAAAGATAAAGTAATGCCTCTCAAACACAAGGATCTGAGCTTGTGTGCTCCAAACTCGCGTAAAAAGCCAGATGCAAAAGCACCTGTCTGTTCTTCCGGTTCCTACTTCAAGATGGATGGCAGAAATGAAAGAATTCCTAGAAGCTCACAGGCCAACCAGCCTGGAGTATGGAGAAGTAAGCAGGAGACTCTGCCTCAAACAAGGAATGAGTGACACTTGAGGTTGTTCTTTGACTGCACACTTGTGCCAGGACACGTGCTCACACACAAAAAACAGGCAATTTTCTCTCTATCTCTGTAATCTCTGCCTGTCTCTCTGTCTCTGTCTCTCTCTCTCTCTACACACACACAGAGGTTGTTATTTTCCAAAGTAGCTGGACCATTTCACATCATAGGAGGTTCCAATTTCTCCAAGCCCTTACCAGCTCTTGGGATAGCCTGTTTTTTCTCATGGCATCTCAGTGGGTGTGAAATGGCATCATTGTAGCTTCAATTTACCTTTTCCCAACTAGCACTTTTCAGGTGCTCTTTATCCACTGGTAAATCTGGTATTTAAAGTCTCTTTCCCATGTTTTCACTGCATTGTGGTATTACTGATGGATTGTGAGAAACCTTTATATATTCTGTATACAAGTCCTCTGTTAACTATTTGGAACAGAATAAAGGGGGAAACAGATCAAAATTTATAAGATGGTAGTTGAAACAGAGCTCAGGAGAACACTTTTGGGTTACATAACACCTAAGTTGCAAAACTGTCCGTAATCAACCTAAAATTAAATGACTCAAATTCATCAGTTGCAAGACTCAACCATGTTTTATATTAATAGAAAAAGCTAAAACATAAAATTGCCAAAAGACTAAAAGGAAAAATCATATTAAGTAAATAATAGTTTTTTAAAATGATATAGCTAAACTTACATCAGGCAACAACAACAAAAAGCTGAAAAAAATTGTACAGATAATGAGAGGTGATACTAATGACGGAAAGAAAAATAATATGATAGTTTTAAGCTTCTATATAAATACTGTAATGGTTTGAATTGAGGGGAAGATGGAGGGAGGGTGGGACTGGGGGAATTGAGGGGGGCTTCAATCAGGATATATAATGAATAAATCGTGAAAAAAACATAACATTTAATTTTTCCTCCTCCTTCACATACTGTATTTTCCCACATTGTTAAAAATAAAAGTCTTCACTAGATTGATGTGCAGATGGTCAGCTCTTGAAGTCAGTGATTGTGCATTCCGCTTAAGTCTTTTGCTCAAGCCTGAATACCAAGGGAACTTGTTGCCTACTCTGCAAGACTGTACAGCATCCGTTTACAGCTTCTTCAGAGGAATAATTAGCTCCAGGCTCACTACAGTTTATGTCTTTTCCCCTTGCTTTGTGAACATCAGTGCAAGCTGCACAAGCTTCCTGAAGGGCAGCATTACTCAACGGTAAGAAACAAGTTTAGTTTTGAGAAAGGGAGGATAATTTAGTGGAAAAAGCAGGGGTGGGAGGTCAGACTGCCCTTTAATTCTATTTCACATGAATCTCTGTAATTTAAACACAATTGCATTCATTAGTGCAGTATAACAGAAAAAAAAATAACCAGAGAAAAAAATCCCAAAAGTGATTTATAATATGATCTTAAATGTCAATCTTCCGAGAGTTGGCTGTCAGATATTGGTGCTGAGGATAATGAAGAAGATGAAAAGGATGCTGATGAGCATGAAGGCAGAGGATGAAGAAGGCAGAGTGAGGGCTGGTGACATGGTTCTGTGGGTAAAGGTGCTAGTGACCTGAGTTCAGTCTCCAAGACCTAGATGATGGAAGGAGGGAACTGAATCCCTCGAGTTGTCCTCTGACCTCCACAAATGTTCTGTGACAAGTGCATGCACACACATACACAATAAATAAGTATTACTGAGGGAAAGAGAGGAAGAAGAAGAGAAAGAGGAGAAGGGAGAGGAGAGAGAGGAGAAAGAGGAGGAGGGAGGGAAGGAAGAGGTGGAGGGAGAGGAGGAATCAGAGGGAAAAGGGTGAGAGGAGGAGAATGATCACGATGGAGGGTGAAAAGGTAAGACGCAGGAGAGATGCTTGGCTTCAGCCATTCTTACAACCTGTGAATGGTAAAACTCATGTTTTAAACGACCAAGACCCTGGTACCCTCTGACATTTCCATGGGCAAATTTCCTTGTGAGATTGGGTGGGGAAGAGAAAGAAGCAGAAACAAACCCTCTGAGGTTGAGGTTCCTCCTTGTTCCCTCTCCTCGAGATGAGACTGAAAAGGAAGATTGAACTCAGAGCTGGAAGACCTGCAGCTTTACGATCCGGGGTGAGGTAGCCGGCTGAGTCTCCATTTCCTTGTGAGTGCAATGTCACTAATAATCATATCACCAGCAAACAACTTTACAGTAGTAAAGACAGAATGAGAACAATTCCTTATAAAATATAAAGTATGTCTGCTTATACACATTATAAGCAAACAGAGAAAAGCATAGTCCAGCAATCAGTATATTTTCTTATTCCCTAGAGGAAATAAAATAAATGGGAAATAAAAAATATCTGAAGGGAAATAAAAAGTTCTGAAGGGAAATTAAAAGGGCAGAAGTTATTTTAAAAAACGACAGACTTGCATATCATGCAGACACTAAGCCCTTGGGAGGCTTTGCAACAGGCAACAGCTATGGATTCTGGGCACATTTGACCATCCAGATCTTGTGGAAATGCGGCATCTTTTCCTACCCCAACAGTGCATCACAGGGTTATTTCCTATGCACACAGTGAAGAGACTTGAGGACCAGGAGTGAGTGGCAGTGACCTCAGCCACAGCCCTCTTTAATTTCCCTTTGGAGCCCCACCCTGTCACCGCACCTCTTTACAATCCAGTGACTCCAGAACAGCTCACCTCAGGGAACTATCCTGCCTGCCAATGTCTTGTACCTCCTTCCTGTCACTGCCCTTTGACTCCTTAACACTCCAGGGAGGTGGCCTCTTATCCAGAACCCCTACCACTGAAGTTATTTTATTTGAAAAACTTTCTACCCAGACACCATGTTGAGCACCTGCCCACCCATGCCAACCATTGGCCACTAGCAAATGCAATTGTGCTTTCACTTTAGCTGCTGTACCCAACACACCAGCAGAGCTGCCTGACAGTGCGTGACAGTGAAATGTGCTCATTGGGTAGTCCATTTACCATGGAGTCCAGTCCTGGCCAAGAAGAGCCAGTATACGCATGAAGAATTTACCTAGCCTTCCATCAATGAAGCAGAGTCCCAATGTTCCTGCTCATGGGAGAGAAAGAAAGCAAAGATGAGTAATATTTAGTACTTCCAATCTATTCCAAGATAAAGCAATGCTAGCAAATGTAAATCAAATCTCTTTGTTATTTTGAAAACTTATTCATGACTAATTGGTTAAATGGGCTGTGTGGCCCAGAAACACATATCTTCAGTAATGAGTTTGGCCTCTGAATCTAAGAGATCTGATTTCCAAAGCAGACGGAGTTTGTTCTTTGAGTCTATTCATGACTAATTACAGAAGAAATGGGCTTTGGTAGGCAGCACATCCTGTGAAATAAAGAGAAAGATGCGGGAGCACACAGCTGTTAACAAAATTACCCCACCTAATGAGGTTCTTAGGAATTCTAGTGGAAATGAAAACAGTAAGAGAAAATAAAGGTGTTTTGAAGGGCTAACAGAAGCAGTGTTGTTACGTGGAAGCCCACGGAGGCCAGACAAGGGCAAAAGAAGGCATTGCCAACAGCTTTGTATCGAACTTGGCTTCTGAGAAATCTTGAGAAAAAGGCACAGCCAGCGCCTTGCCCAGAAAATGGATGGTTTTCTCTTCAGGACAGTAATAAAACTTTTTGAACTTTTTGGTGTGGGATTTCCCTACTCAAAAGAGATTTCAGCACCTCTGCTGCTGATTTAAACACATACAACCCATGCAATGAAAGCCATTGGTAGTGTTTTTCCAGTGCTTTTGAAAACACAGACACAAGCAATCAAGAGGAAACATTGTCTGCATTTTTGTTTTTCCTTCTCCAATAAAAACACTGATGAAAATATTTTGGGTGGGTAAGTTGCCTATTGAAATTGTAATATCCCTGAAGTATTGATTGGGCTTAATTTAGTCACATAAGTTTCAAGCTACTGAAAGCCCTGTTTTTCTGCCAGAAAAAATAAAGACAGAATTGTTATTGTACCATCTGGTTTACATGAGGAATCTCTTGGCATTTCTTAACAGCACATTTTATAAATGCCAAATCCCAGATGGCATACATTGTAACAGTGGGGAGTTTTATAAAGGCTTCAAAAAACAAATCCTTTAAAATTTGAATACTGCCTAGTCTAAGCAAGGGCTATGAATTTAAATTCTAATGAATGAGCTGGCTTTGTTAGCAGACTTATTTCCCCTTTTCCCCTCACACTTTCTCCTTCCTCTTTTGTTGCTGGCCCTATGACCTGGAGATTTCAGTCAACAGAATTCTTCCACCAGTGAGTCATCTGAATAAACCAATGACCTGAATCCTCACTCAAAATTCTAACTCTACATAAACCGCAGTAACAATGGTTATTAAGAAAAACTGATATTAACTGCCAAATTAGCTCAAGACGGCACAATGTACCACAGGGGAGGTATTCCAAGACCCTTTAGCAGACCACTAAGTACTATCCAAAACATTCAACTCTCCCTAATCTAGACTGGGGAAGGCAAGCAACTGCGTATGCCCAGCACTGTGCTGAAATAAAGCCAGGTTCGAGCAGTGGTCAAGAACGCAGGCTCAAAAGTCAGAATCTGATAAGGCTACGCTGCCACAAATTAAATTTTAACACGCACTTGAGCAAACTACTTCCCTCGGAGCCTCGGTTTCCTTCTCAATAATGACAACGACTTTCTGGTTGTTGTTTACAAGTTTATTGCAAGTGATGACTGGCTTAATTTTTGTATAAACTGAGCACTGTGTGGGGTATGTAGTGAGCTCTCACTGAGTGTGAATTGGTAACAGAAGTACCCACCCATGACCCATGCCATTTGCTGCAGCATTTTCTTTTCTCTATATTTTTCTTCTCAACAGCCACTTACTGAGATGTAAAATAAATATCTTACAGTCACGGAGTAAGATTCCCATTTGGGGTTTTGCATTAATTTTGCTAGGGCCCCTGTGATAAAGTGCTAGAGAGTGGGCTGTTTAACAAGAGAAATAATTTCCTCACAGTTCTGGAGGCTGGGATCAAGGTCAGCAGAGTTGGTTTCCTCTGAAACAGAGAGGGAGCTGTTCTGTGCCCCCTACCCTGGATTATAGATTCCTTTTCTTTGCTCTATGTATATGCCTGGGTCCGAATACCTTTGTCTCCTAAAAACATCAGTTGTTGGGCTGGAGCTTACTGTGAGACTTCATTTTAACCTACTCACCTCTGTGAAGATTGTCTCTCCAAACACAATAGCATCCTGTATGCCAGAGATCATGACTTCATCATGACCTTGTCAAGGGGAGGCACATTCAGCCCATACTGGCTTCCTGAGAACTAGATCCCAAACTAGGGGTTCATCTCAAGTTGCCTACAGCTCCAATCTTAATTCGTACCTTGATCATTTGGACGTCTGTGCCAGTGCAAGACCTATGCACTACAGTCATTCAGAAAAATGCTTTCCTTTCTTCCTAAATTCACAAAGTCACGTGATTTCTGAGAAAGGCTTACTCCTCCCCAGCACGTTATGTGAGATGGCAGGGACTCAAGCATGGATCGCAAAACTTACCTTACCGAAGACCAAAAGAGAAAGGGCTGGATTATAGAGCTGCCAGGGAAAGGGGGCTTAACAGAACTCTGCTGCTACTTGAACATCAGAGGGAACCATTGTGTGTATATGTGTGTTTAAAAGATGATACAAATGTGAAAATCAGCTCCTTTGAGCAGAGGGAGAAAGAAAGAAGCACTGAGCTATAGAGACCTCATTTCCTTGAGTGTCTACAGGTGGACACCTGTACTATCAGGCTCACAAACAGTCACACCGTCAGGAGAAACAAGATAAGGGATTTATTCTCAGGTTAGAGTGATACAATTGCAGGCTTGCCACTAAGACTTTTTTTTTTCTGCACCTGCTGGTGTTAGATGTGACTAAAGTCAGATGGAAAGCTGAAGGTCACAGCAGTGACCTTTGCCTGAGCTAAGCTTTACCAACACTGGGCTGCTCGGTCTGTGTCAGCCTCCGTGGTCCTGGGCTGTCATCCTGCTCTGGCAGTTTCTCGGTGGCGGTTCTCATCATGTGGAAGCAGTCTTCTTCCAGCCTACTTCATGTACAGATTCTGGTTGGCATCAGGAAGCACAGTCAGGCGCCTTTTTAAAAAGTTGTTATATATATATATATATATATATATATATATATATATATATATATTTTTTTTTATCAGTTAAGCAGTTCATTGTTTTATAATGAAAAGATGCTCTCACTAATAGGTCAAACGATTCTTTTGTTCTCGTTTCATTTTCTTGTTTTTGTCACGGCAAATATGCTGCTGTTAACCTCGATGACAGCTTCAGGCCAAGAGATACAATTCCATGGACTAGAACTTCAATTTTAAAAGCCACAATGGGGGAAAAAAAAAAAAAAGAGCACAGGAGAAAATCAGAATAGGTCTGGAGACAAAAAGCTAAATTTCACACTCCAAAGCCCTACTAGACCTCAAGCCAACTCCAGAGATTGGACTCTTCACATCAAAATCAGAGGAAACGGGAACAGATAAGAAGCCTCTTTTGTGGGAAGGTGAAAATGAACATTCAAGAAAAAAAAAATGTTACCCGCACAAAGACTGAGGCAGGAGAGGAAGGTGAGGAACAGAAGGTTGAGAGGACACAGGCAGGGAAAGGAACCCCTTCCTCCAGAGAATCTCACCAGCTGAAACTAACGTGATTAGCAAAATTAAAATTAGCTGTGAAGGTCAGCTTCCTGCAGATAGTATTCCCTTTATAAAGAGATTCCAAGTGAGGATGTTAAAACAGCAGGAAACAAGCTGACAGCCTACACATAGAAGACTTCTCTGCTCTCCTAGATGATAACCTGCAACTTTTTGAAATTTTCACAAACAAAACTATACATTTCATTAACATAAGAAAAATAAAAGCATTTTTAAATTTAAAATAGAGTCTTCTCTCATACAAGACATCCTGACCACACTTTCTGCTCCCTCCACTCATCCAAGCTCTGTCTCTACCTCTTCTCTGCCCCAGATCCATTTCCCCCTCCATTTTCGCTTCAGGAAAGAGCAGGCCTCCAGGAGAGGACAGCCAAAGAGCATAAATCAAGATACAATAAGACAAGGAAAAGGCCCTCACACAAGAGGCTGGACAAGGCAAAGCAACAGAAGAAAGAGAGCCCCAAGAGCAGGAGAAAGTCAGAGAGTATAGTCACTCCCACTGTTAGGAGTGTAACCCCAACACCAAGCTAACCGCCATAACATTTACACAGAGGACTGGCAGCAGACCGGCCCCGGCCCCACGCTTGCCTCTTCCATCTCTGTGAGCCCATATGAGACCTGCTGAGTTGATTTGTTGGGCCATGTTCTCCTGTTGCCCTCCATCCCCTCTGACTCCCACAATCTTTTCTTCCCCTCTCCCAGGAGGTTCCTAGATCTCCAAGTGCAGGAACCCAATGGAGTCCTCCAAGTTGAACCCTCTTCCCATATAATGTCTGGCTGTGAGTCTCTGCACCTAATCTCATCTATTTCCCGGGGAAACCTCTCTGATAATGACCGGACAGGTACCCATCTATGAATATAGCAGACTATCATTGGGAATCATTTCATTGAGTTTGTTTGTTTATTTGTTTGTTTATTGCCTGCCATGTTTGGTTCTACTGTAGGTCTCTAGGCTAACTAGTCTCCAGTTCCTGGCCATCCAGGCAGCTTAGAGAATGAGTTCGCTCTTGTGCATGCATACCTGGGCCTGAAGTTAAACCAAACAGTGCTTGGCCACTTCCACAAGTTCTGTGTTACCATTGCCCCAACACAGCCTGACAAAATCGAACACCACTTCATGATAAAAGTCCTGGAGCTATTAGGGATACAACATTAAAAGGCAATTTACAGAAAGCCTGTAGGCAAAATCAAATTGAATGGAGAGAAAATCAAAGCAGTTCCACTAAAATCAGAAACAAGACAAGGGTGTCTACTTTCTCCAAACTTGATGTTTTAGCTAGAGCAATAAGACAACTGAAGGAGACGAAGGGAACTGGAAAAAAAGAATTCAAAGTATCATTACATGTAGATGATATGGTAGCATACACAAATGACCCCAATTCCTACAATGATACTTTCAGCAAAGTTCCTGGATACAAGTAAAAAAATAATAATAATCAGTAGCCTTCTTATATACAAATGACAAGTAGGCCGAGAAAGAAATCACTATCCATAATAGCCTCAAATAATACAAAATATTCTGGGGTAATTCTAACCAAACAATTGAAAGACTTGGATAAAACAGAACAAAAGAAAACAAAAAACCTTCAAGTCTTTGAAGAAAGAAATTAAAGAAGATATCAGAAGATGAAAAGATCTCCCATGCTCATGGATGGGTAGAATTAACATAATAAAAATGGCCATCCTCCCAAAAGCGATCTACAGATTGATTGCAATCCCCATCAAAATTTCAACACAATTCTTTGCAGAACTTGAAAAGACAATTTTCAACTTCATGTGGAAAAAAACAAAAAATCCAAGATAGGTAAAATGATCCCGAACAATAAGAGAACTGCTAGAGGAATCATCATCCCTGATTTCAAACTGTACTACAGAGCTATAATAATAAAAACCACATGGTACAGGCATAAAAACAGACACATTGATTAATGGAATCAAGTTGAAGACCAGAACACAAATCCACATACCTATGGACGCCTGATAAAGGTAAAGAAACCAGAAATACATGCTGGGAAAAAGAAAGCATCTTTAATAAATGGTGCTGGTCTAACTGAATGTCTGCATGTAGAAGATTGCAAACAGAACCCTATTTATCACCCTGCACAAAACACAAGTCTATATGGACCAAAACCCTCAACATTGACCAGACACACCGAATTTTATAGAAGAGAATGTGAGGAACAGCCTTGAATGTGTTGGCATAGGAAAAGACTTTCTGAACAGAACACCAATAGTGCAGGCACTAAGAGCAACAATTAATAAATGGAACCTCATGAAATTTAAAAGCTTCTGTAAGGCAAAGGACACTGTCAATCAAACAAAGAGGCAGTCTACAAAATGGGAAAAGATTTTTTTTTTTACCAATTTCACATTCAATATAGGTCTGCTATCCAAAACATATAGAGAACTCAAGAAATTGGATATTAAAAAAAGTTATTTTATTTAGGGGATAGAAAGATGGTTTAGTGTTTAAGAACATTGTATGCTCTTCTAGAAGACCTGGGTTTAATTCCAAGCACCCACATGGCAGCTCACAACTGTAGGTATTTCCAGTCACAGGGGATCTAACACCCTCCGTGGTCTTTAAGGGCATCAGGCATGCATATGGTCTGTAGACATACATGTAGGCAGAACACCATACACATAAAAATAAAGAATAATTTAAAGCATTTTAAAATCATTTTATTTATATATAAAAAATAAAATGTCTCTCTGTCCCTCTGTCTATGTCTGTCTGTCTGTCTGTCTGTCTGTCTGTCTGTCTGTCTGTCTGTCTGTCTGTCTGTGTGTGTGTGAGAGAGAGAGAGAGAGAGAGAGAGAGAGAGAGAGAGAGAGAGAGAGAGAGAGAGAGAGAGAGAGATCCATGCCAGGATGTTCCAAAGCACAAATATGAAGGCCAGAGGACAATTTGCAGGAATTCATTCCCTTCTATTGTATTCAGGGATTGAACCCAGATCTTTAGGCTTGGCTGCAGGCACCTTAACCCACCAAACCATCTTCCCTGGCTGTATAATTGAGCTTTTGTGAAGAACTATTGAGCCTTCTTTGACATCTACTTATCAAAGCTACTCCACCTTTCTTGCAGAGGGTGATCAACCTTTGTCCTGTTGTCTGTTTCTGAATCCACTATGGTCAGAAGGTTGATTCCACTTAGACCTACTAAAGTTCCCATGTGGGCCCTGAATTAACATCCTAGGCAGTTAGGGAAGCTGCCATAGGGTGTGAAAGAAAGTTCTCACTGACGTTGGCTTATTCTTCAAGTTCTGTTCATATCTGATATTTGAAAGCTATTTTAATCTGTATTAGCATAACTATATTTTTAATTTATCTTAGGCTGCTAAATTTTAATTAATGCCATCTTGTACTTTTAAAACTACATGAGCTGTAAGAAAGGCACAGAGTTTTAAAACACCTCTTATGTGGAAAGAGAACAGAAGAGAAGGAAGGAGGGAGAGGGAGAAGAACTGAAACTTAAAACGAATGAGAAGAACAGGGACATATGGAAGCCGGGATTCTTCCTTCTTTCTTATACTAACATGGATAAAAGACCTTGGGCAAATCGCTGAACTTCTGCAGAGTCGTTATCTTCATTTTGTGATAGGTAGCTAGACTTGTTTGGAAGCTTCATGTTCACAGCCGCTTTCTTGGGCATTACACTATCACAATTTTGAATTCTGACCCATGAGACTTTGATTCTCTAGCTCACAGATTTCAAAGCAAAATTGGCAACAATGACAAATGGTTTAGTTCAACCAAAGCAGAAGCGAAGAGACAAAGCATGAGGAGTCGCCATCTCTGTTGCATGCCTTCTTTATTCCCAGGGGCAACATTACTTACAATTTAAGACCCGAAGAGGGCCAGGTGTGGGTGGCTTCACATCAGTAAATATCACTTAAGAGGCTGATGGAAGAGGATGGAGAGCTCAGAGATGGCCTGATCTATACAGACCCTGTCTCAAAACCACAATAATGACTACAACTAGTACCATCATCAAAACCGAGAAAATCAAGAACACAGATCAGAGGACAAGATATGGTGGCCACGCCTTTAATCCCAGTGCTCAGGAGGCACATACAGGCAGATCTCTGAATTCAAGGCCAACCTGGTCTACAGAGCAAGTTCCAAAACAGCCATGGCTACACAGAGAAACCTTGCCTCAAACACACAAACAAAAGAATGAAAAAAAAGAGAGAGAGAAAGAAAAAAAAATCAGAGCTGACCATAGCTGCAAGCACCCAGGGAAACCACATTAACTGGCTTATCAAACTCTACACTGTCTCCTCCTCTGGGGTGCGCTGTTCACTCAGGCAGACCCTTCTAGACTTCTTTGCAAGTACACAGTATGTACCCACACACAGACTCATAAAGGGAGAAACACAGGTCTCACCATTTCCCTTTTACAAAAGTACACCAGAGAAGCATGCTAAGTATGTCCCTCTGAAACTCCACTTCTTACATTATCTTTCATGGTTCTGATGAATTCACAGAGTCACTCTAGCTGAAGTAGCTGTGTTCAGTTCATAATTTAACGACTGTAGAAAGTGTGGCAGGAGAGTCAATACTTCAGAGTTAGAAATTATTGCTTATATGATCTATAACAAGGGGAGCATCTGCCCAGATAGCAGAGCAAGAAAACTAAAGGCATCCCCACATGCTCAGGACCAACTTAAAACTCCCTCAGATACTCAGATGGAAACTGAGGCACTCAAAGGAGAGAAAAAAAAATGTGGCCTCAAATAGCAACTTTTAAAAATCTAAATTGAAAAGCGCATGGAAAATTCACACTTGCAAGAGAGAGCACTGCTTTGTGAACTATTGAGAACCTGTAGACTTTGGGCTTTCTGACCTACTATGATGTGGCCATGTCCTCCTCGCTCCCAGAGCTGGCTGCACTGAACACTTGTGGTTCCCTGCGCACGGATACAAGGCTTTTTCAGAGCAAACTCCTAGATATTGGTTCCCGAGGCCTAGAGCCATTGTTCAGTGGCTGCCCCAGGTGGGGACAGGATCAGTCTTCATCAGGTGAGGCAGATGAGTTTACTCTCCAGTGCACTCACCATCTCCACAAAGCTTCACAGTGGGCCTTTTCTATCTAGTCTGCATCTCCCAGAAACTCTCAGAAGCGCCCAGGTGTGGTCTCTTTCTAAAGCAGCAATTCTTAACCTGTTGGTTGTGAGCCCTTTGGGGGTCAAATGATCTTTTCACAGGGGTCTCATAACAGATATCCTGCATATCAGATGTTTATGTTATGATTCATAAGAGTAGCAAAAATCACAGTTGTAAGGTAGCAACAAAAGTGATTTTATGGTTGGGGGTCATCACAATATGAGGAGCTATATTAAAGGGTCGAAGCACAGATGCTCTAAGGCAAACCCCCTCCCCTCCCACTGTGGAGAAAACGTACAGTCTTGGGAGGAGGGCAAGGCAAGGGTGAAGTAAACATACTGATCCTCTACCTCCCCGACTGGCTTCTTCATGCACCTCCTTCCCAGGTGCAGGCGTCTTTCACCGTGATTGTCTCCTCACAATCTCAGCTTTCATGGGACCCAGTCACCTTCACATTTGTGGGACAGATGCCATTTTGGGGAAAACACGCTCAGAAAGAGTTGCTATTGCTGCCAGGCTTCTGCTCTTCAAACCCTCTCCCCTGTCTCTGCTGGCCTACTCCTGATTGCTTGCATTTTTGCTCCACCTTGCATCTTTCACCAGCACAGAAGCTACTGGGTTCAGTCCCACGCAGAGATTAGGCACTGCAGCTATTCATTTCCATGCTTACCTCCCCCCAGGTAGTTCCCTTCTTTTTCTAATGATAGCAATCACCTGTGGCGCTTGTTGAGCTACAACCATTGGCCTCCACCCACCAGGATCTGGTTCAGCGGCTGTTGGCTGGGACCCAGGAATGACGTTAGTGAGAAGCCTGTGTGGTTCTTCTGACCAGGGCGCTGGGAAAATGTGATTATAACAGACACTGATCCTTCAGATAGATGAGTAGAGATTACCCTTCCAGTCACACCAGGAAGGAAACACACACACCAGTAATCTCTAATGCCACCCTGTGCTTGCCAGGGTCTTCCCACCATATTCACCTGTTAGGGAACACAAGCTGAACATGTTTCGACATCTCAAAGAGCAATGAGAGATGCCAGAAGACCCACCCCGACCAGGTTTCTGGAAATTTGAATTCTCCACTGACATTGAATTATCAAAGCTTGGGCAGGCGGTTCGGCCTCAGTTTCCTGACCTGTAAATGCCTTACATGATATTCTGTTCTTGCTTAGATTGTAATACTCTTGAACCCATAAGATATAGTTTTCAGAATAACACTGAGGGTTAGCCAGGAGAATGTATAAAAACATCTACTGTGTTAACCAGCATGGGAACACGCACCTGTGATCATTCTGTGTGAAAGGAGTGGGCAGGAAGATCTCTAATTCTAAACTGGCCTGGGCTGCATAGCAAGATTATCTTCAAAAACGTAGTCATCCTCTCGTTTAAAGTGATAGAAAACTGAAAACTACTTAACACCTACCAGGAAGCAGCAGTTAAATAAATACTGGTTGCTTAAAGACTAACTATACAACCCTTAAAAATGAGTATAGCGTCATATGGGAATGAGTATACGTGATGCAACCATACAAATGAGTGTATGTTACATGACATGTGACTATGCAACCTGAAAAATGACTGCATGTGACACACGAATGTTGTGACTAGTAACAAGAGGCTACAAAACAGTGTTTAAACTTCATCTCTGGGTCTTGTTTTTGTTTAAATTACACAATGTTATGGAGCTTATGACCCTTGGGGAGAGACCACAGACCCAATCCAAGGATTTATTGATTGGCTGCCAGCAGGATGACGGCCTTAAAGCCAAATGTCAGGCATGTAGTGAAGGAGTATGGAAAGTTTTGTTTGTTTGTTTGTTTGTGTTTTTGTTTATAAAGGTGAAAGCCTTCAATAACTACACTGGTCCGTTCTGCCAAGTTAAGTGGTCATGGTGACCAAAGCAATCCTTGCATGTCTACGTAAGCAAGTTATAGAAGCCAAAAAAGCAGTCATAACAAGTAGAGAGACAGAAGTGTGCATTTTGGGCTGGGGAATCACTAAGTCACGGTTACTGGGCTCCAGGGACTGGAGTCAGAGAAAATGGCTACTGGGTACCAAGATGGATGCTGGCCATGACATGGAGTTTCTCTGGCTATCACATATGATGTTTGTAGAGAAAGTCTGTGATGTTTCATAATATATGAATGTTATGTATTCCCCATGTCTCCTCAGTCTCTGACTACTAGAATTACAGAAGTGTCACTCCCTGCCTCTGCGCTCCTAAGTGTCTATATTTTTCTGTTCAGTACACTTAAACCTGTTTGTTTGTTTATTTGTTTGTTTGATCAGACAGGGTTTCTCTGTGTAGCCTTTGCTGTCCTGGACTTGCTTTGTAGACCAGGCTGGCCTCGAACTCACAGTGGCGATCTGCCTGCCTCTTTCTCCCAGAGTTCTAAGATTAAATGTTTCTTTATTATTATCTTCAGTTTTTTTTAAACGTCCTTCCTGCCCATGGCAGCTCAGTGTCCAAGAGGGTTCCCCAGTAATTGAAACAGGGACCATCTCTGACATGAACTCATCGGCTGGCTCTTTGATCACCTCCACCTGAGGGGGGAGCAGCCTTACCAGTCCACAGAAGAAGACAATAAAATAAGGCCAGTCCTGATGAGACCTGATAGACTAGGGTCAGATGGAAGGGGAGAAGGACCTCCTCTATCATTGGACTAGGGGAGGGGCATAGGAGAAGAAGAGGGAGGGAGGGTGGGATTGGAAGGGGATGGGGGAGGGGGCTGCAGCTGGGATACAAAGTGAATAAACTGTAATTAATAAAAATTAAAAAAAAATTTAAGCCCTTTCTGAGCGTCACTAGAGTGACCTTCAACTTCTACTACAGTGAGGAAACAAGGCATTCTGGGAGCAAGGGTAGGAGTGTGATGCCTTATTTGCCTAAATTTATTCCTTCTTAACTCTCTCTCCTATGCGGCACCCACAGCAAAGCTTTAGAGGGTGTGAACAAATGCCCTTCCTTCATGAACCCCAGCGCCCTTCACTACATTGGAGTTGTAAATATCTTGCTTAAAAGATCTGAATTTTATCCCTAAATCATGAAGGCAGGCCACTAATTTGCTCACCTGGGGCCAATTTCAGGGAAGTCTGGTTTCACTTCGGCCCCTCAAAAGCCGCTGGAAGAACTTGGAGGCAATCAGAAGGGACTTTCTTCCCAAATCCCTCCCTTTCAGCTGGGCTGAAAGATCCAGGTGCCCCCAATATTGAAAGGGTGAGGCCCATTCCTATCTGCAGCTATAACAGCACAGTCTCTGCCTGGGTGCACTGGTCCTGTCTTCCAACATGGCGTGTAGGCAGAGGGAAGAGTCTGTGAGTCCTCTATTCCATGGGAGGTGAGGCATTCTGGGAATGAGGGTAGGGAATGTAACGGCTCTCACTTGCTTCAGTTTACTCTTTCTTGACACACTCTCTTATTTAGCATCTACAGGTCGCTTTCCCTCTTATTTGCCCTTGTGACGTCAGTAAATTCATTAAGTCTTTCTCAGAGGATTCCTGCCTTCCCAGGTATGTTCTCTTGGGTGAGAAGAACCCTTTTACCAAATAGAAAAGGCTGCAGAAGATCTAGCTCTCCAACCCATTCTCTCTCCTCCCCTCTTCTCTCTCTAGCCCTCCCAACAGGGACTTGCTGTGTAGCCCAGTCTGGCCTCAATTCAATGTCTCAATCCACCTGCCTTAGCCTCCTTAATGCTGGTTTTCAGGTATGTGCCTCCATGCCTGGCTTTGCTCCCCTCTTACGTTAGTCACTAAAGATAAGTCCTGCTTATCTGTGGGCTTGCTATGTCAGCCCAAGGTAAGAATTCAAAAGAACGTCTGCGCTGCTTCCCAATGCCTTGCTACTTGGAGCTTTCTGATACCTTAGCACAAGTCATGATCGGAGCAACACTCTTCATCTATGCCTTAATCTTAAGTTCAGACAACAGCCAGAACTCTTCCTGTGAACCGAAATGCCCTCGAAACTTTCCCCTGAGTCAGAGGCTACAGAAAGGCAGATCATCAGCAGAGTTTGTTCTTTAAAAAAAAAAAAAAAATTCCTCCCTGGGGCTTACCCAGAATTTTCTTCTTAAAGCTTTAATTTGGAAGACCATAGAACAAGTTTCTGCTCTTGAGACCTACCATCCCCATGGCCAGCAGCTCCTTGTCAAGGTGTCTGAACCTAGCTTGTTAACTCAAAGCTGGGGTTCTCCTTGGAGCCCTAAGTGTTGAAACACCCTTAAAGCTCTGGTATTGCATTTCTAAGTCTCAGTCTGTGACCTTCCTGGGGGTAAGCATGTCCTCCCCTACCTCGATTGGCAGCATTCTTTCGTGCTGTTGAGGAAGATGATGTTTCCACACTCACCTGTAGCAATAGTGTCTCCTGTAACTTCAAAGACCTCCAAATACTTCATCTGTTCTCCAGGCATTGTCATTTGTGGTGAAGATGACGTGAGAGTTAAGTTTCCAAGTAGTTCTGACATGGAAAGACTGAATCCTTCTGTGGTGGGTATGTAACATGTACTACTTAATTGTAATTCCAATTTGTAGGAAGCAGGGCCATGTCTATTTGGGCACACAGAGTCCGACCCTCGGAGCAACTGGCATTCATCTCCCCTAGTGCCATGGGGGTCCCTGACTTGTCCAGTGCCACCCAGAGGGGGGAATACCTGCCTCCCTGGGTAGTATGACTTCTTTGGGATCCAGTGGGAAATTTCTGAGTTTAATCACTTCACCAAGTTTCACCAAAAGTGATAAACGTGCCTTAGATGTGCTGATTTCCTAGCTCAGAACTTTCAATTGGCTCTGCTACTGAGATGCATTCTTGGCTATCTGTCTTTGTAGATGCCTTTGGTGCTGAAATTATAAACTGCACTTATACCCTGGACTCAGAAAATCTCATCCTGACGTTCCCTCATGAAATCTGTACTCAGAGAGTGGTAAGTAATTGCTTTTGAGGAGTCATTTGGGGAGTAGGAACCTAATCATTACTGGTATTCAACTTGGTGGCTAAGGATTTAGTCTTTAAAATAGAATAGTCCTCAACCAGATTGGCTTATTTTGTTGTGTGTCTAACATACTCAGAGGACAGATTGGATCATGCCTAGAAACACTCTGGAATCTATGTGGGTACAAGTCAAAAATACTGTCAAATAGCCTACAATGCATAGGGAACAGAAGGCCTGAAATGCAGGTGTTGGAGAAGCCCAGTGCTTGAGCCCTGGGTTTGACTTCAAGTATGCTACTCAACCTTGCTATGCCTCTATTTGCTTATTGGGAAATGGAAAGATGCTGCCACCTTCACAGGGCATAGACATTAATCCTTTAGAAATGAAGGCAGGGCACACGACTTTGCCCAAGTGTTTGCTTTGTCTGAGAGCTATTTTAATCTAACCTCTGTAAGATGGAAGGCTATTTTTGGTACCAGCAGATAGGGAACCTAGTCTAAGAACAGGTGTTAAAAAGCAAACAGTTGCTAAGCAATAAGGGTTTTCTCTATTGCCAAGCAACAGGATTGCCCAATCAGGGTCATTAGGTGTAATAAAAAACCTGCCATGTGGCAGAATTTCTCAAACTTCCCTGTGCAAAGAATCACCTGGGGGGTTCAAGGTCTGTTTGAGGATTTCAGGTGATTCGGGGCGGGGTGCGTCCTGGAATCAGCTGTTTTAACAGGCTGCATCATCTGACTCTAACGCTGGAGCCTACAGTGTTAAGCTTTGTGTATATTCATAGGTCCTGCTTTCCCAGCACTCACCTGGCCCACTGAAACCCACTGTGATGGCCCAGGAAAGTAATCTTATCTTTTGGAAAATCTGTACTGACTTAAACTTTTCTTTACCTACCCTTTGAAAGTTTGAGACACACATTATAGGTGTTTATCATACCCACCCCTCTCACCCACTCCAACTTCTCCTAGAACTCCCCATCACACATGCCTTTCAACTTGCTGTCCTATGAATTCGGGCCTCGTCAACTTCAAGAAGCTTAAGAGTTGCATTCCCCTGGCTCTGCTGTCTCCCAACTGCAACCTGTGAAAGGCCAGCTCCCGTCTCATAGACTTTGTATAATGATCTTTGAATTGAGAATCGTTTTCAAAGTTAGGATGAACATAAATTCTAAGATAGTTACTATCTAACATTTGTTAGGTAACAATTGTCTTGACTTTAGACTAAGTCCTCTGAGGCCAGGGCTAACAAAGATGGCTCCACTCAACATAGGGGCATCTACTAAGTTGCTGAGTGGGTATATTTGAATAACCTGTGTAGACGTCCGGGACTATGACCATAATTCCCAACATAAGACAATAAAACATGAGAGACACGTAACAGGAAACCACACTCTATCCTTAACCTTGGAACTCTGCTTTCAACCTGTGAACCTTAAAAGGTTGTCTCTGGAGCTAGCTCTAGTCTCTGCTGGCAAAGGAATGAAGCGCCTTCAGGAACTTGTATTGCTGAACTTAAGTGCGTTGCCACCCTTATGGACAGAAATCTAGTGTTCTAGACCTGGCTTCCCACTGAGGAATCAACTTCCTCATTCTTGCTTTTTTTTTTTTTCACACAGATTGGTGGATACCAGCTGAACATCAGAGTCCAGGACAATAGTACTGACATACAATATAAAGATGGCATGCATCAGTTCTTATGTCCATTTCTGAAGACACAGAGCCGTGAGAAATCGCCAGTTATAGTCTGCACTAAGGATTTCGTATCTGTGAGTGACATGGGATGACCGCCCATCGCAGGGCTATTGCAGGGGAAATAGGATGGCAGTGTGGACATAGCTGGGCTTAGCAGCAGGATGACTTTCAGTTTGCTTTTGCTGTCTTGCTGTGTGACCATGATGCATTTTCTCAACCATGCTGAGGCTTTGTTTCCAAGGCTCAAGTGCAGGGACAGCACTGACCTGACAGGGTGGCTCTAAGAACTGAGTGTACACAGTGTTGAGCACATCATGCCTAGCAATAGAAAAGCCTCAAATATCTTCAGTCACTCACTGACTGAGAGCCCTGTCCCCAAACTAAAACATAGCAAATACACATACACGAAAACAGCCATTGTGTTTGTGTGTTTGTACTCAATCGGCTCATATTCACAATGAACCACTCATTACCTGTACTTTGTCATGGCATCAACAACTTAATGCCATGCTTGGTTCGGTACATACTGTAAAAGTTGTGTGTTTAAGAACCTAGTGCTTCCATTTGTAACTGGGTCTAGTCTAGCTCTTCCAGTGTAAGGCCTTTTGATGCTGGAAACACACCGGGGTAAAACCCAAGGGCAGGACTGGAAGACACAATCTAGCCCCATGCAGGGTGTTTCCTGCAAGATAGCAGGCAGCAGAACTTCAGAAACTTCTTAAATCTTTTTTTTTTCTTTCCAGTTTTCTTTCACACACCTTTTCTCTAGGCTTGCTGATGAAAATCCGGTAAGAGTACAGTTTGTTTTGTTTTTCTTTTTTGAACAAGTGCATGTGTGCACACCTGTGTGTGTCTGTGTGTTTGTGTCCGTGTGCATACCGTATGTGAGGGGGTTCCTGAAGAGGACCGGAGAAGGTGTCATGTCCAGACACAGAGGACAGAAGTGAAAGTGACCTGGATTCTGAGAACTGAATTTGGTTCCAGAGGAAGAGCAGAAAGTATTAACTGAATCAACTAATTTCCAGAATGCAATTCTTTACTTATGAACCATATTAACAGTTAATTCATGTTAAAGCTCATTGTCATTTTAATCTGACGAAACATTAGATTCTCATGATTAAGCAAGTGCCAGTCTTTCAAACAATGCTTGTTTTTGGTTTGTGCATGTGTGAGTGAGTGTGCTGTAGGCATGCAAGTGTAGCTCAGAGGACCGCTTGGAATTACCCACATGTCTTTTGACTTTTGAAGAGTGTGTCTGCAAAGGGATGGATAGTTGAAATTGGCAGTGGTACAAGCCTCCACATTCTGCCCCTGAGAGATGCCTTAAGACAAGGATTTAATCTTCTGATTGACACCCAGAAAATAACCCTCGAAGTGCCAGCCAATGCTACTGGAGTAGCCCACTACGTGGTAGGTGTGAAAACCCTTTTATGCCACCATCAAGGGAATGGCCAATATTCTTAAGCCCAAGCATGATCTCAACCGTGTCCTCAATAAATGGGCTACACTGCCAATTTTTAAAGTATGTTTAGGCCGGACACAGTGATGCATGCCTATAATCCCAGCACTGAGGGATGCAGAGGCAGGCGAATTTGAGTTTGAGTCCAGAACAGCCAAGGCTACCCAGAGAAACCCTGTCTCAAAAGAAGAAAACCCAAAAAGGTTAGCTGGAAGATTGGCATACACTTGTAGTTCTAGAACCTGGGAAGCCGAGGCAGGAGGCTTGTGAGCTTGAGCACACTAGACTACACAGACTATGTCTCAAACAACCTGTAAGTTCTAGTACCAAGTACACCATTGGATGATAGGAATGCAATGGTGAAGAAGAGACATGCGCCTTGGCTATACACTCTCCCTCTTTTTGCAGGCGTACATTCAAAGCACAATGTAGAGCAAGGGTTGTTGTGAGTCTTGGGAATTAAGGTGTTCTGCTTGGGTGGCATTGTTTACTTCGTCTTCTAGATCATCTGTGAGACATTAAATGGATGTGTCATAATCACATTCTATGTAATGTTTACGCCAGTGATGAACCATGTGGCAGTAGTCCCGTAAGACTAGAGTTGAGTGTCTCGTTGCCTGGTTATGACAGCTGTAGTAACATCATAGTGCAATGCCTTGCCCATGTGTGCAGTGGTGCTGTGTGAACCTGCACTGCCCACTGTGTAAAAGGTTCATAGACACACAATCACAAAATCACATGTTAGGTGGATAATGGCAAAACTAGGTTTTGTAGTTCTATCCTCTGCTGTGTTAAGGACAATTGTTTAATGTTGCATTTCTTAGGATATAGTGCTTGGGAGAGGTGCTGGCACATGTTCATATACTGGCTACTTTAATAAAACCTTTTTTTCACCTTGAGCATAATAGGATTTCTTATCTCCATAAGCATTCTGACCAACACTACTAGATAGTCATAGAATATGGCTAGTTCTTACTCCTGTCTCCTAGGAACAGTCATACTCACAGACAGCACTAGTTTTTCAGACATTATAGAAGTCAAGGTTAATATCAGAGCACCTTGACAGTGATTGGACCAAATGCCTACATTTCATTTGTGCCAACATGATGCTCAATGCTTGAGCATATGTTGATTCTTATTGTTTGGAGACTCAGACTAATATCTTCCCAATCCTGCCCTCCAGGAAGGGAGCAGCCATCTCTATACTGTGCAGCTCAAGTTTTCATACTCATCTTTTGAGCAGCAGAGCATCTTCCATTCACACGCTGTCTGTGCACCAGGTGAGGCCCAAGAGCACAGCTTCAGCAGTGGGGAACATTGTTGTTGGGCTTAACCAGGTAGCTGATGGGTGTTCTGTCAACCACTCTCTGCAGAGCTTTCTGTGGCTTGTAATGCTACGCACATGACTCTCGCTATACCAGAATTTCCTGGGAAGCTAAACTCTGTGGGCTTTGAACAAAAGAACATCCACGAGAGTGAATGGCATGCCAATGGGATTGACAAAGAAGAAGCAAATGGCTTGAGACTGCATTTCAGAAAAACTCTCCTGAAAACAAAGGTATATCTGTGATCCTCTGAATGTCAAAGCCTTCTGAAGTACACTCTTTGTGGGTAATATGATACAGGTCATGACTTGCCCATAAAGCCTACTTGCTAGAGTGATGGATTTAAATGGTGCAAAGCCTATCTTGATCACCTTACATAAATGTTGTTTTTCTTTTTTTTATTACTATCATTTATTACAACTTATTCAATTTGTATTCCAGCTGTGGCCCCCCTCATTTGTCTCCTCCCAATCTTACCCACCATCCCTTTTCTCCCCCTATGAAGGGCCCCTCCTCCCCCTAGTCCACTGATAGGGGAGGTCCTCCTCCCCTTCTATCTGACCCTAGCCTATCATATCTCCTCAGGACTGGCTGCATTGTCTTCCTCTGTAGCCTGACAAGGCTTAACCACTGAGTTCATGCCAGAGGCTAGCCCTTGCTCCCCTTACTAGGGTACCCACTTGGAGACTGAGTCTATGGGCTACATCTGAGACAGGGTTTTAGGTCCTCTCCATGCATTGTCCTTGGTTGGAGTAACATTCTCTTCAGGGGCCCCAGGGCTCAGGTTTTTTTTTGACAAAAATGATTTTCTTTTTAGGGAAAGCTACTTTCGCATATCATCTCTTTAACTTCTGCATGTGGATGCTTTGCTACATTTTTCTCAGTTCATTTGAGAAGTACAAACTACTTGTAATATGTCTAATGATGAACCTTCTCTATGCCCTGTTATATGACAGGGCAACTTGATCCAAACAAAAGAGTCCCCTATTGTCTGAGGCTAGTCTTGATGGATGCAGTTGCCAGGGATAGAATGTCAGGGTGTGCAGAGCAATAGCATTTTGTAACCTCTGTGAGGTTCTTTTGAGTCCTCCTTGAGCTTGGCAAGAGAGTCTACTATTCTTTGCAGCTTGATTTGTGGTTAATTCAAACTTTTGTGAGTAATAGTACAAAGAGCATGAAGTCCTGGGTACTTTTGGACATGAGTTTAAAACAATAAACTTCCTACCTAGAGAAGCATCCTGAGGAAGTGACAGCTGTTTTGCTTTGGCTTAGAAGGAAACTAGATCAGTCTGAAGTGTGCTCTTCAAGTGTTCAGGGACTTCTGCTCTCTGCAATGGCTAGTAGACATCCTCTCATTCCAGCCCTCTGAAAAATGTCCATCCTATCAGTTCTACTTCTCTTCACTCGGTCTGACCTTTCACCTCCAATCGGACATGGTAACCCTGGAGACTGAACCTGAGTGCCACTGTGAGCCACCAGTCTCTATAGGTAATGATGTTTTTTTATTTTTTTTAATTAAAATTATCTAGGGTTTTGGGTTTTTTGTTTTTCATTTCTGTTAATGCATGTGGGAAAATACATCAGATGTCAAGATTCTGATTCATACTCAGAGAGACGGAAGAATAACTCGTATCAGAAACAGCAGTCTAAGTTCTAGGATGGGGACCAAGTGTGGCTACCAATCTCAAACATTCTGTAACTCCTGAATTTAAGAAATCTAGGTATACCGAGTTAGATCCAGAGTCTTCCATCCAGGGACAAAGAACTCAAGCTTCTAGTTAAAACTCTCTAGAGTTCCTGAGACTCCTATAAACTCTGAAAAGGAATCCTGAGTGGGTACCTTCTCTGCTTCTCTTTCCTCCCTCACTCAGACCAGGTCAGGGCAATCCCTATCATAAAATGCTGCTTTCTCCGTTTCTCCTTAGATTGCCTGGGATTTGTGAGCTCAAGCTGACTAGCCCTTACCAAAGTGCTCAGAACCCTCAGTTTGAGGTTTCAGAGTTCTGTTGGGTTTTTATAATATAGCTTACCAGTTGGGATTCCTTAGTTAAAAAAAAACAAATCTGAAACTCAAGACTTGAGAAAGGACACAATGAAACCTAGTACTACAGAACCAACCCAGACTGAATCCTTTATCAGAGTTGTCTCCGGAGGCATCATCACCTCTGAGACCTTTCAATGTCTCCTGAGCTCTATGTTGATGATGCTGATCATGGGGACTTACATTCTCTTGTAACTCAAGCTGTCCCATCAGTCTTTGCACAAACAAAGACCTGAGACAACTCACAGTTGCTAGATTCATCTTAAGCCTTCCAGGCTGACGGGCGGTGTCGCAAGGTGGAGTTAAATTTTCTCTAAAGCTTTACTGCTGTGCAGTTACAGATGAACTGTGTACACAGGACGGGTTTATGGACTTTGAGGTCTACAGCCACCAAACAAAGCCTGCTCTGAACCTGAAGACCCTCCTGGTGGGAAATTCCTCCTGCCAGCCTACCTTCAGGTCTCAGTCTCAGGGGCTCGCAAGGTTTCACATACCTCTGAATGGATGTGGAACACGACAGAAAGTAAGTAGGAGCCAATGGTAAGATGTGAGGACTCGCTTTCAAAGTAAGTACTTTGTTGACCAACTCTTTCTAATATTTAAGTTTGAAGGAGATAAAGTCATCTATGAGAATGAAATACATGCTCTCTGGAAAAATCTACCACCAAGCATAATACTCAGAGAGAGTGAGTTCAGGTGTGATATAATTTCTACTGGGGTGGGTTTTCTTTAAGCTTTAGCTTAAACTAGAGGGATTTTGTTGTTAACATAATTCTTCATCTCTCCCTACCCAAAATTTTCCAGAATGACCGTGAGGTGTCATTACCTCAGAGACAGTATATTACTAAGTGCCAATATCAAAAGCCTTTCTTCTCCAGCGGCCTCTGTAAAGCCAGGTCCTCTGGTGTTGGTCCTACAAACCTACCCAGGTGAGGTGTTACAACTTGAGCTAATGAATGAAACACTTTGAGGGATTTTCCCCATAAAACGCACTATCTAGTGCTGCCAGCCCAACCTATGTTACAGCCAGCTGGGCACCTCAATCCTGAAGAAGTTTCTGTCAATTGCAGATAAATCCTACCAACAACCTTACCAGAAGGATGAGTACCCTCTTGTGAGATACCTCCGCCAGCCAATCTACATGGAAGTAGCTGTCTTGAACAGGAATGATCCCAACATCAAGCTGGTTCTAGATGACTGCTGGGCCACGTCCTCTACGGACCCAGCCTCTTCCCCCCAGTGGCAGATTATCGTGGATGGGTATGTACTCTCTACACCGCAGGGCTGCACATCAGAACCTGCCAGCAGTGATTGACAGTCATCTCCTTGAGGCTTGAAGGAGACTTCGGTCATGAATCCCCTGAGTTGATCCTTGTTGTCCTCAGTCCTTGGTCTAGGTGGGTGGCTCGTGCTGTTCTTTTTCTATTATCCTGGACTCTCAGGGAATGGGCTCCTCTCCAAAACACCTGCCTCTGTTGCATCTTTATCATGAGAGAGAATTCTAGTGTTCATTCACAGAACCTCTAACATATACTAGGCTGTCATGCATCCCATCTCATCATCACTTGAACACCAGCCACCTTCTGAGGGAATCCAAGCTTGAGCTTCAACACGAAGTAGAGGAGCTGGGATTAGAATGGCCATTTGGCTCTAAAATGTGGCCACTGCTTTGGGCTCTAGGTGCATGTCCTCTCAGCTCCTCCTGAAGTTGAAGTGTCTCCTCCAGAGTCTCTTACCTGCAAAGAGCTATGCTTCAGCTTTCTTGGCTCTGAGGGAATATGTCACAAGGCTCCAAACTTGCAGCTAGACTCCTGCCTCAAGTGCAATACATCCTATTCAGTCACATAATGCATACCTTTACCTTTGAAGATTTGCCCATGTATCTCTTCTCTATGCGGCCAGCCCCATCCCTTTATCCCTCTGTCTGTCTTCACACCTTTGTTCTTTCCATCCTTAATGACATCATCACTTGCTAGTGTGTTAAACAAGGATTCTCTACTTCTGTTGCAAACATTCACTATGTAGGACATACGTGAAAATCATGTTTGTGGAATGAGTAAGCAGATATCTTAAGTAAAACACACACACAATAGGAGTGGGGTCACAACTTGAATTTGTTGAATTCACTTGGTAAACAAGTACATATATGTGTTATAGTAGAAGACAGGTGTTACACATAACTTAAAACTTCATAAATGCTGGTGGCTAGGTCCAGTCAAAAAGATGTAAATAAAATGGAAACTGGTAGGCTATAGACATCGCTGTGCCATGTGTGACCTTGTGCAAATGGGCACATGCAGGTTCCTGTAACTGATGCCCTTAATCCTGTTACCCGTTTCCTAGCTGTGAATATGAACTGGACAACTACCGCACTACTTTCCATCCAGTTGCTTCCTCCGTGGCCCATCCTGCTCATTACCAGAGGTTTGACGTGAAGACCTTTGCCTTCGTGTCAGAGGCTCAGGGGCTCTCTAGCCTGGTACGTGATCAAAAAGTGAGCTGGGGCAGCTTGACGGTGACTGCACGGGTCCCGCCTGACGCTCTTCCTCCTCTTCCAGATCTACTTCCACTGCAGTGCCTTGATCTGCAGCCAAGGCTCCCGTGACTCCCCTCTGTGCTCTGTGACTTGCCCTGCACCAGCGAGGAGCAAGCGAGGTAAAAATGCAACCCCTGTCCTTGTGGCCCAAAGGAAGCCTCAATTTTCTAAAACGGAGTGTACTTTAAGATAAGTAGTAACTTCTCCCAAGAAACATCTTCACCCAGTCTTCTCTACCAACGGGATGATCCTGCAATGCACGGGTTCTCGTTTACTCTGATGAACCCATTGTTTTGAGAATCTATCCATGGCAGACAGGTGGATTTCATGTCACAGGATACTCCATGGAGCACCTTCTAGGGACTCTAATGCCTCTGGCACACTACTCCAGAGTCGAACACAACCTTGGTTATCTGTCTCCCACCACAGAGGCCTCCGGAGAAGACACAGTGACAGTTAGCCTTCCAGGACCTATTCTCTTCTTGTCAGATGACTCTTCATTTAAAGGTATAGATTTAATTTAAAGTCTGGGGTACTTCTGAATGCAAGGGGTTTTATTTTTGTTTTTTGTTCTGCTTCTTTCGGCCAAAAATTAATATGTTTAATGATAAAACCCAAACAAGAACAAAGTAAAGTAAGTTCCCTTCCTAGGGAGCCTTGAACCCTTTGTGTGCTCTTATGAAAATCTTGACACCAACAGGATCATGTTATGGTGCCTACTGATAGACTTGCTTTATTGTCTTGCTGTCACCATATAGGATGCATGGGGCCCTTAGCCATGGTCTTGTTCATGAGCCACAGTGTTGCTTCTGACAAATCTCCTCTCATGCTGGATGTCGTAATGGATTCTTAATACCACACTAGATCTTTTAAGAGGATTGTTGTCTACCATTTCAGTGCATATTGCTGGCAGATAAGTAGGTTAAGAAGCATGAGCATCCCTGAAATCCACAGGAGATTATTCTCCTGTGACCATCTATAACTTCACCCAGGGGCCTCCGCTCTGGACCTAGAATGTGAAATTAAGCTGGCTTAAATCTCTAGCCAATTGCCCTGTGACATCACACACACACACACACACACACAAAGCCAGCCATCAGGACATTGTATTAGTCACCCTGAGACTGAGACTCATCTGGCTTGAGACAACAAACAGTACTAACAGGGAGAAGAGCAGGTGTGAATGAAGCGGGGAAAGATGGAGGGAAAAATGGGGTGAAGAGGGAGAGGCTGTATCCTACTGCAAACTTCCAAAAAAAGATACACATGGTTGGGGCTTAACTTTTGTAGAAGGGCTCAGCATGACCTCATGACTTGAATACCTGCTCTCTGTAGGTGTTGTGAACCCTGAAAGGCACAAGATTGCCAACGACACTGCATCTAAAGCGGTGGCTGCTGTGGCTGCGTTAGTGGGTTCAGCGGTCATTATAGGTTTCATCTGTTACCTGCAGAAGAAAAGAACTGGGAGACAGGGTCATTGATTGGACCTGGAAATAAAGAGACTGCAGCAAAACTTGTCTTATGTGTTCATACATGCACTCAGGCAAAGCCAGAGGGCAACCTTGAGTCAGTCCTCGGGTACCATCCACTTTTTTTCTTTTGGGAGGAGGAAGAGAAGTTGTTTTATGGCCTTGAAACTTGCCAAGTATGCTAGACTCACCAGCCAGCGAGCCACAGGGATCTGCCCATCTCTGACTCCCTAGCAGTGGTAATACAGTGTGTGCCCCTGTGGCTGGCCTTTAAAAACAAAACGAAAACCATGTGGAGCTCAAACTAAGGTCTTCATGCTCGCAAGACTGGTGCTTTCCTGGCTCAGCCATCACTCCATCTTTCCGGCCCTTCTGATTCAAGACTAAAAAATACTTAAGAATTGTTCCCTTCAATCTTTATTCTGCAGAGTAAGTCTGGGACCTTGTCACAATCCCCTGGGCAGGTGTTTATATCAACTTGGACAGAAATAGGTAAATTTGCAACTTGTTTTCTATTTGAGATTTTGTGACTCCCTTAGTTTTATACCTGACACATGCCATTTATGCTCCATAGAGCTGAGCTGCAGCCTACATGAAAAAGGGTACACTTACATGAGTCTACTCAAAGACACAGGATTGGGGTGAGAGGAAGCCACTTGTGTCTAACTTTGTCACAATAGTGAAATACCAAATGGGTACTTAAGTAAGAGGCTTTGGGGATTGTTTCCACCTCCTACTTGTGGAAGCTCAAGTCCGAGCCTGCATGGTCCCATGGTATAGGGTAACAGTGGGAGTGTGTGCCAGCAGTGATCGCATCTGGAACCAGGAAGATGATGTCCATTACAGTCCCTTGAGGGGCACATCTTCTGTGACTGAAGGACCTCTTAAAACCATAGTGCCTCTCCATGCCACCACTGTAGAGGTGAAATTTTTAACCCCAGAGGATACTCGATTAAATAGCATCCGTAATCATTTGACCAAAAATAGTCCTTTATAGAGAGAAATTGTTCACAGTGAAGTGTTTCCTAGCTCAAGACTTCTGAAGCTTTAAAATGTTTGAGCTGTATCTCTGACTCCCATTTAAAGATCTGTCTTGGGGCGGGGGGAAGGAATGCTGTGAAGTCCATCTCAAGTGCAATTACAATGTCCCTGCTACACAGACTCTACCTTGAACCCAAGCTTAGCTGACTATCTCTACCTGTGCTCAGTTCCTCACTCCCCATGAGGCTCAACTAGGGCACCCTAGTTTTCCCTAGGCTACTTGGAAGAAGTCCTCCACAGGACCAATCTTGACCTAATGCTAGACACTTTTCACACATCTAGTATAAAAGGGTGCTTATATCCTTTGACTAGAAAACGGGTTTTTTTCAAAAAATTTAATCTCCATAGAGGGGTGAGGTTCAAACAGAGGGATGGTATTTGAATTCCATCTCCTAATCCCAGTCTATCATCGAGGAAAGGACAAGTTGCTGAAGTAGGCCATAGAAAACTAACTGGCTTGCTCCCCGTGGCTTGCTCAGTCTGCTTTCTTACAGTACCCAGGACCACTTACCCAGAAGTAGCACTTCCTGGAGTGGCCTGGGCCTTCCCACATCAGACATCAATCAAAAAATAAAAATGCTCCCACAGACTTGCCTACAAGCCAGTCTGATAGAGACAGTCTTCTCAAGGTTCTCTCTTCCCAGATGACTTACCTGGTGTCTTGAAAAAAAAAAAAAAAAACCAATACAACAAGAGTTCATTATATAGTTCTTAGCCAGAAAATAAAATGTTTTTTAACTCCTTGGCTATCAGCTATTCTGTTGAGCTTTTCAAAGCATATGCGTCTATTATTTTGTAGTACATAGTAGGTCTCAAGATTTAACTCTGACCTGCTCTCTTCCAACATACCCTGTGTTGGACTTTGCATAGCTGCGACAATGTCCCTGGAAAAACAAAAGATTTTGGCTCAGTTTTCAAAGTTAAAGTTGGTGCTTGGGCAGGACGTCATTGTTAGGACTAGTTTATAAACAAAGGAGGCTTACAACAGGTCTTCTGTGAAAGAGGTTTATTAGATGGAGAGGGGGAGGGGGAGAGCAGGGGGAGCAGGCCATAATGGGGAAAAGAGGAGGAAAGGGGGAGAGAGGGGGGCGCCCCAATAGAGAGAGGGAGAGTAAGAGACCAAGAGAGTGACTGTGTGTTGGGTTGTTCCTTTTAAGAGGTCAGGTAACCACCAACCCCCCCCCCAGGTGTGGCCACCTGGCTGGACGACACAAGATGACATCATAAGTTGCTAGGTAACCCAGAAGCAGGTTCTGTTTCAGAATACTAACAGTCATGGTAGTAGGGTCCATGTGTCAGAGGAAGATCTAGCCTCACTGAGGACAGTGAAGGGACCCGTGACCAAGTGCAGCCTTCAAAGGTGTGCTCCTTGCAGCCCTACGGTGCTCAACAAGGCCCAACATCCTAAGGTTTTTACAACATAAACAGTGCTACCAGACAAGGAACATATGTTCGCAGGAGCTGTGACTACCTCAGACCACCACCCCCTTTCTTCTCAGATCGTTAGTTACGCAGGATAAAAATCCTGGCGTGAGGAATGATTGTGCTTAAACTGTGTGGAAGGCCTGTGTGTCCAGAGTGCTAGGGGTTAGAAGCTCAAGTCTTCAAAGCCACCCTGTGGGCCTGACTTCATAAGGGTATAAGGAGTTACTCTAATGATAAGGTAAAAATTGATCTTGGATTCAGACTTTTCTATGTGAAACCTTATATCTCTAGGCTGTTGCACACTGGAATTAGAAATAAAACTTATGCACCATGCCCTTTAAATGATATTAAAATGAACATTGATTTAATAGCAAGCGGCACTGTAAATGCAAAAAAAGAAAAAAGTTGGTTGTTTAAATGGCTCTGGCTCCTCATGTCCACATCCTGATTCTAAAAAGCAAATGAATATGTATCAGTATTGGTAGCTTCCCATGGAGACAGAGACTTCATAGATGTGGTATATGGTCTTGATATGGTCAGATGATGCAGGCTGGCAATAACAAGGACCCTAATAAAGAAAACACAGGAGACATGGGCTTTGAGAAAATGTGACATTGGTAACTAAAATCTGAGGGCTTTGGGGTCTCAGGCCAAGGATCACAGGCGGCCTCTAACAGAAGAACAGGTGGGAAAACCATGGTACAACTGAGAGGTTCAAAAACTTGGAGTTAATTCTTGGGACTGGGGCAAAGTCACCAGATCACAGTCCTTTCAGAGCAGGGGTCCAGAGGCAGCTCGCCACCCAGATTAACCTCAGGGTGTGACTAGGGTCACATAGCCCCTAAGAAAGCCCATGGAATGTGTTAACTCCCCCTCCCCCTTGCTACAGCCTAACCTGCAGCCTAACCTAACAGAGCAGTACCTTGGGGGGGAGGGGTGTGTGTCAGGTGTCCCCCAGGTAGCCAGACCTGATCATTTGCAGTTTTGGCGGCTGAAAACAAACCAATCATTTTAAAGGTCAGCTCCCCTAGAGACCCTTTCACCCAATCCTGTACAGCCAAGAGTTGCATTTCCCTACTTTTGTTTTTTGCCCTCTTAAAAACCCTGTTCCCCCAGAGTTGGGGGTCCCTTGCCTCTTTGTTCTTGTAAAGGGCGGCCACCCAGCTTGAGTTTGTAATAAAGGCATCCTACTCAAAGCCTGTTGGTCATTTGGGGACCTGAGATCTGGGTATTTCACAACCTCCAGAATCAGATCTACTGTCCCACTTTTGCAGGTCTGACCTCCAGACTTGTAACTACAATACTGTTTTCTGATACCAAGTTTATGTTTAGTTGTTGAAGCAGCTAAGGGAAACCAATCCGCCTGCTGACTCATGACCCACAAGTTAGAAAAACACATCACTGAAAATGCTCGTGTTATCCATGAGTTACTTGAGCCCTGCAATAGTTCCAGGATACCACAGTCCCTCAACCTTTTGGTAGACCCTCATCTGCAAGTTGGCACAGATGTGCTGGGGTCAAGATCTCCCGGGCTTCTGGACTTCTCTACAGCAAACTCCCTCCCTAAGTGTTTACCACAGTACCAAAGCAGAACTGGGAGGGTGGGAAGGAGAACTTGCCCGGAGCAGCTGCTGGGATGAACACTTGTTGCCATGGCAGCCTGGAACAAGTACAAGGCGCAGTAGATTCAAGTCGGGTTCTCAACTTCTGAAAGCACACATCCTACGGGGGTGTGGGGGAGGCAGCCTATTCAGATAGGAACTGTGTGGGCCAGGAATTGAGCTCCAACCCCAAGGGGCTTCTCCTTCATCCACGCTGGGTTTGCTACCTTCCATATTGGGTAGTGATGGGTTGGAATTGTGAAACAAGCATCAGGAACAGGATAAAAGGCTCTTTGGTGGTTCTCACGGTGAAGGGCGCAGGGGCTGGGAATGGGCTTATATGTTGTGGAAAGAGACCTCTAACTTTTCTCCCTTGACCCGTTCTGTGGCTACTGTAGTTTACTCGGGTACACAGAATTTCAGAATATGAATGTTTGGCTTCTAGATCGATATTTTGCTAGTTGTGTGGCCTCGAGCAGACAGGACAATGTCTACACTTATTTCCATGTTCCCAATCCATGCCAATGTCCTAATCTTGTGGCAGGAGAGCAGGTGGAAAATCAAGGAGATAATGAATGCATTGAGACAAAGCTGTCTGGTCAAGCCTGAAGCATCTAACCACAAGATGCTGACAGTACTTAAAAAACCAACTGACCCCCTCAGAGATGATACCATGGGCCATTACCACAGGATGAATAAATCCATGCTACACCAGAGGCCCTCAGATGTATGTTGAATGAAGTACCTATGGCCTGACTTCACCCACTAGATGAATCTTGAAAGACTGGGTCTAAGCATGTTGAAGCAACATGGGAGGATAAACGATGGCCCCAGTGATATCTGTGTGCTAATCCTTGGGGCCTGTGAATCTTCCCTACAGGCCAAGAAGGACTCTGCTATCATGATAAACTTCAAGAAGGTGGAGATGGGGAAATTATCTGGATTATTGAGGTAGGGAATGAATATAACCAGGCATATCCCTGTAAGAGGGAAGGAAGTCTTGCCAAGGGAAAAGGGGTGAGGAGCAGAGATCGGAGTGGTACATTTTGAAGATGGAGGAAGAGGACACTGTAAGGTCTTGGGTTCAAGAGAACACAGAATCAACTTGTCCTTTTAGGTAAAAGGTTTACTAGAGGAGTTATTAGTACCAAGGACATTCAGGCAGTGTGAGGGGAGAACTAAAGAGTTTAGGGCACGAGCAAAGCAGGGATCTCACAGGTTCCGAATGTCGGAAAGGACCCATGCTTGTATTAAATCAGTAGCTCATAGCAGCTACATGCACTCAGGGAGAGCAGGCAAACAGGGAGAAATCTGGTTCTGTTGAGTGCAAGCCCAGCAATGAGCTTGTCATTTCCTGGGGTCTAGCTCCCTGAGGAGCTTTAGGGGAGGTGAGGATTAGGGTTGAAGCTAGTCCCAATAGGATGGCTGTTGTTCCCTTTTACAGCAGCTGTGGTGGGGATGAGGTGAGGTGGGGTGGGGGTCTGCTGCAGGGAAGCATGGCCTGAGGAGCACTGTAACCCCAAATCTGATGCTAGCTAGAGGCCAGAAGTAAACACTAAGCTGAAAGGGGCAAAGAAATAGATTCTCCTCTAGGCCCTGAAGAAGGAACAGGTTTGATATCCACTCCTCTAAGACTCTCCTAGGTTCTTCAATTTAAGATCCTCACTTTGTGAATAGACTATAAGCAAACACAAGAGAAGAAGAGCCCCAGGGCAGAAAGTGTAGGGTTTAAGTCAAAACAGATCTTGCCTTTTCTTTTCCGGTTTCCTTCCTGCCAGACCTTCCTGCTAAAAGAACCTTGCTTTTCTTCTGGCATAGCATAGCATGCCTCAAGGGATGTTTCCTGACTAGCACAAGATAAATGAGATAAAGCTCTGCCCCTTCTACTCCCTACCCTCCATTCCCACCTCCTCACCTCCCCCCCTCACCTCCACTTGTGACTTAGATGTGGGTGAGGTAGGGGGTGTCTCTGTCTTTCCTCCATGTCTTTTACTTACAGCCTCCCCCGCCCCCCCCCCCCGCCCCCTTCCTGTCTGCTTTTGAATGTGATTAGGGGACACTGTGATTCCTGGAACTGTGGCAGCCCAAGAGAAAACAAACCTCGGGACGCTCTTGGGAATGAGGGAGAAGAAACACGGAGAGCTTAGGTCCTTAATCAGTTTCTTGTGTGGCCTGACTCAACCCAAGGAGCACTCCTCTCTGGATTTCATGTTTGGTGGCGGATTAAGGGGCCTTCCTTTTAAAAAGAAGCGTAGTGCTTTTCGCAAGTCTCAGCACTCACACTTTGTCAGGCTTAAAGAACCCTTCCCTCTCTTGTCTTTTTCTTTCATGTGTTGGCCAGAACCTAAGTGTGATCTTCCTGGTACTTTGGAACTCTTTTCTAAAACCCTCTTCCTGCCAAGTAGCTGCTTGTCTACCGTGTGACTGACCTCCATTCTGGCTCAGCTCAAACAGCCAGGCTCCCAAGCCCCGCCCCTACCCCTTCGCTCCATTCTCTTCCTCCAGGCAGCCTCCAGGATTTACAGCTTGCCCAACCTGTTGTTTTTTTTTTTTTTTT
>CM053758.1:18216849-18240263 GCA_028658305.1 Pachyuromys duprasi
CCTGGTCCGCTACAGCAGTGCACTATCAGGAAGAAGGAAAGTAGGGAGGAAAGGATGGGAGGGGCAGGACAGGGAGGGAGGGAGAGAAGGAGGAAGTGATGAAGGCAAGGGAAAGAAGTAGGGAGAAAGGAGAAGGAAAACAGGGAGAAGGCAGGCAAATAGAAAAAAAAGTAGAAATGAAAATCCGGAAGTCTGACCTTGGCCCTTTTCCACGTAAGATCCTGCACTCCCTCCCCCTGGTGCTTTGGTGTGAACCTCTGTCCCTTCTCTGTGTGCCTTCTTACTGAGCCCAGCCACACTAAGTTCCTCAAGATCTGGGGCCATTGTGCCTCCCCGCCCCCACTCCAGGAACACCTGCCCCCACGGCCATAATGTGTCATTCTTTTGATCATAGAGCAGTCCCTAATCTGGCTGCAGCAGCGCTCACACTCATCACCCCTTCACCTTTGGTCTGTGCATTTATCACAGTTTAAGATCTTACAGACTCTAGGGAGCCCAGGAGCCTTCTGTGGTTCCCATGCCCTTGTGTGGCCCCTTCTCCTTAGTGTGGGGCATTCCCAAGACTTACTTCTAAAGAACAGGGACCATGACAAGATATATATGATTATGCATATATGGCTCTGTTACACACACGGAAATGTAATATGAATATTGCTAAGTCACTTTTCCTCCGTGTTTTGAAGACGGAGACTGCCGCTTTGTGAGCTGTTGTAAGGAGAGGGACATGAAACAAGGCCCCCTGGGGGAGGGCCTCAGTCTGTGGTCCTCAAGGAGCTAGACGTGTCCCATGGCCATGTGTGCTTGGGTGTAGAACCTTTCCCAGGCGTGCCTCACAGAAGAACCCAACCTTTTACACCAATAGTTAGTGCCAGTTATGGTTATTAATCAGTGATAAATAAATAGATCACAAATACAAGTGCTGTGGGGACAAAGTCAGGGACCTCTGTGCTCCCCAAGAGTGAAGCCTGTGAACCCAGCTCGCAGGATAGCAGCATACACAGGTCAGACCGTTGCCTGAAGTAAAGAGATGTTCAGTAAACAGTAAACGTTTCTCACACCTCCTGGTGTTGATAACATTAAACAATCCTTGTTCTTTAAGGGATGGGTCCCCCTTTTGGGTCAAGGGTGGCTAGATAGCATAGGATGCAGAAAAACTGAGGATTCTATGTCTCACTGGGGCCAGGGTCATCGTTTGCTTCTCCCCAGGAAACTTCCTTCTGATACTCCTGTAAGAGGCTCCTTCCTTATCTACAAAGCCATCCAACTGTGGGGCCAAAGCGGCTGATGTGGCCCCTCCCCTGCCTCTCACTGTAGCTGTACCACTGGAGATGTTATTATACTGGCCAATGTGATTGGGTCAAGGTTGGTCACATGGCCCCAAACTGTCCAATCAAAGCCAAGTCTGGAATTTGCCTGTACTGAAAGCTAAGAGCAGCTTTCTAGTCCAGAGCTGAGTGCAGCACAGGATGGCAGAGGCGTCTCTGAGGGTCAGAACCGCTGATGAGGCAGCTCACGGTATGGAAAGTGGGGGGAAATCACATGAGCTCCAGAGCCTCACATTGCGTGAAGATCTTGAGGCCCTAACTCAAACACAGTAACTCCCCACTGTTGGCTGAATGAAACGATGATGTCTCCACATGACTCCGAGCCTTTTGTGAACAGCTCTGAACTGGGTGTCATCTCTAACAACCAGATAAGCTGCATGCTGCAGTTTGACTGTGAGATGCCCCCATAGGCCCCTGTGTTCAGCTCCTGGTACCTGCTGCCAGGGGCAAGCCCCGAGCTTGTCAGCTGGCCTCAGTCTCCAGTCTTCTAAATGCTTCCTGACCACATGAGCAGTGTGACTTGCTGCCATCCACACCATGATGGACTGAAGCCCCTTAAACTGGGAGCCAGATAAACCTTTCTACCCTGAAGTTGCTACTTGTTGGGTATTTGATCCTAGCAACAAGAAAAAGGAACGAATGCCCCGTTAGTACCCAGGGCCAGGCATGCAATCATCAGAGAGACTGCAGTGGTTTCTTGTTCCCCAAGGTCCATGTAGTAGAGCCTTAGTCACCAGACTAGTGGGACAGAAGGAACCATGAGAGAATGGAGCCTCTGGGCAGGAAGTTAGGTCGTTGAGGACAGACCTTACAGGGGCTATTGGGACTCCAGACTCTTCTTTCTGTTCACTAGCCACCGTGAGGTGAGCAGACCTCCGCCACGCACCCCAGCCATGATGTCCTATGCCATTGCAGGCCCAAATCAACAGGACTAAGGGACTCTGCACTAAAACTCGAAAACCATGAGCCATAATTTTTCCTTTTTAAAGATGATTATCTCTGGTGTTTTGTCATGATAGTAGAAATCCGATTAATGCATGTCTTTACATATGGGAATGGGTAGGAGAAAAAGCATAGCAAGAACCAAATAAATATTTAATAACATACCACAGAAAATGAAACGAAAATTGCACAGGCTTTGGTTTGTGTTGTAGTCTTCAGTGTGTGTTTGGTTTTGTTGGCGTGTTAAGAAGTGGCTTGGCAGAGGAAGCTCTTTTAAACAATATAAACACATCAAGTGCAAATGTGTCAAAGATCAAGGCACTCAACAGACTAGGCCTTGAGACTGTTTCTAATGGACTCCTGGCTTCGAGGTTAAGACTGCTTTTCAAGTTTTAAAAGGCCACAATTCCAAATGCTCCTGTTCTTTCTGAGAAAAAATGAGTATGGCAGAAGACCTGCCTCTCTTTGGATTTTTTTAAACCTCTTATTTCAAATGACTGGGAGGAAAAAAACTCTCTTCTTTGTCCCTTGCCCCGTCAAAAAAAAAAGAAAAGAAAAGAAAAGAAAAAAGAAACTAAACTTCAGAAACAATCTACCTTACCTCCAGTTGGGGCCTGAGACTCAACCCGGGGCCTCTAATTAACGGTCAAGCTTTCCAGCTCCCATGACCAGGACTCTGTTAAGGTCAAGACTGCGTAGTAGGGAAGGGGAAGGGGTGGAGAGGCAACCCTTCCATTTTGGGAGTTTGGACACAGTGAGCAGAGAAGCACAGCCCTCTTTCTCTCCGATAGGCCTGAGCGGGGAGGGGAAGAACTCTGCTCGGTCACAATCCTTGGTTCCATTCAGCCCATCATTCCCGGTCAGCCCCTTCAAAGTCTGCGGACTTCACAGCCAGCTGACAGTCAATGTTGTCATTTTGCTGTGTCAGTGGCCTGTGGGGTGAAAAGACAAAATGGTTTGCTCAAGAGTAACCCCAAGAATGGTCCAAGCACATGTGCAGCACTCTTGGCTGGTGTGTTCTGTGAGGTCCCGCCGCAGGAAGTAAGAGAGCTGAACTCTCTCTCTAAGCTGAGATGACATCTGACAAAGTTCTAGTTGACTCTGAGGATGTGTCTTTGGGGAGGCTGAGGAAGAGGAGAGACTTCACTTGACAGGAAGCATTTCCCAGGCTCACTTGCATGTCTGTATGCTCTCCCACTCTTCCATAAGAGTCCCCAAGCCCTGCCTATTGTTTGGCTATGGGTCTCTGCATCTGTCTCCATCAGCTGTAGCAGTTATGGCCATGAAGAGGCAAACTCGTGGACTAAGGGTGACAGGGCAGAAAGGCACAAGGCGCTGGGTGTCTGGGCAACACCACGGCAGTTGTACCAGCTCTGGGTTACGCAATAAAAACAAAACCGTATCTGAGTTAGCATATGCCTCCAGTTATTTGGTTTTTAATTACTTGCCATTAAAAACATCTCTACCTGGCAACAAAAATCAAGAAACCTTTGCTCCTCTTTGTAAACAAAGGTGTGAGGAAGCACTAAGCAAGTCTCACAGGCTCTGTGATCCCACCTGCTTGGGAGTCTGAGCCATGAAGGACTTCGCAGGTTCAAGGCCAGCCTGGGCTCCAGAGTGAGCTCAAGCCAGCCCGATCAACCTACCAAGTGCTTGTCTTAAAATGTAATAATGATAATAAGTTATTATTATCATTGTTTTTAGTATTTTAAAGGCCTAGAGAGTACTGCCTCAAATGTATGAACTCTAAATTCATCCTGTAGTACTGGACTGAGCCGAGTGTGAGGCGGCTAGGCATGCTCTGGCTATTACGGGAGACCCAGTGTGATGTGGGATGAACGATTTGGGTGTCTCTACAAAGGCACAAGCTGCCCTGGCCCCTGACTTCTCCCTCCGCCAGCCTGCAGGCTCTAGGAAGTGTCTCCAGATCCTTTGATTTTAAAATCATCTATAGAGACAATCACCATGTGTTGCTTAGAAGCTGTCTAGCGTGTTTTCCTAAGTGAGGCCATCTTCAAATTTGTTTCCTTTTTTTAAAGAAAAAAATCGTTTTGTCATCTTTCCTAATTTAAGGTCAAACCCATTAAGTCAGGGGATAAAATGGCAGTGCCTCTTTCCTCTCTTGTGCTTTGGGTCAGCCAATGAGGGACTATCTTTACTTTGACTGTTGACGATTTTCCTAGTACAGGAGTACTCCAAGGGTGCCTGATTTATCACAACTCTTCATGCCTAAGGCATAAAGTCACACAACCATGCATGGTACATATCTACTCAGAGTATATTATTTAAAAAGTGGGAAAATGCTCCATTTTCACTAAACGAAGCAAGTATGATTTGCAGAGTTCAGGTTTGCCATCATGGAATGTCCACAGTCCTCTGTAGATGCACTGTGAGGCTCAGGCCGCTTCAAAAATCTCCTCCAGACCACATGCTCCAATAGTCCAAATGCAGGGTACAAGGGTCTCCTTGCTACTTCCATCAGGGCATATGGTTAAGAGATTCTATGATAGCCAGGGGTGTGCTTGCTCCTCTAGTTCCAGCACTTATGGATGGGACCGAGGCAGGGGGATTGAGAGACTACAGCTAGCCTAAACTACATCATGAGTTCCCGGCCAGCCCTGGCCATGTGGCTGGAGGTGGGAAAATCAGAGACAGCTATTGATAAAAGGTAACATAATGTGACCTGGCTAAATTCATTTTGCTTATAAAATACAACCATTTTTCATATATATATGTATTTGTATAGATGGGTGATTTTTCCTTTTAAGTGAATAGGCAGTTTTGTAGGTGCTGTTATGATTGCAGAGGGACTATTTATCAAAGCACAGAACCCACCCCGGGGATGCTTCAATAGCCTTTGAGAAGATTGTGTGAACCAGAGAACATGAGGCTGAGAATCTTTGCCCACATGGGAACAGAGGGCCTGATGTCTCGGTTGGGAAGAGGGGAAGGGGAGGAACAGGCCGAGCCTCTCCACTGACAGGCACCATTCTGCTTTTGCATATCTTTTCTTTTTAAATGCATGTGTGTATGTGTATACATATATATGTGTGTCAATACACATATTTGTGTAGGCGCATTTTCACATGTATCCTCCTCAAGAATACTGCCTACCTCCTTTGAGACAGGGTCTCCTGATGGCCTGGAACTGTCTGATTAGGCTGGGCTGGCCACAGCCATCTAACTGTCTGTGTCTCCCCAGTGCTGAGATTACAAGTGCATACCACGCCTGGCATTTCTGTGTTGGTTCTGGGATTCCAAACTTGGATCCTCTCGTGTGTAGCTTCCACCTGAGCTCTGCCTCCCTAGCACCTCATGTGTGCTATTTTCTTCGGTATAATTCTAGGCATGTAGGCTAATTAAAGCAGAGTTCAGGGGCAGGGAGGGATTCTGGCCCCAAAGCATTGCCCTCAGTTAGCCAAATAGGGCACTGTGTGCCCTTTAAAACTGATAGTGATCAAAGCAACTTTTGAGAAGCTGGCTATGATTCCAGAGATTATCAATTAAGCAATCTTCTGAGAAAACCCCTGAGCAATTTAAGATCACAGATACAGCAGCACATGGTTAATGACAGGATAGCATTTGGGGAGGACAGGGGGATGCTGGGCATGGAACCCAGGACCTTGACCGTGTTAGACAAGCGATAGGAGAGCCTTTTGCTAAGATGTTCAAGGGCTCTCCTGTAAGAAGACCAAAGCTCAGGGTACTAGTGGCTTTTTTAGAGCATGGACTGGCAAATCAATCATGGCCATAGCAGCCACACTTGGCAAGCCACCTGTTTTTGTAAAGTCTGAAATAAAGTTTTATTGCAACACAGCCAGACCTGTTTGTGTGCTTATTATCTGCTCTTACCTTATAGTAGCAAAGCTGAGAAGCTGGCCATGGTTTAAATGCCCTAGAATCTTTACTATCTGTCCCTTTCCAGAGATTGTTAGCCTATCTATGTTTTATAGCCACTTTATATTTTGGCTAAGAGTTTTACCAGACTTAACTGACACAGATTTGAGTCCCTTCTTTGCTGTTCTCAGCTTTTGTACTTGGCTTTCCTTTTCCCATCACAGAACGAGTCTCTGGAAAGTTACAGGAGATGAGGCTGCAACGTGCTCAGCAGAGACTCTGGCACTAAGCAAATACCTGACAGGCCTTAGCCACAGTCATCAAATTAGTGAAAGATTAAGTGAAGGACAATATAGACTCAGTACATGGGAACTTAAAAATCGCAAATCTATACACAGCACAAAAGTCAAAGTGGCCTTTGAAAATCCCTTGAAGAGTGTCTGTGTGCATGTGTGTGTATAAAGTGATAACTTTATAAAAGATTATCTCCCAAGAACTTCAACACTGCTGGGTTTCCTTCTAGGATCTAAGAAGATCATTGTTCCTCTGTTCAAACCACGCTGTGGGGGAAAAAATTCTACATAGTGAACATGAGCCATATTCAACATGCTGAGCAGCTCACACTGATGAGCAGAGGAAACCAAGGGAGACTGTGAGGACAGCAGCTTCCCTGCTCCTGTACCTCCCTGGGAGGCAGGCCTGGTTATCTGACTGGTGAGCTTCTTTTCTCCTTCCTTTTATCTCCCTCCCAACCCTCTTAAGCTCTGCCCCCATTTGGCCTTTGTAAATTAAGTAGACATCTTTTTAGAAGAACTAGTAACTGCTTCAAGAAGCCACAACAGCAATGAGATTAAATCTGTGGGTGATGGACGAAGGTACTAATGTTTTCATGTATGTATGTATGGAATGTATGAATCTCTATTGTAAATGTGCAACTGACATCTAATGTCTATGGGCAGCTGTGAGGAACACTTGTTTCTCATAATTTGGCTTCTAGACACCAAGTGGGATTAGAGTTATCTGTGCGACTCCCCCAAATGGCCAAGAGTAAGTGTTCCATTGACATGTATTTACCTGGGAGAAAACCAGTAGCTCATGAGGCCGGAGACCACCACATACGACATCATGACTATTCCTGACATGGCAAGCGACACAAAGCCCAAGCCGCAGAGGACACAGAGCAGTGAGAGGCCGCAAACAGAGATGACCAGTCCTACAAGGAGATCATGATTAGGGGGTACCTTCACGTGAAAGAGACTGTAAATAAGAAGATCTGGGGCAACATGTTTACAATAATGACAGCTAACTCAGATGTTTGAAGTCCGAAGAGTTCCCATAAAAATTTGCATTTCTGACATCATTTAAAGTGGCAGTTAGTTCAACACCTGAGTATGCCTCAACTTCTGGCATCAACTGGCTGGGCCTGTTTGCCTCCATTCTCTACTGTTCACAAACTGTATTACACTGGGAGTTTCCTTGTGCATTTTTGTTGCCTGTCCAGTTTAAGGCTCAGAAAGACTAAGTCACATCCCAGATCACAATGGCGGTGATGGATGCTCATAGAACACAAGAGCCTGTGTTTTAACTACTCTGACATGCTGCCTTGGACCAGATGTTCAATAAATACTGTCAATATCATTGAGTCACTTCCCAGCAACCTCGGGCAGAGTACCTTCCAGTAATATGGCCCCCATAAGGGCACCCAGGGAGGTGAGCACCACGATGAGCAGGAAGAAGCCAACAGGGATGGCTGACATGGTAACAAACATCAGCATGCCGAGAGCCAGGAAAGGATGCCTGTCCAGGTACTGACCCACTGAGGACTTCATAAAGGCAACTACCTGCAGGCAAAGGAAAACGAGCCAGGGTTGAGCGCTGTGTCTACATCTCAGATTGAGCTGATCTGCCCAGCTGGGAAAAGTACAGCCAGCATCAGAGGCCTCTGGCAAGTCAGAGGCCCACAGGCATCAGGACAAAACATCTCCAGAGACAAGAGGCACCTGGCAGCAATAGAAGGCAACTGTGGGAAGGATGGCAAGTGTGAGGTTCCCACCCAGCTCCAAGATCTCTGAGAGGAGGAAAGGTCATATCACCACTCTCTTGCCTAACACCCGCCCTCTCGGAAAGACACTCTCTTATGTGTGCAATGAATGTACAATGTTCCTACTGCTCTGCAGCCAATGTTCTCTTGGCTGAGGTCACCAAGGAACAGAGGAGTTAAGTCCTTGCTACTCAGCATCACTCAAGAACTTATTGGAGCTGTAGATAATTAGGCCCTACCTGGTACTATTGCATCCAGTTCTGCTTTTCAGCAAGAGCATAGGTGATTTGTGTGTATGTGAAAGTTTGAAATGCAATGGACTAGATGGCTTATTTGGAGTCACCTAGTTTCCAAGGGACAAAACCTGAACATTCAGAGCTAAGATCTTTGACTCCAAATACCAAATGCATGCAGTGACTTGCCACCCCACCAATGCTTTTATGGTACCAATGTGAAGTTATACTGGGCCACAACCTGATGATGGCAACCATATGTTGCTTTAGTACACAGGTTACGCTCCTTCAAAAGGCTAAGAAATGGGGGACCAAACTCCACAGAGGAGGCTACTTTAGTGCAGAGCTTATCTCAGTCAACTCCATAAGGAGGAGTGCCCTCTTACTTTTCAGGTCTCAAGGCTTCACTCTCTCCTCATTACTGGCATTAAAGCCCATTCCATGAAAGATGCCATCATTCGAAAACCTCCCTCTAAAAAAGTAACCTCCAACCCAGCTATAAACCATATAATCTACAACTGTGACCTGTTTGCATGATACCTTGGTGCAATAGTGGCCCAAATGCCGAGGGAGTTACCACTCTATGATTTGATTCAAGGCCCACTCCACAAAATGGAACCCATGCTTGACCCTGGCAAAAAACCTAGACTAGATAGGCCATGGGCCTTGGGGAAATCCAAATACTATTGTTCTACTAAAGAAAGACAGCAATAAAATTACACCTACCTACACATTCTGCTATACTCACAGATCAGTGCCTCACTCAGCCATCATAAGAGAAACACTCCCTTGAAGTAGTAGATGGAAATACAAAGATCCATAACTGGAGAATGTACAGAGAATGGGAGATATTTGGAATACTAGGTCCTAACTGGGATGTCTTCATCGAACCCCTTCCCTCAGGGACCAGGGAGATATGCAAAAGGGAAGGCAGAAAGATTCTCAGAGCCAGAGGGAATGCAAGACTCTAAGACACACCAGGACTGGTTGACATATGAACTCAGAGACTGTGGCCGCATGTGTAGGGCCTGTACAGTTTCAAGCTAGACAGCATCCCTGCACTGAGAGGGGCAAGTGCACATGAACTCCCATCTCTATCCACTTGCAAAGGAAAAAAAAAATTAGTTTTCTCCAATGGAGACAAACTATGCAGCGCAAGCTGGCCTTGAACCTGCAATCTTCCTGCCTCATAACTGGAGTGCTGGGATGATAGTTGAGAACCACCACCCCTGACTCATTTTGTTTTAATAAAAACACTTGAATTAGATATGCAGCTCAGATATGTGTACTGGAATATGTAAGCTTTATCTCAAGAGAATACTAACAAGAATAAGGGGTAAATTGAGAGTGTGTGGCCAGGGTGTGATAGACACAAAGGATCAATTTAAGTAACATCATCAGCCTAGTAGGATGGGTGTGCAAGAGGCAATTAGGGAGACTGGGAGGAAATCAGGCGAGAGTATGAATGGCCAAATCTGGGCCAGAGGGGAGGGAAGCGATGTAGCCAGAAGGTTAAGAGAAAACAATAGGAACTGGTGACAGTTTGACATGGAGGTCCAAGAAGCAGCAAGTAAGACTGTCCTACTTCTAGTCCTCAGAGAACACCCTCCCCTTGCAGACCCTCTCTGAGTCTGGCCTCTAAACACCCCCCAAACAGAAGTCGTTCACAAACACAAAGACAACATTTTTAAAGAGTCTGACAATTAAGGCAAGATGGTGGCACATAGATATAGCTCGAATTCCAGCACTTGGGGGACTGAGGTGGGAGGGGGGATTGTGAGTTTGATGTCCACCTGGGCTGTCCATTAAAATATTATTTTTTTTAAAAGGGGAAGAGAGGAAGGAAGGAAGGAAGGAAAGAAGGGAGGAAGGAAGGGAGGGAGGGAGAGAGGAAGGAAGGGGAAAACAATCTCATCACCAATAGATTCAACCATTTGATGATTTGACTGAGAATGGCCCCCACAGACTCAGATATTTGAATAGTTGGTCCCCAGCTATGGGCCCTGTTTAGGTAGGTTTATGAGGCATGGCCTTGCTGGAGGAAGTATGTCACTGAGGGTAGGCTTTGAGAGTTTAAAGACTTACACCATTATGAAATCGCTCTATTCCCAGATGTGAGGTCTCAGATCCCTGCCACCGTGCCTGCAATTGCTGCCACGTTTCCCCAATGTGATGGTGAAGGACTCTTAGCTGCCTGGAACCATCAGCCCCACATGAAACAATTCCTTCTATGAGTTGCTTTGATGGTGATATTTTACCACACCAACAGAAAGGTACCTAAGACAAAACTGTTCAAGCCAGAAATTACTTTCTCTGGGAAAGAACACCTTGGTCAGGCCACAACACTGACAGCACGGTTCATCCACATCTGATATTAAACGTATGTTCCGGGTGCTTTTTAATAGCCCATCCAAATGGGCTAACATCTTGCCAAGTGCAAAGCCAAAATATGCATGGCCAAGAAGGGTTACCACCTGCAGCAGGTAAGGAGAACAGAGGAGCCATTCCCAAAGGAACACCTTCTTCAAACAAAGGAAGCATTGGGGCTTTTATTAAAAGAGCCTACACATACCCATGTAGGAAAACACTTCAGGGGTAAGCACATTCCTGAGCATGCTTAGTTCAAGAAGGAAGGACAGCAAACAGATTTGGAGACACGCTTAGCTCAAGTTCACAGAGGACATGTTCAAAAGGTAAGAACAGCAGAATGTCATAAAACAGTGACATGGACTCCTCTGCATATGTCTCATTCTACCCCCCCCCCTTCTTTCTCCCTCTCTTTCTGAGTATACTTACTTGAGTGCACATGTGTGTAACACATTTGAAGGCCAAAAGATAACCTCAGATGTTGTTTCTTGGACACTATTCACCTGTATTTTGAAACAAGGTTTATCACTGGCTTGGAACTCACCAAGTAGGGCAGGCTGGCAGGCCCCTGAGACCCAGACAGGCCCCTGAGGCCCAGACAGGCCCCTGAGGCCCAGACAGGCCCCTGAGGCCCAGACAGGCCCCTGAGGCCCAGGGATCCATCCATCTGTCTCCACCTCCTGATGCAGGCATAAAGTACAAACCATCACTCCCGATTCTTTTTCAATGAAAGTTCTGAGTCCCCAGCTCAAGTCCTCAAGCGCTTTACCTGCCAACCGTCTCCCCAGCCCCATTTTCTTCGTAAGTTTTAATTGAAGAAATGCAAAGGTGCCAGGCACAGTGATGCACCCCTATAATCCCAGCACTCAGGGAGGCGGAGGCAGGCAGATCTCCGTGAGTTCAAGGCCAGCCTGGTCCACAAAGCAAGCTCAAGGCTACACAGAGAAACCCTGTCTCAAAAACAAAAAGGAAAGAAAAGGCTACTTTGAAAGTGCATCAGTACAGGACCTTTCTCTAAAGGCACCTGCTTGGCTTAGTAGCTAATGTTTCAGACCCTCTATAGATCTTTTTGTGTGTTACCCTACAAAGTTGCAAGGTGGAAAACGAAGAGCAGCTTAACAACACGCGAGTCCAAAGGATTAGACCATCGCCACTTTTTACTTCCCTGGCAACAGCGGGCACACAGCGGGAGGACAGAAGGTGAGGCCCTGCAATTTTTATTCTCTAACTTGGAGGTAGAGATGAGCCCTCCTACCCATGCCTTGCAGACATGGGCTGCGTGAAATAACTCAGAATGGCAGGCCGGGAGAATATGGCACCATCTATTTAGCCAGGCTCAGTGCAAGAGCCTTCTCACAGGGCAGCCCAGATAACCTCCCAGCCCAAGGCCTGGTGCTGCTCATCCCGGATAACAGCAGCTGGAAACTAACTCAATTAATGTGCCCAAGGCCAGACTAGGGTGACTTCTTTATAAATGCTCTCAGGCGTGAGAGCTTGCAGAGTTGGGTCCATGTGGTCACAATCTGTGACACGAAGGTTCCACCTGAGGCTGTTCACAGCCAGGAAAACTCCACTGTGAGAAGGTAAGACAATTGACTCACTGTTTCTTGCTGCCTTGCGTGAGAAGGGTCCAGTGGGCAGGGAATAGAGACAGCAGTCAGGACCATTACACAAGTGATAACAAGTCAGAGATACTATGCAGAGACAGCCGCTCCCAGATTAGGCTCTGGACACCTGCTGGCACATGACCCAGGTATGGCACCCAGATGCCTGGGGAGATGGGCTCTAAAATGTTCCTCAAGCCAGGCGTGGTGGTGCACGCCTGTAATTCCAGCACTTGGGGAGGAAGAGGCAGGTGGATCCCTGTGCGTTCAAGGCCAGCCTGGTCTACAAAGCGAGTCTAGGACAGCCAAGGCTACACAGAGAAACCCTGTCTCAAAAACTCAAAATAATAATAACAAAAAATAATAATAAATGTTCCCCGTGGCAGGGAAGTTACAATATGAGAAGAAAATCACCTGTCACAGATAATTCACATCAGGAGCCGGTCACCCACCCACTTTTGATGTCTGTCTTCCTCTTCCCTGGAAACTGCTCCCTTCCACGGCAGGAGGACACCACATAACCCATGTGCATTTAAAAGGAAATAATGAACCCAGTCTGACAGCCACCTCTGCAGTCTCAGGTAGATGTACCAACCACACTCTTCTTTCTATGAATAGGAAACTGAAACTCCTAGATCTTCAACAGGTGCTAAAGGAAATGTGAGGGAGAAGGGTACCAGCCTGGACAACCATGTTTGCTGACATGAATGGAAAAGCCAAGGAAAAGTGGGCTGTGGAGTCTGGAAATGAAGCAAATGCCCAGAGAGCTCAGATGAGAAGCTACACAGCCCAACGATGAAGGCATGTTGAGAGTTACTTCTGGCCCTGGTCACCGGCACGACCCTGGTTCATTCTGGTCCTGAGGCACCCCCGCTTTAATCCCTGAGGAAGTCTTAAATTCTCCTAAAATCCTACCTGTTGGCTTGCTTACACTATTTTGAGCCGGTCCTTGTCTCTTGAATTCTAGAAGTAAGAAAGACAATTAATACCTGGCCACACACTCCAGACAGGACGGAGCAACTTCCCGCCCATTCCATTTGGATCCCTATCTTGTCTCCTCTGAAGTTCAAAGAGCTCATTAAACCATGAGGAAAAAGCACAAATTACATGGGGAAAGGAACGTTCTACCCTTCCCAGAGACAAGAAGTGGTTATGTAAATTATGGTACGTCAATCTGATGTCCTTTGTCAGGGTTCTAGTGGCACCTGTAAATTATTCTGAAGACTCACACTTCAGTATGAAGGAAACAGCACCACGCCAAGTGAAAATAAAAATACACAAGTACATCTGCTGTGGCCACACTCACTATGAGATAAACATTATATATCTCACGTACTGAAGGGTTGAAGGGTCATAGCCCTTACCAGGGCCACCATCGCTGTGCCTGTTAGCAATGGCTTTTGTTATGATTTGAATGTAAAGGGCTCCTGCAGACTCTCATCCTGAAGCCTGGGTCTCCAGCTGCTGGTGGTTGTGGAAGCTACAGGAGACAGAGCCTCGCGGGAGGAAGAGGGTTCCTGGAGGCATGGCGTTGAGGCAATCTCTATGTCTCTCTCCGTGTCTGTCTATCACCACCACAGCCCCTACTTCCTGGCAACCACGACGTGGGCTGCTTTGCTTATCCTGTTCTCTGCAGGAAGATGCTCTAAAACCTTGAGCCAAAGACAAATCCTTCCTCCCTTAGTTGTTTCTCCGGTATTTATTTGTCAAAGCGACAGAAAGCTTTGCTTTCTTTCTTCCTCCAAAGTCACTTTATATTAATATAACTGGTGGGCTGAAGATGAGATGGCTCAGTGGTTAAGAGCACTTGCTGCTTTGACCAGGACTTGAGTTCAGTTCCTGGAACCCACATAGAGCAGCTCACAGTTGCCTGGAACTCCAGCTCCAGAGATCCAGCGCCCTCTGCTGGCCTTTTCAGGCACCACACATGTGGTACAGGTACATGCGTTCAGGCACATACCCTTCCTTCAGCACACACATATACATCACATAAATACTTTTAAATGGCAATTAATATAACTTAATATACTATAAACTTATAAGAGAAATAATTCCACCTCAAGACCACCTGAGAACTGGCAATTTCCCCACCTTTGTGGGGGGTAGGCTAGCCTGGTAATAATCTAGCTCCAGTGCACGCAGCTGAGGAGAAAGGAAAGGAAAGGAAAAAAATAAGGAACCAGTTCAGCTGCTTTGAAATGCCAACCTCACAAGGTAGGTATAAATATTAACCCAGGCATGCTAAATGCCTGGTACAGGCTTGGGATTTAGTAAGGCCTCGATCGGGTTAATAAATACACGGTCAGTTCTTATCCTCTGCAAATCCCATGTTTGAGGATTTTTCAACTCACTTAAATTTACCTCTGACCTAAATCAGCCCTTTGAGCATTTCTGATGTCAAGATTGGGTCCTCTGACAAGAACATTCCCAGCTTGTTACGGTCCGAACCTGAAATTGAACTAGGCCCCACACCTGAAGATTCCACCACCTCCTCACAACCTCACCCTCGGTCAAGCTGTTAGCACATGAGCCTTTCTGGGACACTGAAGAGGCAAATATGCATCCTATCCTGTGTAAGTTCACATTTTTTACTTCTGGCTGACAATCCCAATGTTTAAAATACACACCACCACCCTTCTGTTACTGTTCCTTATGAAAAAAAAATACATATGTTTGCTTGAGACACGTATCAGCCTGCTGCTAGCCCTAAGTTCTATGTCAACAATCAACAATGTATATTATATACATTAGTGTATCTTTCCAGAAATACACATAAAATAAGAACGTATACTGATCTGTTTACAAGTACATTGTGACTTGAAGATCGGAGGACCCGAGTTCCTTATTTGCTGCAGAATCGTGGTTTGTTTGGTATTTGCTAATCCAGCGTCTATGATGATCTCCCACAAATCATGAAAATGAACCGTGAATGTACAAAGGCCACCAGGACCTTTCTTACTGAGCTCACTCATCAAAGAGTCCCAGCCAACTGACTAAAAGGCTGCCTGTCTGTTTTAAAAATAGCCTGGTAAGCGGGCAGGATGCCAAATGCATTCTGAAGCAAGTCCAAAGAAGACCTCTGGGAAGCATGCGGCTTTAGGTGGGGAAGTATCTGTTTTATAGAAGTTGGGGAAACAATAGGGGGGAAAAATCACAAAACAGTTCCCATCCCTTTGTAGGTATACATACTCCTACATACAAGTGGCATACAAGTCTAGAAAGACATGCAACAAAATGGTAATAGCATAAGCCTGCTAGTACTGTTTGCTTTTTAAAAATATCTTTTTGTATATACAATGTAATTCCGTGTGTGTGTTCTCATGAATGTGAGTGCATACATGGAATGGTGCCTGTGTGGAGGACTGAGGACCACCTCAAAGGCTGGCTCTGGTCTTCTGCCAGGTTGTTGGAAACAGAATCTCCTGGGTTTTGTTGTTGTTGTTGTTGAGGGTCTCCTTGGTTTTCCTTTGTTGCTGTTGTTCTTATGGCACTGAATAAGACAGGATAGCTAGCCACAAGCTTCCCAGGACCCTGCTATCTCCACCTCTCCATTTTGCCAGAGAGACCCTGGGATTATAGAGGTGTGCTCCTACGCCCATTTTTATGTGGATGCTCGAAACTCAAACTTAGGTTCTCACGATGGCCAGACAAGAACACCACCAGCTGAACCATCTACCCAGCCCTAGTATTCCATGTAAATGCTGACAGGCATACAGAAGAAAACAATAAAGACACACATGCAAAGAAATGTAGTATCTGAAATCCCACCCTACTGAGTGTTGACTGAACACCAAAAAACATGGTTAATTTGCATCACAATAGTCCTAAAGGTAAATTCAAAAAGGACTTTCTTCTCCATTAATTATTATAACAACTACTTGCTGAATTGATAATATTGATGATACATTAAATAAGATATAGTCTTAAAATTAACCCATTGCTTCTTTGTACTTAGGGTTCGGTACCAGAAAATTTGAGTACATGTGTGGCTCAGGTAGCATTTCTGCTGGAGGATTTTCTAGTAAAACACAAAACTCAGATCTTAAGCTAGGTATGGGCTGTCTCCTTTTCTTAGGGGAACAGATGAGCCAAACTTTTCAAAGAAAAGAGCGGTGTCTGCTGCGTAGACTAAGAGTGTCTTCTTCAGTTCTGGCTGAAGAATGGCAGTTGCCATGAAGGGTGACTGCCCAACCAAAATTTGTATTACATGGGACGTAACTGGAAGTGTTCTGCAGTTCTTGGTGACTTCCAGAAATATTCCTTAATTTCGAGGTGCCTTGAAAATGATCTTTCTTCCCACTTCCCTGCTGCCCCATTTGCCTTGAATGTCCATATTGATGGCTGATGCTCTCCCAGCCACAAAGAACCTGACTATGAAGATCACAACTCAGGCATAGCAAGGTGCTAGGGGAAAGATTCCTGATCTATTTGTAAATTCCTGTTTGAGAAAGAAACCAGTGTTTCATTCTCAGTTCAGACCAGTGTTTAGCTGGCTTCCCGGTGTATCTGGCATTGGACACTGACCTTCGAGTTATTCTGGAAGGACTCTAACAGCAAACACAGCTTCCTCTGCAGCTCCTGCAGGTCTCTGGAGACACTGGGAGGCCCTTCTTTGGCCATCTTTAAAGGCTCTTCAGTCTCACTTTAGATGAACTCCTTCACCAGTAGCTTCATTACTGCAGCATGCGGCCCTGTCTCTCATGTCGCCCTGACTCTTCCGATCTCTGAAGGAAACAAAAAGTTTCTTGAATCATCAGTAATCTCCAGGGCGCCCATGCCGTCCCTACACTCTAGTGGCAGACATGCAGACGGACACATCCAGCAATTTGTTTTTCACAAAGCTAAATAAAATAGATATATGAAGATACACCCAAAGGATGGGTATCATATTCCTGTCTATAATACATAATGACCAACAAGATAGCAGAAAGAAGCTAAATTCTTTATTATAAAACACTTCACTGTTACATGCACACACACACGGTATGGAAATGTGTCAAATTAGATATACTTTTAAACCCGGTTGAGTTTTATAATTTATAATTTCTTGTGTTCTGTTTCCCAGAACATCTGTCTGGGTTGGCCAGAATGGCATCTCCTTGTCTCCTTGCAGCTAACCTCCTGATCTTAAATACCCGTTGCTCAGTTGATTCTGTCACGGCACCAAAAATAACCAAGAGATCCTCACGTTTACTTACCATATTGAATATCCCACTGACCTATTATGTGTCACAATGAGGAAACATACTTTATGTCTACACTGCATACCAGCATCTACACTACAGAGTCTGGTATGTGCACTTTCAGGCACACTTTTCCCTTGGCCTGGGGTGAACCAACTCCTGCACCTGTATTTCTGTTGCTAAAGCAGCAGCTGGCATAGACGTTGAATTTAGGATGGTGGCAACCTTCAGTGTACCTAATCTCACCCCTTACAACTCTTCTCTGGCCTGGGAAACCTGCAAGTGGCACTGGGACCGGTCTGGGGAGTCTGGTGAAGGCAAGCATAGGAAAAATAAGGAGGAGGAGTGCACTCAGCACACGCATCTACCCAGCCACCAATTTCCAAAGCAGCTACTCTCAGGGTCCACTGCAGACTCTGAGCAGGGAAGGTGGGAAGGTGCCACCTCACCCAGCCTAGGGGCGCCCCACCTAGGGGCTCTAGGGGGCATAGCCCTGTTCTCAGAGAACAGGCCCCGCCCCTTCCAAGGCTCCAAATAAAGCCTTGGCTCCCGACTCCCGGTAGCAAACGGCCACCTCGAACGTTCCAGCTGCGGGGCTGGTGGAATCCCCAGCTGGGGGCAGGGCCATCGTGGCGCCTGGGAACCTACTCTGGTCCCCTTCTCCGATGGGGGTTGAGACTTTCAAACCTGAGGCCGGGGATCCACGGAGAAGGAAACCGGTGTGATGCAGAGAGAATCTGACCCGCGACTACCGGGCACAGAAACTAGGAGATGGGAACTCGCGGGGAGAGGGCGGGGAGGATTGGGTATTCTGAGTGGATCACCTGGGGCAAACCTACCTTTGACACCTGTAGCTCCCTCCTGCTGTGGCGCACGGCACCCCTGTAGACCAATCTCTACGGAGGAGGTGTGGCTGCCCAGACCAGACTCCCCGTCTTCCCGTGCATGTTTCCCAAGAGGAGGTAGGGCCTCGAGCGTGGGTTAACACTGCCCCCCCTTTTTGTTTTTTTACCAAATCTAGCTGCCAGTGTGTAAAAGCGGGGATGGCTAGAACTGGTGGCTAGGAGTTCCCCCGTGAGCTCCCAACTTGGCCCAGCGACCCGAGGGCTCCGACAACTTCATCCCCGACTCAGAGACCGATCACTACCGGCGACGGAACTTAGTGCATTCTCCCGTGGCCGCCCCCTGAAATCCCTCCAACTTTCCAGGCAGAGGATGGAGGGCTCAGCCAGCCGGGGTCCCCTAAACTCCACACACCCCCAGCTTTGCTCTCTCACCTGGTGAGATTCTCCGCTCTGCAACCACAGAGGGCACCGAGCGAAGTGGGAGGGAGGAGGAAAAGCGACGCAGGCCCGAGCCCGGGCCGGAGCTGGACCGGCCCCTCCCCAGCGGCGAGCGCTCTTCCTCCTCCCAGGACGAGGCCCCGCCCTGCCGCCCCGCCCTTCGCCGAGGCTGCTCTCCGCGCTTCCTCCTAGCCGAGGACCGGGTCCCCGCCCCGCCTTCCCGGCCTGAGCGGGAAGGATTCGGTGTTCGGGCACCGAACCCTGTGGCTGCCGGCTTTGCTAGGCGGCCTTGCCTCCTCCCACACACTCTAGGAACAGTCCCTACAAACTTGGATGGCTGGCGGGGAAATGAGGGCTTGCAGACAATTCCCTTTCCTACAGCGGTGGCTTGGAGTGAAAGTTCTGGGGCCATGTCTCAGGAGGACTGGCAGCCGAAGGTGGGTTTGTTTTCCTTTTAGAAACAGAACCGGTTCTGAATCCACCCCGGGAGTTCCGAGTCACACCAGCCAACGGTGGTTAGGCACCTCCTATAGCGGGAAGGTTCTAGCCATTACGCAAGGGCAAATGTTGGCAGCCAGAGAATCTTAGACATGAATTATCTCCACTCTACAGATCTCAAAACAAAAACAAACGGAGAGCTAGAGGGATGGGATTCATAAATAAACCCAAATCCTCTCCTCGAGGGTTTGTGGTAGGGAAACCAGTGTTTCCTGGTTCCACATGTAGGCCTGAGGGTCCCCAGTCACTCAATGTCGGTGCTACGGGCATTTGAGATGAGAGGAGTCTGTTTCTGGGCTGTCCTGTGTGCACTGTGGGGTGCTTGGCAGGGTTCCTGGGCTCTATGCAGGAGGTAAATACAAACACAGTAACAGCCTCTCCCGGGCTGGGATGACTTAAAATGTTTCCAAGGGGTTGGGGATGGGGCACAATCAGCTGGTATTCAGAAGCACTGCTTTTGAGCTTACAGGGGAAAGCCATCTCAGGGTCCACGTCGGGCTGTAGCTGTGTGATGTTGCTTAGGGCCAGACCGGGTATTTGTCTGCTACTAAACAGGTCTCAGGCTCTTTCTATCCAAAGACCTGGAATGACCCACCTCTCCCGTGTTCCCTGTGCCCATCGCATCCTAGAGAGTAACTCTTTGGGTGAAAAGAGAAACCTCATTGGGTTATAATGAGGACAGCGGAAAACATACCTTTAAAGAACTGAGTACTTATCAGGCGCATAGTAAGGGCTCAAAAATATTACACGGGGATACAAGGGAAGACTGGGAAGCTAGCTTGGGGGTTAGATCCCTGTTTGCTCTCCCAGGGGGACCCAGGTTCCGTACCCAGTACTCACAAAGCAGGGGATCTGGTGCCCTCTGCTGGCCCCAGTGAACACTGCATGCATGTGGTGAAAAGACATGCAGACAAACCACCATACACAACAAACAAACAATACTTTAAAAATACATTCCACAGGGTTAGGGAAAGTGGTAGTGTGTTTTTCCTGTAATTCCCATGAGCCTTGTATCCAATACTTATCACGGGGGAGGGGGGAGGGCTGGATAAGGGGGGAGGGGCTCGAAGTGGTGGTAGTTTAAGGAATCCCACTCCAGCTCCGCTACAGCAGAAAGGGGAAATGAAGCACCTAGGGAGCATGAGTAGACAAGGGTGTGTCCCTGGAGGTTTTAGTTTCACGCGCTCTTGTCTGGCTGCATGCACTTTCCGTAGCTGCAGTATGACGTATTCCTCACCCAGGTGGGTAGGGATGGGTTTGTTTTCCTTAGACCATTAGGCCCCTCCCGCTCCTTGCTTTAGAAAGTTGAGGCTTCTCTGGGATTTCAGCTTAAGGGCGCCATCTAGGGGCTCGTCTTTGAATCCTGCTCTCACCAGCATCCTTTTTTTTTTTTTTAATAGTAAGTAGATGGTGTCACTGCCTCCGCTCTGATACCTTATTTCTCTCATCTGGGGCTCTGGCGTCTCTGTAACATCAGGAACTTGGGTCTTGATGAACGTTTAAAGGATTGACAAAAGTAAACCCATGTGAAGTCTCTCCTGGGCCTTTCCCCAATTTCTTACAGCAGTGAACTGAATATGTTTATCCCGTCATGCCCCAGTGTGATGGTATTAGGAGGTGGGGGCCTTTGAGAAGTCATTAGTCAAGAAGATAAAGCCCTTATGAATAAGATCAATGCCTTTTGAGAGTGAGAGCGAGCGAGCAAGCACGCCTTCTTTCCTCTTTCTACTAAGGGAGAGCACAATGAAGAGCTAACCACCTAGACTCCCTCTGTAATTTCACCAGGCTGGCACCCAGACTTCAGACTTCCAGCATTTTGAACTATAGGAAGTGTTTCTTGTTGCTCTTTTGTTTTTCTTAAATAAGTCACCCAGCCTCGGATACTTTGTTATAGTAGCCCCAATGGGCTAACACGTTTGTTCTAGGTATGCACAGTCAGGTTAATAGCATGGCCAAGTCCAGCTGACCTTTCCTCCCTTGGTTACCAGATTTAGCAACTACGGCTGTAGAATGCTCAGCTGAATGTCTAATTGAGGCAAGTGGCCTATAACTTTTTGGTATAAGCATGTCTCATGTATTCAGGATATATTTATTAAAATAAGGTATTTTGCTCAAGGAATGCTTATCTGAAATTCCGACTTAACTAGTCGCCCCCAGTTTTACCTGGTAACCCTAGGGATCTTGAGTTGAGAACAAAGGGCGGACCTAAGGTTGACATCCTTTCTTGAGACTAAACAGATAATTCAGCCACCTCTCCTTCAGGTGAGCTGTCCTGAGGGGTTAGTCCTCTCTCCTCCTCCTTCCATGTTCCTCTCTCACTTTCTCTCTCCCTCTTACCTTTTCTCCTTTACAGATAGGGTTTCACTTTTAGCCCCACCTGGCTATCATCATTCCTCAGTCTATTCATAGGCTTTTACTTGTAGCAATGAGAGGTTTCCATACCACATTCAAGTCCCAGGTCTGCTGTTGACCTATTGGAGTGACTCTACAGGTTGGTTGGTGAGCTAATTGGTTAGTTTAGTGTCTGTATTCCCAAACATAAAAATCGGGAGAATGAGACTTTTCTCTTGTATTGTTGTGAGGATGCCCTTATGTGGTGGGCACGAACTCCAGAAGATCCATGTCCTCAACAGAAGGACTTCTTGTTCTAACACCTTTGAACACAGCCAGATTTTAAAGTGCATTATATTTCAGACAAGAGCTTGTCTCCTTACCCAGGAGGCCATGGACTCATTTGCAACCATGCTAGTCTCTTTCTATTCTTCACATACATGGTGGAGAGTCTCTCAGATGTGCAGTTCACTGATACAAAGGGCTGACTCTATACATTTTGTGTGTGCACTAGACAGCAAATATGGACCATGTATGAGCCATGTGTGTGGCAAAATGCCACACTTAGACCCTCTATATACTTTATGGTAAGAAAGATTAGCTTCAGGAAAGAGGAAGGTTAGGGTTATTTTGAAGTGCAGGGAGCAGAATCTTGAGCATAAAGCAAGAGAAAAGAAACAGAAATGCTTTGGTGCTTTTCAACAGGGCTAAAAAACAAAAACAAAAACAAAAACAAAAAAACCCAAAAAACATTTATGCCCTTGGCAGTTGCTCAGTGAAAAGAACAGTTAAAAAAAAAAAAGTATCCACTCTCATAAAGCAATCCAAGGTTGGAAAACTATGTCTGTCTGTTTTGTTTTCCTCATGCATGACATAGGAGCATCATGGAATTGAGGGGAAAACTCGATGAGTATATGTTTCATATATTGCCTGTGTGCCTGTGGCTTCACTTTGGTACTAGCCATAACGTTCATAAAGAGCCTGTGTTACGTTGAGTGACAAAACTGTCCCAGATGATCCAGGACAGAGAAAGGTCTCAAGATTCAATACTGCAGGGGGGAAGTTGGGAAAGGGCTAGGGGTGCTAGCCCAACCCACTGAGGCTGGGCTGGTAGAATGTCCACCTATCGTGCATTGGGCTGGTCTCCAGTATTGCGTAAACCAAGGACGGTGGTCCACACCGGTACTTTCAGCACTTAGGAGGTGGACGCGAATGATCACCAGTTCAAGGTTTTCTTCAGACACTCTCTCAATGTGTGTTTGAAAGTCTGAGGCAAATTAGGATGTTTACAGTGTACAAACTGTTTTAAATATATCTTCTTATTGAACCCTCAAACAAACCTGATGGGGTGGGTGTTCACGATATTACAAAAAAAAAAGTGTGGGATTTATACATGAAAGCTGACATGTTCACTCAAAGACATGAAGGGGTTTGCTCAAGCTGCACATGGGAAGTTCAGGGTCTGAGTTAGACTACTCCAACTCAGCACCAGCCTGGGCCTTTAGACCACCTCCCCCAGGTCAAGATCTCCTGTTGCTACCTTCCTGGGACATTACTAAATACCGCCCTCTTCCTCTGTCACGAATACTTCCTGCTGTGTAGCTCAGCCTCCTACAAGCAGGAGCCAGCAGGTCAAGCCCAGTCTTGTGCTTAAGCATAGAAGAGGCTTCTCCTCCTAGCAACAGACGCTTACGCCTGGTTACCCACCACTGAGCTTAGGTACAATCTGCAGGATTGTTAAAGCTGCTGGGGGGCGGGGGGGGGGGGGGA
>CM053758.1:18240763-18269453 GCA_028658305.1 Pachyuromys duprasi
TGGGGGTCGGCGAGGCAGGAAGGTTGTGCGTTCCAGGACAATCTGGCCTATATGGTGTTAAAACAACAATAAGAACCTTACCGGAAATCAGAGTCCTGGCCCTCACCCTCAAAGATGTTGATCAAGATTTGGAGTATTACAGTGGAGAGCCAAGAGCTCTGGATTTAACTCAGGGTGGAATGATAGCAGAGCCACACAAGCCATTGTGTGTGCTGGTTTCTGCCCGTAGTTTCAGCATTTGGGAAGCTGAGCAGCTCAGACCAGCCTGAGGTACACAGTAGGCTCCACCTTAAAAACAAACAAATTACCAAACTGCCCCAAAGCAATACTCCTACCCAGTCCAGGTGTGAGAATCTTCAATTAAAAAACTAAGATGCCAAGACCTCCTGTGTTGTCACTTGTAGTACCCAGAGGAGCATTTAAAGTAGACACTTTATAAAATTAGATCTGTTACACATCCCGAGTCCATGCTCCGAAATGAAAACTCCTTAACATTTACCGAAGGAGACATGGAGACATGTTGTTAGCAAACCATTTTGTGCAGCAAGGATGCTGTCACAAGACTCTCCACTTACTCCCATCAGGGATTCTCCTCCAGAGAATTCTTAGAATCAGTCCAGAAACCCCTCTACTATGTTACAGAATTGGTTACTTCCTGCATGAGCTGATTGTCATGTTCCTGTGGTCCTGTCCCGCAGGTTTCTCTCTGGATGTCTTAGTCTGTGCCCAGGAACTAGCTTAATGAAGAATATGTTTCCATAGAGGTCCCAATGTTTGCTTTGTTCATTGGCCCGAGGATGGCTTCTCTGTCTGCTTGTAGGATATTCTGTCTCTGGTCTCTGCCCTGAGCTTTCTGAGTCATCTGTCTTCATGTCTATCATAGTCTGACCCTTTCTCAGGTTGGAAAGACAGATGGACAGATGTGTAATTTCGTGTGTTCTACACCTCAAAAAAAAAAATCTATAGGTTCTGGCAACTAAGATGTTCAAGTTAAGACACAAGGTTCCTGGTGATGTCACTGAGCTACTTTTTCCTTCTCAAGACTTCTCTGGCTTCTATTTTGCATTATTTTAAGGCACACATTCCCCATGACAGGCAGAGAGAACTCTTAGAGCTCTGGGCATAAGCTGCCCCTCAGTTAATGACACTAATGACAGAGGGTGAGCCTTTCTCTGTGGCTCTGGCGAAAGCATAAAGGAATAATCTGGTCAGATGCTTGGCTCACATGCCATCTTCTAGCCAAATCATGTGGACAGAAGGATGGAGCCATCTGATTGGTCTCCTGTCCAGAGCCAGAGGCTAGGATCAGTCACATCATACCACAAGGATTGAAATTGGAGTAGGAGCAGACCTTCCAACCAGGACTATACTCTGCTTTCTTCTGGTGGGAGGATTAACTTTCCAGGTGCTTTTGGCACCACGCTGAGCAGAAACACAATCAGCGAGACCCCCTCCCAGATAATGTTAACTTCTCCCCTGTTTTCACAGGGTCAGGGCTTATGGTTTTAACGGCTCATTCCTGCTGGTGTTCTAACCTACTCAAGATGTTCTGGTTTGGTGGTGTGTGTTGCTCTTTTAATGAAGTTTTTATTTAAAACAGATTTTAAAATCTAGGCCAAAGGAGAGATTTCCACTGACCGCAAATTCTTCTTGCATGCAAAAATACAATGCAGACATCCCTAACCTATTCATAGATATGTGGCCTTATAACTGGGACCTTGAAAGAAATAATATTTTCATATCCTTGAATATATCCTTGTCACACTCTTCTTTGGATAGTATTGTATTGTCTTTGGATGACAAGGCTAATTTCCAGTTGATTCTGGGGACCCCCCCCCATTTTATTCCCCTTATTGATGCAGGCAGATATGGCATGGATTTCAGTCATAAAAAAGGGAATTCTTGGAGATAACTGGTTAGCTCTCAGATCATTGAAATTGAGACCAAGAATAAGAGAGGCATTCAATGATTTAGATGAGCATATTAAAGGTTGGTATAATGGTTCATGATTAGAACCCAACACTTCAGAAGCTGAGAGGAGGATTTTGGGTTTAAGGCCAGCCTGGGTTATGAACCCCACCTCAAAAAAAAAAAAAAGCAATCATTCAACAACAACAACAACAATAATAATAATAATAAAAACAAGTTGGTACACCAAGTTCTGTAAGATGAAAACAAGGGCATTGGTTCTCAAGAGCATCAGGCTTGGGGAGGGGCCAAACAGCCCTACTCTGAATAAGTACCCATTGGCCAACCATTGGTACCAGCCTTTGGAAAAACATCGAATTAGGCTGTGAGGTCAGTGAATCCATTCCACATTTTCAAACTTAAAGTACTTCTATCATCATAGTTTCTCCTGTTCTCATTTAATTTTGGGGCCCATGACCTTTCTAATTTGTAAGGAGTTCTTGCCATCCCTGATATTTCTGGGGCGAAAAAGGATGCATGTTTAAAAGCAACTGCCTTAGAATTCAGGTCTGCCTCTTATGTGTCTGGGCTGTGGTACCTGCCATTCTGGGTCTTGATTTGATCAGCTAGAATGGGCTACCAAAAAAAGTTCTTGAAGGTTGTGCATGCCTCCCCTACAATCTTTTGGAATTTGGGTAGACAATGTTTCTTACTCAATGATATGGGAACTCCAGGGAGTTGGTGGAGATTAGGGGTTGTTAGGCTTGGTGATTCGTGGCTAACAGGGAGTCCATCTCTTCTTCCACCCCAGCCTACACCAGCAATCTTGCATGCTGTAATTTGCAGACCTGAGTAAACAAGGTTTCTCTATCACAATGTCCCATCTTATCCCAGAGCTAGACCAAACTCACATTCTAGAACTAATGTCAGAATACACACTGGCCTTTTGAAAACCCTTCATATCATCTTGAAAGTGAAGAACAACAGAACCTCTCCACTCCCCTCCCTGCCCCTGCCATCAACAAGGCAGTTTCTCCCCAGGAATGGAACAAACTGAAGTGTCTAACCACAGCCTCAGATGAAATGCTTGACTTGTGTTAAGGGACTGAGTCTTCAGACAAACACCTCACACACTGCTACACAACCTACAGCCAATCCCAGCTCTGTGCAGGAGAGGCACACGGGAACTGAGAGTAGCTGTGGAAGATGGAAGTTCACACCCATCTGCAGCTCGCAGTGAACTCACTGCTGAAAGGGTGACTCTCACATCCATGTTTTTCACGGGAATCAGTTGCTTTTACGCTTGTTAAACATACGCAAGATGCCAAACCATTGCTTGAGTGTGTTTTTAATCAAAACTTTGTGTATGTGAAATTTGCAAGAGTCAACTTTTAAAAAGCTCTCCGCTTTGGGGGCCTGACAAGATAAGTCAGCAGGTGAAGGAGCTTGTCCTGCAAACCTGGTAATGTGGGTTCAATCCCAAAACCCACATAAAGGTGGAAGGAGAGAGTCAATGCCAAAAAATTGTCCACTGATTTACAACACAGGACACATGGCACACACATTCAGAGACAAATCATGCACACACACACTGACACACCAAGCATCTACTCAATAATACTAATACTAATAATAAATGAATGAAAATTAAAAGAAGTTCACTTTTAATCCTACCCAGGGATGGGTAGGAGGCACACTCAAAACTTAGAATTTTGCTGTGGGGTAGGAAGATAAACAGACTGTAGATGAAAAGCCCCAGAGGCACTGGACAAGAGGCAGACTGGTGATTTAAATGGAAACATTCATGAATAATGGATGCAGGGGCCTTCAAAGTACTGTGTACATAAAACAAGTGGGAACCTCTGTGGTTTTCAAGAGGCCCAGAAACCTCTCCCAATTCTTCAAGAGTACCTTTGTTTCCCGTTCCCCACAGATTGACAAAAGAGACTCCATACATCACATGAGCCACCCCCAGGGACGGCCAGAGCTTCCCCCTCTGCCTGTGTCTGCAAATGCGGAGCCATCTGAACTCTATCAGGTTAGTACCTATGACTGCCAGCTCTTCTGCTCAGGGAGAAGATCTGAGGAACATACCTCTTCTGTGGAGGTATTTGTCAGGTTCTAGTGAGTTCACACAGTCTTGGGAAGTGGGATTAATAGCTTTCACCATTTTGACATCAGAAGACACTACAACAGTACGAGATGAAAGAGGCTTGTGTTTGAAAGAAGGTGTGTTTGCATCTGACCTTGCTATTTACTCACTATGTTACAGAAACTCCATTTCAGCATCTTCACTTGTAAAATGAGAGTAGTTACATTCCTTTTACCATGTCCATAAAGAATAAAAAAAGCATATTGTCACCTAACTCTTGGGTGTTTAATACCTGCTGTTTTCCTTGGCTTCAGAAATATTCCACTGGGCGGGGAAGTATCCATGCACAAAGCATTTCCCCGGGTGTGTGGAAGGTAGAAAAAGCATACAGCATTTGAAACTCCATCTTGGTGGGGACAGAGCCTACACTCAAACAGATGTCTCTGACTGTGTCTTCTTTGCATTATTCTCCTCATAGACCATCATGTCACACAGTTTCTATCCCCCCTTGATGCAACACACATCCTGGACCTTGGCAGTGCCCTTCAAAGAACAGGACCAACATCGTGGACCCAGCGACTCCATTGGCAACAACTATTCCTTGACGGCCCGGGACTTGAAGCTGAAAGACCTGCCAAAGTTCTACCAACCGTCTACCACCAATTACCCTAAAAACATGAGCAGTCAAGGGCCACCGTTAGGTATTTGTGACAACATACTATTTGTGTGTGTGTGTGTGTGTGTACGCGTGCGTGCGAGCAGAATAGGGCTTTGAAGTGAAATTCTACTCCCAGGTTTTCATCCTGGTTCTGCCTTTGGTTGAACCTATCCTTGAACAGATTCTTAGAGCCTCGCTCTCTCCACTATGAAGTTGTAATTGTTGTAGTGGCTAAAGCTTGTGCATCATTTGCAAACATCAGCACTGCACTGTTTAATGTGCTTAAACTACTGATGGCTACATCACAGATTAACCCGAAATGTCATGACTTCAAGCAAATTCTATTTCGCATCCTCTCTGTTTCTACATGTCAGATTTCTGTAACTGGTTTAATTGGGTAGTTCAAGCTCAAGACCCCTCACAATCATGCCATCAAGACCATAGCCATCCAAATACACAGTAAAGGATTCTCTTCTAGGCTCATACACATTCTTGAGTTCTTGTTGATCATTGGTCATCATTATCAGTGCCTTGCCACGTGGCCCCTGCTTGGGTAGCTTACATCCTAGCTTCTGACTTCCATGGGAATCAGTAAGAGAAGGAACAGGGCAGAGCCAGCACATCAAAAACCACCGGAAATTTTTGAAAATTAACCTTAGAACTGGTGACTTTTTATTGTAGTCTGTTAAAAAAAATGAATCACTATGTCCAGCTCATGTCAAAGTCATATCAGGGAGTAGGGATCATGGGAGGCATGCATTTTGGAAACTGTCTTCCAGACATAAATGTACTTCATCCCACCAAATAAACATATATTTGCTTACAGAACCCTTTTGTAAACTTTTGTTGAATACAGTTTGGAGTCACTCATTCTGCTGTCTCAAACCCTTTCATATTTTCCATTTTCCCCTCTGTATTATAAGTGAAACCCTCAGCTATTATCCTCCAACTCACTAATTTTCTCTTCAACTCTGTTCAATATTGAGTGCATCATGTCTAAAAAGTGCTGTTGTGTTTGTTTGTTTGTTTGTTTCTTTGGTATTTGTGCATGTCCTAGTCTCATTTTTGTTTCTGTGTTAAAGCACCCCGAACAAGAGAACATAGAGAAGGAAAAGAAATATTTGGCCTGTAACTGCAGATTACAGTCCATTGTGATTGGGAAGTCAAAGCAGGAACTAACAGCATCACATTTCCAGTCAGAAAAGAGAGAATAAATATGGATCTTTGCCTGATGCACACTAGGCTAGCTTGCTCTACTCTTATACAGGTCAGGACACAGGTGGTCCACCTTCAGAGCTGGTCTTCCTACCCCGCTTAACAATCAAGACAATTCCCACAGACAAGCCCACAGGCCACCCTCCCCAGTGATTCTAGGGAGTGTCAAACTGATGGTTAAAACTAACCAGCAAAGATGGCAACGTCTTTCCATTTTCAGATTTCTAATAGGTTTTATTGTGATTTTCCCTAATTTTTATTCTGTTTTTATGTGCTTAGCCCCGTGAATATCATTCGGAGGATTCCTTGAAATAGTCTTTATCAGTGTTGCTTGTTGATTGAATATACATGCATGTATCTAGGATGTTATCTTTGCACGCTCATGCTTAAAAGGATATAGAGCAAACATTTAATACTCAGTGTATAAGGTAACACCTAGAAATTTGGGTTTGATGTTCTAATTGCTAATACCATGATTCTTGCTTATATCTGTTTGCGTTTCTGTGACAAAATACATACTCTGGGTAACTTATAAACAACAGAAATATTTTAATCACTTTCTGGAAATTGGAATGTCTGAGTCCAAAAAAGGCAACAAATTCAGTATGTGAAGGGGATTCATCCTGGTTTAGAAGTTGCCGCATTCTTTTTTCTTTTCATTAAATTTTTTATACATCTTGATCATTTGCCCTCTCCCCTCACACCTTCCAGATCCTCCTTACCTCTAGACCTTTACAACTGTTTTCTTTCTCTCTCAAAAAATAAAAAAAATAAAAAGACAAAAGACAAAAAATAATAGAACAAAAAGCACACACTCACACATGCACACACACACACAACAGCAAGAAAAACAAAAAGAAAAAGAAAACCCGAAAAACAACAGCAAAAAACAGGGGGTCTGTTTTGTGTTAGCTAGCTACTCCTGGGCACGGAACTTGGAGTGTTTCCTCAGGGTGTGGTTTATGTACCCAGTGACAGTCCTTTGTAGAAAACTGAGTTTCCCTTCCCCAGCAAGTATCCGCAAACAGATTCCTGATTAGAGTGGGGACCTGCATCCACTCCCTCTTTTTAGTACTGCAACTTTTCTGGTTTGAACCTACTGGGTCTCAGTCCCCAGGAGTCCATGTGTGCTTCAGTCCTGAGGTGTCTGGAAGATGCTGTTTCCTTGTGTGTCTTCCTTCCCTTCTGGTTCTTGCAATATTTTGGAACTCCTCTTTTACCTAGATCCTTGATCATTGAGGCTAGAGGTCCAATTAAAACAAGCAATTTAGGACTGACTGTTCTGAAGTGTCTTAGTCTTTGCACATTGTCCCATTGTGAGTCTCTGTAGTAATTACCATCTAGTGCTTCCCCAATGAAGGCTGAGAAAGGCACTCCTCTGTGGGTACAGCAACGTGTCATTAGAAGTCATTTTACTGATGAGCTTTCCCCTAAGGTCCCTGACCTAGCCAGTTCCATGTCCTTGTCCACTATGGCGGTATCAGGTACGGGTTCCGTCTCGTAGAGTGGACCTTAAATCCATCTTTAAAGTGGTTGGTTATTAGTGTCATATTTGTGCCAACATTACACCGGTGTATCTTGCAGGCAGGTTTCTGTGATTTGTTGCAAGGTTTGGATGATGGTATTTTCTCCCTCTATAGCATGCAGAGTAACTTGCACACTAGTCAGTAGGGCCTAAACTTCTACCTGGGCACCAGCTTCATTACTCAAATGTTTGATGACCTAAGTCAGTGGTGTCCTCAGCAATGGGGCTTTGCCTTCAGGTTGTGGAGAATAACCAGTAGCCTTGGCAAAAGCCTGCAATATTTGGAGGGGTCTATAGGACCCCTTTGGTCAAAAACTCGATGAGATACAACCCATTCCTGGCAATGTAGATTTTATTTGTGGCAGAAGATGCGGACTTGGGATATTGTATCTTCCGTTATATGGTGACTTCTTTTAAGTTTCTCTCATAGATATTTTAGGAAGCTTCTATAGTAGTAGGCTTCCATATGGCTTTCAAAAGTCCTTTAGTGCTGTCCCTCTACATATCCCCTCCTTTACCATGCCTTCCTATCCCCTCTCCAGTGTAATACTTCTGTACTAGTTTCCTCTTCATCTATTCAGAGCACTACATTCTATTTGCTCTTCCTTAAAGATTCCTTCCCCCACCCCTTATGCCCTTACTAGCTACCTAACCTCTGTGGTTATTTGAATGGAAACACAGTTATTGAAATTTAAAAACTAATAGACACAGCATGCAATATTTATCTGTTTGTGTCCGGGTTACCTCACTCAGGATTGCTATTTCTCTCTCCATACAGAGATTGCTGTATTCTCACCATAACTTTTTATGTTAGAAGAAATCAAAAGATCTCCCAGGGACTTCTCTTTTTATAAGGGCATCTAATCCCAGTTATCTCAAAACGTCACTTTAGTATGAGTATGCCTTTAACATTTCCATGATACATTTAATTTCTTAAGGCTAGTGCCTTTACCAAGTAATGGTCTCCAGCTAAAATTTACTAAAATTGTTTTTGTATCAAATATTGAATTTATTGTAGTTAGCTTCTATTTGTTGCAAATGAATTTGCAACTATTATATACTCACTAGAGATGATAGTGGTTTTTAATTTGTGAATGTCATATAAATTTCCTTTTAAAAAATTCACTAAACATAAAAGCCTGAATCTAGTTTATGACAAGTATTACATAATAATCTGACTGATGCTCAGAAAATAGAACATGCAGTGTTGGGCTGTGAACTGAGAAAGAAAGGTGGTAGTTGTCAAATATATGGATGAATAGAAGGCACACTCATCCCCATTTTAGAACTGGGAAAGCTGAGACCGGGAGTAATTAAGTGACTTCTTTAGAGCCACACAGGTATCCAGAGCCCACACATTTTACCTCACCATAGCACACCATGTCCACTCCCCTTACTGTTCTCCAAGACCATCCCCAAGGGTCACATCCCTGCAGACCGAGAAGGACTCAAGGCTTCCCATCCCTGTCTTTCTTTCCTCTACTCTCACAGGATCTAAATCGTTATCGTCAGAGCCCACCAAGAAGAAAATGAAGTTCTCCAAAAGCAAGGAAGATGCTTCTGGGTAAGGTGACACTGTGGGGGCCATACAATAGAGGAGATTGGACAGAAGCAAGGTGGTATCTGGTCTCATTCAAGTCATACTCTTCTTGGCTTCAAAGCATGGTCATACACTCAGTAGTTTATTTCCCCCACCGTCTTTCAAGACTCTCTTTAAAAGTAAGTTAATGGATGGACTAGAACCAGTATTTATGATATGTGAAGTGTTACACATCTGGGTCATCTGAGATGGATACATTAGATGTCTTTTGATGTCACAAAGGAGAGGGGCTTCCCTTGCAGTCCTCAGATTGGAAAGGTAGAGCTGACAAAAATACAGTGCCTCTGTGGAACCCCTAAGAACTGAGCTTTATTAACTTTTCAGGATGCCCGTGTCCTGCAAATACTCAGCCACCTCGAACATAAAGCCTAGTCACTCGTGCTTGGTCCGTCCTGCAAGCAGACCCATGAGTCCGGAACAACAGATGGATGTGATGTTGCAACAGGAAATGGAAACAGATAGGAAAGAGAAAATACCAACTGAGTCAGACCTGGAGGTACTTTCCCATTTGCCCCCCTGCCCCGTTATTCCCCTCCCCCACCTCCCGCAGCTTGATAACCTCAGTGATTCCAAGCAGTGCATGGCAGAGTCACCTGCGGAATGTTAACAGAACACTGAAGTCCAGACTCCAGCCCAGAGCACTGAAGGAGGATTTGAATGTGTGTGCTTGCTTTTTCCGTCTGAGGGGAGAGGCATGTGGAGTTGCAGATCTTAGAAACTGGTGCTTCTGAGTCCCCGGCATATAGTTTGCCACAGGGCAGCCCGTGACAGCTGACCAAATTTTTGCAAAACAAGGAAGAGCGCTCAGTTGAATCTGAATTTCAGATAAACGACGAAGAAGATCTTTTGAGTAAGCCGACTGTGTTCTGTATTTTTTCTGGCGACCCTATGAATCATTAGCAGAATGGAGCCTGTGGGTGTATTTTAAAAATGGAGGAAATAGGGGGAATTTTTAATGAGAGAGGGCTCCAGCTCTTCTAAAGAAAACTAAACTGAGCAGAAATGAGCAGTTCCCTTCTCCTTCAGCGAGAAGAATCTGCCCGTGACTGTTACATGCAATGTGTGTGAAGTGACTGGCCTCAAGAGTAAAAGGCGTGGAAGGCTGCTGTGTGCATGGGGCTGCTGGCCCACTCGACGGCCGCTTGGCTGGTGGGTGGAACAGGAGGGTACAACCATTCGGCCATGACCTTCTTCTTTCTTTGTTTATGGAAGAGATATTACTACTACTTGACCAATGGCATCCGAAAAGACATGATTTCCCCCGAGGAAGAGGAGGTGACGGAGCGGATTTATAAGCTGATCCCTAAAGAGCTGCTGACAACTCCAGCCCTTGAACCCCTTCAAGCCGAGCTTAGGTCTGAGATGAACAATGACTATTACTTTAGCCTCATGAAAAGCATCGGTAAGGCGGGGCTTACTCGGCCAAGAGGCTTCTCCACGGAGGGCACTACTGTATTTCTCTCATTACTCAGTCAGTCTGCTTTGTTGTTGCTATGATGAGACAGCCGGAAAAACCAATTCAAGGGAGGAATGGTTCATTTTGCTCGTGGGTTCGGAGGAGGTTGGGGGCACCATCAGCTGTCTTTATTACTTTTAGGTTGTGGCGGAGCAGAATGTCACACAGCAGGGGCCACGGAACTGCTCATCGCATCCCACCCAGAAGCAGAGAGAGGAGAAAGAGCATGTGTGCTCTGACAGGCTCCTTCAGACTTTGTTTTATCCAGACTATTAGATGGTCTCTGTCTGCATCCAAGGCGGGACTTCCTTCCTCAGTTACTGGCTCACATGCCAGTCACCTCTGGAAACATCCTCACAGACACACCCAAGAGTGCACCAATCAAACTGATAATCACATGGCCAGTTTATCAGTCAGCACCCTGATTCCACTGAATTTAACCCCCAAATACCATGCAACCTTTAATAAAAATGTCTCCCCATCCTAAGCACCATCATCAATGTTTACCTTTGAACTAACCACCTTTGAATAGGCATGCTCAGGGCCTAGAGATCTGGTTAAAAAGCAGGTTCTGATTTAGTAGCTGTGTACCTGGGGTTAAGCCCACGATTCATGACTGACCAGCTTCAGGTAACTCAGATGTGCTAACATAGACGTTACACTCCGGGTACCCAGACTTCAAAATATAACTCAAGACCCGCCCCCCTCTGTGTTTCCCTCCGTTGTCCCTCCATCCTCTGCACTTCTAGTGCCTCTGCTTTCAGCTTCTGCTGCTGTGCCTTTGTTTCTCTGCCGTCGTCCTCTTGTATCTGTAGCTCTGGGCTCCTTTTCGGACCATTGGCTCTTGGGTAGCTCTTGGGAGTCTCTCTGCTTCTTGCTCCCTTCCATCCTGAGCATCTGTCTTGAGCAGACCGTCTGACACTTTACCTCCATACAAGACATCCCCCGCCTCCCAGTGTTCCCCCTTTAATGAACTCATATCCCTTCTTCACGGTGCAGCATAACTGTGACCTAACAAAGATTTCACCCATCTCTCTTTCCTAACAAAACATATCTGATGTCTGAATTTCCATTTATAAGTATATTGGGGCTGCTTACTGTATTGATTTATGTGTTTGTAATTATCATGGTGAGAGAAGTCAATTAATCACTAATGCCAACGCACCGTCACACAAAGAGGTAGACTCACACTCAGAATCCGAGCCGTCTACACTGTGAGGTCACACTCCTTCCAGTGAAGTATCTTCAGAAAGAAATCAACATATGCCAAAAAAAAAAAGAATGTGCTTCCCCAATAAAGTCACGCCTAATGGATTGCCCCTGACCTGGCCAATAAAGGAGGCATGTCCAGGTGCAAATGGATAGAGACTCATTTCCATTCTGAGTGTATGAGGCTAGGAGCACAAGATGTTTAAAGACCTTGCCTGATAGGGTGTCATCTTTCTTCATTCTAGTTGATTACATCCTTATGGACCCATTGGAGAAGAAAAGGCTATTCATCGAGAGCATCCCTCGCTTGTTTCCTCAAAGAGTTATCCGGGCCCCCGTGCCTTGGCACAACATCTACCAGAGTGCCAAGAAGTGGAATGAGGAGCATTTGCATATAGTGAACCCCATGATGTACAACCTCAAAAAACTGTGGTTTGCAGAGTAAGGCATGGTCCCTGGTCTTTGGCTTCCTTTCTTTTATTTATTTTTTGTTTTTATTTGTTTATTCTAAATTTTATTTATTTATTTATTTATTTATTAAAATTTATTCACTTTCTATCCCCACTGAAGCTTCCTCCCCCTTCTCTCAGTCCCACCTACCCACCCTCTTCTCCCCCTATGTCCTTTCCCTAGTCCTATCTTAGGGGAGAATCCCCTCCCCTTCTGTCTGACCCTAGCCTAGCAGGTTTCATTAGGACTGGTTGCACCATCTTCTTGGCAAGGCTGCATCCCCCAGGGGAAAGTGATCAAAGAGCTGGCCACTGAGTTCATGTCAGAGACAGCCCCTGTACCCTTTACTAGGGATCCCACTTGGAAACTGAGCAATCTATGGGCTTCCTCTGAACAGGGGGTCTAGGTCCTCTCCATGCAAGGTCCTTGGTTAGAATATCAGTGTCCTCAGGACCCCCTGGGCCCAAGTATTTTGGCTATGTTGTTCTCCTTGTGAAGTTCCTGTCCCCTCCAGGTCTTTTTATCTCCCTCCTCTTCCATAAGGATTCTGGCACTCTGCCCAAAGTTTAGCTGTGAGTCTCAGTATCTCCTTCGATACCCTGGTGTGTAGAGTCTTTCAGAGGTCCTCTGTGGAAGGCTACTGTTCTGTTCCTTGTCTTCTCCTACATCCAATGTCTATCCTTTTGCCCTTCTGAATGATGATTAAGCATCTTCCCTAGGGTCCTCCTTGTTGTTTAGCTTCTTTAGAACTATAGATTTTAGTATGTTCATTATATATTATATGGCTAATATCCACTTATAAATGAGTATATGACATATATGTCTTTCTGCTTCTGGGTTACCTCACTTTCTAGTTCCATTTTTTATTTTAAAATTTTTTAATTAATAAATTCAATTTACATCTCAGTCATAGGCTCTTTCCTTCTCTCCTCCCAGTCCCACCCTCCTTCCCACACCCCTCTCCCTTATTTCTCAGAATAGGGGGGCTCCCCTACCCCTCACACCCCAGCTCATCTATTCACATGAGGACTGAGTTTTTCTCCTCCCCTGTGGCCTGGTAGGGAAGTCCCATCAGGGGAAAGTGATCAGAAAGCAGGCAAGATTGTCTGTGTCAAAGATATCTCCCACTTCCCTAACTAGTGAGCTAACATGAAGCCAAAGGTGTCTATTGGAATTATATTCTTGGGGTCTGTGCATTATAGTATGTCTATCCTCTACTACATGACTAAAATCTACTTATAAGTGAGTATATACCATGTGCATCTTCCTGGATCTGTGTTGCCTCACTCAGGATGACATTTTCTAGTTCTATCCATTTGCCTGAAAATTCCACGATTTCCTTGTTTTTAATGGCTGAGTTGTATTGCATTGTGTAAACATACCACAATTTATGCATCCATTCTTCAGCTGAGGGACATCTAAGTTGTTTCTAGATTCTGACTATTAGGAATAATGCTGCATAGTTGAGCAAATGTCCTTGTGGTATGGTGGAGCATCTTTTGGATGTATGCCCAAGAGTGGTATAGGTCTTGAAGTATGTCTAGTTCCAGTTTTCTGAGAAAGCATCATATTAATTTCAAAAAATGGTTGTGTAAGTTTGCACTCCCACCAGCAATGGAGGAGTGTTCTCCTTTCTCCACATCCTTGCCAGCATGTGTTGTCACTTGGGATTTTGATCTTGGCTGTTCTGACATGGGTAAGATGGAATCTCAGAGTTGTTTTAATTTGCATTTCCCTGACGACCAAGGATTTTGAACATTTCTTTAAGTACTTCTCCACTATTTGAGATTCCTCTACTGAGAATTCTCTGTTTAGATCTGTATCCCATTTTTTAAATTGAGTTACTTGGTTGTTTGGGTTTAATTTCTTGAGTTCTTTATATACTCTGAAAATTAGCTCTTTGTCAGATGTAGGATTGGTGAAGATCTTTTCCCAATCTATAGACTACCGTTTCATTCTGTTGATAGTGTTCTTTGCTTTATAGAAGGCTTTCATTTTCAAAAGGTCCTATTTATTAATTGTTGATCTTAGAGCCTGAGCAGTTGTTGTTGTGTTGAGGAAGTTTTTTCCTATGTCAAGAAGTTCAAGGCTCTTACCCACTTTCTCCTCTAACAGATTTAGCGTATCTGGTTTTATGTTGAGGTCATTGATCTACTTGGACTTGAGTTTTGTGCAGGGTGATAAATATATGGATCTTTTTTCCATTTTTCTACATGTATTCATCCAGTTAGACCAGCTCCCTTTGTTGAAGATGCTGTCTTTTATCCATTGTATGGTTGTGGCTCTTTGTCAAAAATCAGGTGTGCATAGGTGTGTGGGTTTATTTCTGGGTCTTCAATTTGATTTCATTGATCAACCAGCCTGTTTCTATGTTGGTACCTTGAAGTTTTTATTAACATTGCTCTGTAGTATAGTTTGAGGTCAAGTATGGAGATAACTCCAGAAATTCTATTATTGTATAGGATTGTTGTGACTATTCTGGGTTTTTTTGTTTTGTTTGCTTTTAGAATTGTTCTTTCAAGGTCTGTGAAAAATTGTGTTAGTATTTTGATGGGGATTGTATTGAATCTGTAGATTGTCTTTGGTAAGATGGCCATTTTTATTATGTTAATCCTATCAATGCATGAACATAGGAGATCTTTCTGTCTTTCAGTATCTTCTTCAATTTCTTTCCTCAGAGACTTGAAGTTCTTGTCATAACAGGTCTTTGACTTTCTTGGTTAGAGTTACCGTAGATACTTGATGTTATTTTTGGCTATTTTGAAGGGTGTGGTTTCCCTAATTTCTTTCTCAGCTTGTTTGTAATTTGTATACAGGAGGGCTACTGATTTTTTTTCATTAATCTTGTATCTAGCCACTTTTCTGAAGGTGTTTATCAGCTTCAGGAGGTTCTCTGGTGCAAGTTTTGGGGCTGCTTCTGTATACTATCATATCATCTATGTATAGTGATACCTTTCAACTTCTTTCTTTTATGAATCCATGTGCCTTTGTATTTGAGATATAGATATTCAGGATTGTGCTGTCCTCGTGATGGTTTTTTCCTTTGATGAGAATGAAGTGTCCTTCCCCATCTCTTTTGATTAACTTTTGTTGAAATTCTATTTTATTAGATATTACGATGGCTACTCCATCTTGTTTCTTGGGTCCATTTGCTTGAAAAACCTTTCCCAGCCCTTTACTCTGAGGTAGTATCTATCTTTGTTGCTGAGGTGTATTTCTTGAATGCAGAAGAATATTGAATCCTATTTCGAAACTGTTCTGTTAGCCTGTGCCTTTTTATTGGAGCATTGAGTCCATTGATGTTGATAGATATTAGTGACCATTGATTGTTAGTTCCTTATATTGTGGAGTTGGTAGTGATAGTATGTTTGTGTGCTTGTTTTCTTTTGGATTTACTGCTGTGAAGTTATCTATTTCCTGTGTTTTCTTGGGTGTAGTTGACCTCATTGCGTTAGAGTTTTCCTTCTAGTATCTTCTTTAGGGCTGAGTTGGTACATAGATATTGTTTAAATTTGGTTTTATCATGGAATATCTTGTTTTCTTCATCTATGGTTATGGAAAGTTTGCTGGGTATAGTAGTCTGGGTTGGCACCTGTGGTCTCTTTGTGTCTGCATGACATCTGCCCAGGCCTTCTGGCTTTCATAGTCTCTGTTGAGAAGTCAGGTGTGATTCGGATAGGTCTACCTTTATAAGTTACTTGGCCTTTTCCCCTTGCCACTTTTAATATTTTTTTCTTTGTTCTGTAGATTTAGTGCTTTGATTATTATGTGGCAGGAGGAATTTCTTTCTAGTCTAGTCTATTTGGTGTTCTGTAAGCCTCTTATATGTTTAAGGGCATCTCCTTCTTTAGTTTGGGGAAATTTTCTTATATGATTTTCTAGACGTTGGAGACTGGAATCTTTTTTGTCTATTCCTATTATTCTTAGGTTTGTCTTTCCATGATACCCTTGATTTCTGGGATGTTTTGTGTCAGGAACTTTTCCCTCTTAATTTTTTTCTTTGAGAGATGTATCAGATTCTTCAATTGTATCCTCAATGCCTGAGATTCTCTCCTCCATCTCTTGTATTCTGTTGGTAATGTTTACCTCTGTGGTTCCTGATATCATCTCTAAGTTTTCCATCCTCAGGGTTTTTTTGGTTTGTGTTTGTTTCTTTATTGATTCTAATTCCATTTTCATTTCCTTTGTCTGTTTGATTGCAGTTTCCTGTCTGTCCTTGATGGTCTTTATTTATTTGGTTGTATTTTCCTGTATTTCTTTGAGAGATTTGTTCATTTCCTCTTTATATGCTTCTAATAACTACATAAATGTAGATTTAAGGTCATTTTCCTGTGTTTCAGCTACATTAGAATATCCATTGTTTTGTGGGGTTTCTGGGGGAGCCATGATGCCCTGGTTTTGGCTGATTGTGTTCTTATACTGGCCTTTAGCCATCTGGTTGTCTACAGCCGTGGCTGTTTGTTCCTTGAACCTCACTGAAAACTGGATCCACCTGTCTCTGGAGTCTGGAGTAGTCTTTAGGATAATGAGAGAGGTCCAGGGGATCATGAATAGGTGCTGGCATTTTGGATGCAGCCACTTTGGGATGGGCATTTCGGAAGGCAGAGCAAGGGCACAGGAGCCTTAAAGGGCAGGGCATGGGTGTAGGTGCCTTGAAGAGCAGAGGACATGGGTGCCTTGAAGAAGAAAGGGAATGGGTTTCTTGAAGGGCAGGGTGTGGGCATCTCAAGTGGTAGCTGAGGGGACACAGGCACCTCAGGTGGAAGTGGTGGGAAAGGGGGGAGACCTCCTCAGGTGCCAATCATGGGCGATCTAGTCCTCAGAAGGCAGCTGAGCAGCTGATAACAGGCCTACCAGATACTGCCCTCCTGGGACTTAGATCCATCTCGGCTCCACCATCTTCGATTGGGGATCAGTCTGATTTTATTGGCCACCTGGGTCTCAGCAGGGGTACCAGTAGATCCATGGTTTGGAGGTTAGAATGCTGTTCCAGGAATCCAGAGCTGCCCTCAGGAGAGCAGGAGGGATCTGATGTTAGGCTGCTAGAGCAAAGGGTCCCTGACACTGGGGGCTGGTACTCTCTCAAGTATATGGAAAGGGCAGGGGGCTTACAGATCGTGATTTCTGGAACCAGGAGGTGGCCACAAGGGGCCTGGATCCTATCATCCCCAACTTTCCGGATGTCCTCTCCAGTCCAGAAGTACCAAAGTCGGTGTGTTGGATCCAGCTGCCTGTTTACTCACCGGTTTTGCAGTCTCTGACACACTGGCTGCTGCCATCTTGAAACCACCGTGGTCTCCTTTCTTTATTGTTCAGTACGTAAGTGAACCTCTCTCTTCAGTGTGGCACAGTGAGAGCTGCTGTTGCTCTGCAGCAGAGGGGGCCCAACCAAGATCCTAGACAGAAAGAGAGTGAACTGTGAATGTGAATCCAGCTACTGGTATAAGAAACTCTCCTTTGCGTTCCCACATCATATGGCCCCTGTCTGTAGGCACTTGAGTATGGTGGGTAACAGCTTACAATTTGATCCATTCAGCCTGTGTCCAAATCTTAGCTCTGTTTTATAGGTAGATGGGCATGCTACCTTCCACCTTTTGGGGCCATGGTTTCTTGGTCTCTAAGTTTGAAATAATAAGAGTTCCTACTCTATGAGAATGTTAAGACCAATAGGTAACTTATTACATGCAAAATACTTAGTACCTGATAAAAATTAAGTAGCCAAGAGGAATTAATTCATTCCCTGCATTGCAATACTTTTCACCCTAAATCACGATTCTATGCTTGCTTTTCTGTCTCTCCTTTTTTGAGATGTATAAAGATTTGGGTCTTTTTTTTCTTTGTGGGGTTCAGTTGGCAAGCTATGGTCTCTCAGTTGTATTTGTCAATAATTGTATTCACTCCAAGAATTACAGGAATCTAGATGAGATGGAGACCCTTCTACTTCTTTCAAATTTCAAAACTTGAGATAGACTTGGTTCCAGTTGTATATAGAGAGTGTTCCTAGGACCCCAGGTACTAGGGTCCATGAACTCTCGAGCCTCTTATATAAAACACTCCAGTATTTTCACGTGGTCTCATGCTTTCCCAGATACTAAAACTATTTCTATACTAATCATACTGTCTAGTTTAATGGAAGAATTATGTGAGTAGTTATTACAAGGGACTGATTAATAAATAATACCAAGAATAAAATCTGTTCGGTACAAAAGCAGGGTTTTTTTTTTTTCAGAATGTGCCCCACATGGTGTTGGTTGAATCCATGCATGCAGCACCCACAGATATGAAAGAGTGGCTGGAACACTCACTGTACTAGTTGTCTTTCTGTTGCTGTCATAGTTGCCATGGCTAAAAGAAACTCCAGGAAGGGAGGATTTATTTTGGCTTGTAGTTCCAGGAAGATAGGGTTTATTACGGCAGTGAAGACATGGCAATAGCCAAGGAAAGCATGGCAGCAGGATCGGGAAGCCACGTGATCACATTATGTCCACACAAGGGAACGGAGGGAAGAGTAAGTGGGGTGAGGCTAGAATTCCGCAAAACCTGTCCACAGCGAATCTTCATCGGAGTTTCTGTTGCTGAGATGAAACACCATGACCCCAAACCAACTTGGGGGGGGGAGGGATTATTTGGCTTGTACTGCCATATCTCTGGTCATCACTGAAGGAAGTTAGGACATGAACTCAAGCAGGGCAGCTATCCTGAAGGCAGTGGCTTATGCAGATGCCATGGAGGGGTGCTGCTTCCTGGCTTGTTGCCTATGCTTTTATCAGCTGCTTCCTTATAGAACCCAGGATCACCAACCTAGAGTAGCACCACCCGCAGTAGTGGTGGGCCCTCACACATCAATAACTAAGAAAAATGCCTTATAGCTAGATATTGTGGAGACATTTTCTTCATTGAGGTTCCCTTTTCTCAGATGACTTTAGCTTGTGTCAAGTTGACACAAAACTGTTCAGCTCAGTGATGTGTACACCTTCATAGTATTCCACATCGTTCCCATACAGTGCCATCAGCTCAAGACCAAGTGTCCAAATACATGAACCTGTGGAGGACATTCTCATTCAAATCACCACTTACCTCTTTAAAGTTCACAACAGAAGTTTTTAGGTTCCTCACAAGCTTGTTCTACCCTCACCACTATCTAATTAAAGGATATTTTTGTCATTCACACCCAATCCGCCCCTTCATCCCCCCAGGAACTACTAATCTTCTTTGTCTTGGTAGATCTACAGATTCTGGGTGTGTAATATATACTGAATCATGTAATACATGGTCTTTTGCATCTGGTTTCTGAATTAAATACAATGTTCTCAACATCTACTCACAGAGAAGCAAATATCAGTAACAACATTTCTTTTTATAACTGAATAATATTCCATAGTTTGGCTATAGCATATTTTGTTTGTTCTATTAGTTATTCTGGTGGAGGATAGAGAGTGTGATTTTTTTTTAATCAAGAAAGGATACAAATCAGATGGGAAATATCACTGAAAGGTCAGGTTAATGAATCATTTTAGCTCATTGGAAAAATCCGGAGCACAAAGTCAGCAAAACAAATGATTTGTCAAGGAAATTACATATTGGTTTTCCTATATGACCTAAACTATTCAATTTTTAAAATTCTAAGAGGAGAAAACTAATCTAAGATGTCTTCATGATTGGTAAAATTTGTGGATTTGGGGCCTGAAATGAGATTGTTCTGAGGAAAATGTAGAGAATCTGGTCCCACCAATGAGAGAAACTTGTCAGGATTCAATTAAACATGAGTGGTGTGGAGACACAAGCCATGGCAGTGTTGGATGTCAGTGTGGTTAGTAAAGACCTCAGCTTCCACCCTTCCCAAGAAGTGCTCTGTGTTTAGTTGCTCAAAGAAGGATAAGTTCACTACCTCCACCTAAAGGACCATAGGCAGTGGCATTTTAGAAGGAAAAATGTCTGATGGATCATTAAAACAGACGATGACATTGAGAAGCAAGCTCAAGGATGAGCCTAGGGAGCTTGGCAGAAATCTGGTTTGGGAAGTAACAGTCACGACTTAAAGGATCAACCTATAGAAAAATGGATGCTACAAAGATGAATGGTGGGCCTTGTAGGGTGTCACAAGTGGTAGAGCATCCAAGGATCCAGAGAAATGAGAGGGGAAGAATAGGAGCAATATAGAAGGGATGAGGAGTCACCCATCCATTAAGCAATGGTTCAGAGTGTCTACATGGTATAAGCACAGACAAATAATGGGTGCCTGGTGAACTGCCTACAGGGTGAGCAGTGTGAGTCGAGAGCAAATTAAGTTCAACTTAATTCATCATGGAAATTCCAGGTAGCAAGGCTGAAAAAAATGGCTTATTCAGCAAAGGGCACAGTCCATAAGGACCTGAGTTTATCCTTCAGCTTTCATGTAAAGAGCCAGTATGAGGCACATGCTTACAAACCTAGTAATAGAGAGGTAGAGGCAGGAATTCCCCTGGTGCTTGCTGGTCATCCCCCTAGCCTACTTGGTGAGTTCTGGGCCAATAAAAGACCCTGTCTTTAAAAAAAACAAGATGTTATCCAAGGAAAGACAGCAGAGGTTGACCTCTGGCTTATACCCCCCTCCCCAACATACACACCACAGAGAGAGAAAGAGAGAGAGAGAGAGACAGACAGACAGACAGACAGACAGACAGACAGAGACAGAGAGTGACAGAGAGGGGAGAGAAGAGGGAAGACAGGGAGAAGAGAGTTCCAAAGAGCTTCATCAGAGCCATTAGTAATTATTTGGCTTAACTGCCTGCTGGGTTGTAGCAGAGAAGTGTTAGAAGTGGTCCGTGGACATGCAGGTTCTGCTGCTTCTCACATGTTGCTCAACTCCAGGGCATACTCTGCACATAGAACAAACTGAATTGTGCCCTCCATTATTGTGCCTGGACAATTGTGCTCTTAGTTAACCAACACCAATGCTTTATTTTGGAGGGCAAAAGTAATGGAGGTGGGCGCTTTTCATAACTTTCTGCTCTTTTTTTATCCACCCCTCCTACCCTCTCAACTCCCTGAAACTGCCCGACATCGCTAGTTCTAGGTGGTACTGTTCTATCTTATGTATTCCAAATATGAGAACAAGTGTCCTTTGACCTTGGCCCACAGGGTGGATCAGCCCTTCACCGTGGTATTCTCCCTCTCTTTTGGCAGATTTAAAGACATCAGGTTTGTTAGAACAGCAGACTTACTGGCTGGGACCCTGCCCCTGCTACCTAACATGTACGAGGATGTGATCCAGCAGCACTGCCAGGAAGCACGTCAGATTCTTCTCAGCAAGTCAGTATCTCCTGCAGAACCAGGCTGTGACCCAGCATCGTCAAAATCGAAAACTCCCCACACTGAGAGCTGATTCCTCCCCCCCCCCCTTCAGAACGGCATGAAGTTTGTTGGCTTCCCAAGATACCTTCCTGCCCTCCCCCTAACATGCCTGTCTTCTGGCAAACTTCATCTCTAACTGCTCTCTCTGCCCTTCGCTCCCACATTCCCTCTGCCTTCTCAGAACCACATTGTTGAGACAACTACTCTCATTTGTTTCTTTCTTGGGGTCCCTTTCAGTCTTGGTGCTATGAGACAATGTACTGGAATGACTTGTACTGAGATGACCCGAAATGAATAGCCTCGAGGAACAAAGTTAGGGAGTTTTCAGACATTCGGCAACTTCTTTTCCTTTAGCAAATGTACACAGGACTATATCTAGAGCGCCCCCCACCCTCAAAAAATCGCCAAGTGATGAATTTATCCATCAGGCTGTCTTTTGCTATAACAAATACCAGAGAAAATCAACTAAGAAGGAAAAATATTTCAGCTCATACTTTCAGAGGTTTCTGTCCACCATGATGGGGCGGCTCACAAAACAGTGGCCAGGAAGCAGAGAGGGAGAATGTGCTGAAGGCTTCTTTTGGCTGGTTTAGCTGAATTCCTTCAGTCCAGCCTGTGGAAGAATGTGCTGCCTACATTCTTCCCCCTCAGTTACCCCTCACTGGAAACAGTCACACCCAGAGGACAGTAACCTGGGTTCAGAGAGCTAAAAAGGCCACTTACTTGGATCTTCTCCTGTCTCTGTAGGTGGATCCCTACCTGTGCCCAGCTTTTTGTGTCACAGAAAGAACACTGGGTCCGCTTTGCTCCCAAGAGCGACTACGACTCCTCTCGAAACATTGAGGAATTTTTTGCTGCTGTTGCCTCTTTCATGTCACTCCAGCTCAGAGAGTTGGTCATTAATTCCCTCAAGGACCTCGTTTCCTTCTTCATGATACACAAGGTATGTAGGTATGAGTCCACCCACAGCCCTCTTGAGGGAGGACAGCCTAGTTAGAGCTCATGTATGTCCTCAGCAGAGAGCCAGTCCAGAAGGTGAAATTCTGAACTGAGTATACATTGGTGACTCTTAACTTTTTTAAAACGTACAGCAAGCTTTTGCCATATCATTACCCACTGCTAAGTTGATTAAAAAAAAAAATCTCTGAAAGCAAATTTCCAGAGAATTTTCTTAGAAAATTAAACAATGATTACAAAAGATGAAATGTATACCTCTTTCAGTGTGGGGAAAGGGCCACCTGTTTTCGTCTTCTCTGGTGCAAAGATGGAGTTGAGATCATTTGCTATCAACCTTTGTCTTCACACCTAGGAGCTGTTGTGTGCATTTGTTGCCAGTAGCAGTTTGTTGTTGAGTCTTTGAGAGGGAGCCTACAGGAATGAAAGGCTTAGTTGGGACTAGTTAACTGGCTTGTAAGAACTGTTTCCATAGAGAGGAAACAAAAGTGTAAGCCCTGGTCTCCAAAGCACTGTAATGCTCCCCTAGATTTAGACAGCCTACAGATCAAGGAAGAGTGTTTGAAATCATATACTGTTGTACATATTTTACCTTTAAAAGCGTAGTGAATATTTTTAAATTTCTTGGTTATGAAAACTAATTATCAAATTCTAAGTGTTTCCCCCAAATAAAGTAAGAGCATTGGCTCATGCCTTTTATCCTGGAACTCAAGAAGTAGAGACAAACCTCTGTTGGCTGCTCAAAAAGCATGAAAGCCAGTGCTGCCAAATTTGGGGTTCAATGATACCCTGAGAAGATCACCTCATAGCATCCAGGGTGTGTATCTACTTTGCGAAGCATACAGGAAAAACAAACAAACAAAACTTTTACTTCATCCTATGTGTGGGATAAAAATCTCACTCCAAAATTTCACACACAGAAGTAACATTTGATTGAGGGGTGCAATCTTTCCTTAGAGGGTCTGAACAGCTCTCAAGCCGAGTACTTGGGCAAGTTATTACCCTAGTAATAACTTGTTATTACCCTAGTGCCCTATAAGGAGCCCCCTGAGCACTGTAGTAAGGGAAAGGGATTTTGTGTTACTCGGCTTCACAGAAGCTCATGGATATCTCCTAGTTGTTATAGGGAAGGTGACATTTTGACTGATATGCACCATGTGCTCAAGGATGTTGTCATTTAAAGTACACAGACAACTAGTCACTCTTTTTGTATTTAGTATATTTTTTTATATTAAGCACCTACTAGGTGTTAATGTCTGTTTCTGATATTTTTGAAACAAAGAGATGACTAAGACATTGATTCTGCCCTCAAGTTTAGAGCAGACAAGGTAAGAAAAGGGTACAAATTCTTCTAAGTGAAAGATGATATGACATAAAAGTAGAAATATGGAAATTCAGGGGTGAAAGAATCATGGAGACTTCTGGGAGATGGTGTTAATTTTGAAGGACAGGAAGGAGATAGAAATAAAGAGTTCAGGAGACACTGACTATAATAAACTCTCCTGTGGAAAGGCCTTAGGAATCAGAGAAGGTGTAAGCTTCCAACAGGGGAGATTCGAGCATGCTGACGTCCTTTTTAGGTGCTCAGTTACCACTATGGATGGAGAGTGGTACTCTGATATGTCTTCTATCTCCTAAAGGATGGAAACGATTTTAAAGAGCCTTACCAAGAGATGGAATTCTTTATACCTCAGCTAATCACAATTAAACTTGAAGTGGATGAGCCCCTCATTGTCTTCCAGCCAACTTTTGATGAGTGCTGGGAATTAATAAGGAATTCCTTCTTGGAAATTATTAAGAGTTCTGATGGGATCCCCAAGGTATAGTATTTACCCAATTATTCATTTATATTTGTGTTTCTTACTGAATAATCAAGTGACTGGTTGCACAGCTGTGGTCCATGTGGTATTCAGTTAGACAGTTTCCTAGATCAAGCTCTTAACAGTTTCCTTCCCAGGTGGAATTATAAATAAACTTTGTCTACTAGGCAAGATGTCCACATGACCTAACATCTTTCCAATTCCCTCTGGGTAGCTGGTGTGACAAAAGGGCCTATGTCTAGTTCCACATAGGGAAGGGACCTATGAGATCTCTGACTGTCTCTGTCTCTCCATTTCTGTCTCTGTCTGTGTCTCTCTCTCTCTCACCCTCCCCCACACAAGCTCCAACTCACACAGTTGAAGCTAAGGCTTGAAGTTGAGGAGATAGCTTGGTCAGTAAGGTGTTTCTCACACAACCCTGAGGAGGCAAGTGCAACTGCTGGCAGTTGTGTACAAGGCGGGTGTGGTGCCAGGTGGAGACAGGGCTAGGGCTAGCTGGCCAGCTGGACTAACAGAATTAGTGAGCTCTGGATTTAGGGAGAGGCCCAGTCTCAAAAAGGAAGATGGAGAACAAGAAAGGAGTGCACACGATCTCAGCCACTGCCCTCAGCACATACGAACATGGACCACACACAGCGAAACGAAATGGAGTTGGATGAAATGGGAAAGGGCACACTCGCAGTCAGACAGACACACACACATGCGCACAAGCTCATGGGCACATACCTGCATACGAATAAACACACATAAACATTTCCGTAAGACTCATTCCCATATGGTATTTATTCCCTAGGGGTCACCTAGAACAGCTCATTACATAGTCATTTAATGGCGAGAATGATGACTACCAAGCAGAAGATCAGATGAGGAACATGAAACATACACATCCTCATCCCTTGGGAACCTAGAAGTATTCTCTAAGAGCATGCGTCTCAAAAAGAACAGAGGTTGAAAGATCAACAACCTAGAAGGAGAGAGGGGGCTGAGAGGAGAGAGGGGGAGGTGATAGCAGGGTGTTTCTACCACTAGCCAAGAGGAAATAATTCTACAAGTGCTCTCATCCCTGGAAACGAGTCCACCGCAAGGGCCTGGGTTTGACGGCTCGGCCTTCGTGCTTCCGTGTGAGTCTCACAACATCCAAGAGTGATCTCTGCTCTTTAGGTGGAATCTATCCTCTTCCCCGAGCTGAAAGGCTACAATCTGATACTTGGGACTGTCGATTCTGAGGAAAAGCTTGTTTCGGATTTTGTGAATCAGACTTTTGAGGTATTTACGAAAAATCAAGTTGGACCTAACAAGTAAGTTGATTTAATTCTGGCTTTATAACCAAGTTGGCTATAAAGCTTGTAATGTTAGTTCTTAGCTGCCATCAAGCAATCCCTGTCCCCACATACCTGAAACAGATGTATAGCCAGTGCTTACCTGTGTCTGACTTTAAGCTCATTTTATAGACAGGAGAGTCTAACTTTCCTCCTGCTAGTCTGTAATAAATAGGGAAGCCAGAGTTCAAATTCAGGTGCAGATCCTTCTCTGTTCTCAGAAAGCCACAGGGCCACATATATTTGGACATTTTCGGAATTTAGAAAAATAATATCCTGTAAGATCTGGGGCAACAAATGCGTGTTTCTGTTGTGAAACTTGTGAATGTATTTCAGGTGTTTTCTGTTTGTTTTTGAGTCAGGCTTTCACTAGGTAGCTCAGCCTGGCCCCCAAATCATGACTTTCCTGCCTCTGCCTCCTGAGTAACAGGATTGCGGGGATGCAGCACCACACAGAGAGAGACCCATGGATGGTCTCAGTCAGCAGTTCCACGTCAGTGCTGGACAGCTTTCCACATGAAATGTTTGCCTCTCACAGCAGCGTCCATTTGGAAGTGACTTTATGAGATCACCCTAAACTCCTGATCATTCACAGTTTGCCACCAAATGAGATCGATGCAAATGTTTTCACTTCATGTTGTCCGTGGGAAGAATTCTATGCTGTGGGAGCTGGGACTGCCCCTCATGTGGTGGGATGTGTAGCAGAATCCCCCAGCTGTACCCATGATATGCCAGGAGGAACTGCCCCACTGTGACAGCTGAAAGTGCGTCCACATGTGGCCAACCCCCCCGACCCTGCAGGGCAAAATCACTTCCATTGAGAATATAGCTTAATCTGTGTAAAAATCAGTCTCATGGAAACCTGCCTTGGTGCATTTGATTTGGGGGCCTCCCTGCACATGGGTCTTACACATTCGCTTCTTTCTAGACCAACAGTAGTACTATGGCTTCTCTGCAGTCTCGGAGTGTCTGTGGGCTTGCCTGTGTCTTGGAAGTGCACCTCGGAGGCTCCACTAAGTCATTCTGCATACTTACTCAGTACCACCTTTATGTTGGTGCAAACTTATTTTAAATCAAACCACCCTAGATGTATCCTCTGATTGGGGGGAAAATTATCCTACCATTCCTATGTGACCTGAAAACAGATGAACCTAATTTTGTATGTCATAGGTTACTTAATGCCAAATTTTCATCTTAGGCATAGAATTTGGGGATTAGAAGGAAGGCTGGGTACTGGTGCTTATTTCACATTTGCTATAAGTCAGCATAGTATTAAAAGTATTAATTGTTCTACATATTTTACTATATTTAGGGTTTATGATAATTTTATAAAAGATGGTTTATTGTATCCATTTAAACTCAAAACACAACACTGGTCTTATCAAAATAGCTAAGTATCTTCTCTAACTTAGTGTAGCAAGGAAGTCACAAAATTGGAATTAGATGCTAAAATCCCAGATTTCTAGTTATCTTCTTATTATATTGCTCTTTCTTGGTTTGAGTTCATTTTTTTACTTGCTATTATCTATTTCAATTGTCCTCTTGCCCATCTAATTCATTGACCTGTATTTGTGTGTTTCGTTGTATGTTCTTCAACATCAAAGATACTTAAATGTATACAAAAAGTACGATGACTTACTGGATAACACAGCGGAGCAAGGCATCACTGCATTCCTACGCGAAAGTCATGAGATTGAGGACTTTGTGAAGGTAGGAGATACCACGTAGAGTTTCATGCCCTGGTAACATGCACTATAGCCAGTTCATTAAAGAGTCATTGTGTTTGTTCTGAGCATCGTACTCAGTATTTGACTAGGGCTGACCAAGGGGGAGGCTGGGGACAATGGGAAGCGCTCAAATACCTATTGAACTATGAATGTGCTTCTTTCTATAGGATATCAATAAAATAAAAAGGAGGAGAAATGAAATTGCCTCCATGCACATCACCGTGCCTCTGGGCATGTTCTGTCTTGATGCCTTCTTTCTAAATTATGACCTCTGTGAGCGAGCCCAAAACCTTAAGGACCGTCTGATTCAGCATCAAGTGGATGTAAACCGGGAAACCAATACCAGGTATAAAAACTCTGGTAGAAAAAAAAGGGGGGGTGATGGAGATGGCTTAGTGGTTAAGTTCTTGACACACAAGTGTTTGGATCCTCAAACCCACATAAATGCCAGCTTGGTGTGGCGTCCCACCTGCATTTCAGCCTGGGAAGGCAGAGAAGCAATGGAGGACTTCTCACATCAACCTCAGGCCTCCATGTTGGTATAAATTCTGATGTGCACGTGATGGTGGTGATGGCGGCGGCGGTAGACATGACCCTCTCCTTTTCCGCAGCATTTGTAATCAGTACAACACCATCGCCGAGAGAGTGAATGAGATCCCTGCTAACACCGCGGAGCTAGTCACCCTGATTGAATACCTAAAGAAATCCAGTGATGTCACTGTGTTCAAGCTCAGGAGGCAACTTAGAGATGCAAGCGAGAGGCTTGAGTTCCTGATGGATTATGCAGACTTGTCCCGTAAGTCTGTGCCAGATGTGTGCCAATGCATGCTTGTGTTCTTGTATAAAAATATCAACATGTGATGTATTTATAGTTTAGGAATAAAAACTTGGGGATGTGTAAATTCACAGCAGTCCCACTACTTAGTGTTGGCATAGCCACTTTCCAAATGCCCCATGTCTCAGGGGCTCTGCTTCATACTCTTACACACCAGAATTTGAATCACACAAAGGGAATCTTGTTGGACAAAAGAATACATATCTAGAGGCTTGACCTGTGGTTCTTGGTGCCCTAAATTGGCATCTAATGTTTGAAGTCCATGAACAGTTATTTCCAAATGCAGAATCTTTTGAGAAACTGGTAGTTTCATTTGTCTGTAATTTAATACAGTTCTACCTTTGAAAGAGTAGAAGCCCCACCTGCGTCTGTATACCTGAGAGGGGAAAAAAATGTTCAAGGTCCTTTAGGCCCCTTAAAAGCTTTCTTGGTTCAAGTTGGAGTTTTGAAATAAGGACTAGGTGATGAGGGAATTTTTCTGTTTTTCATAAGTCATTTCCAGCTGAAAACACTTATGAACTACAATGGTACAAGCTATGTTATATTGGGGAACATTGATGGAGACTGGGAAGGCAAAGTGATTGCCTAA
>CM053758.1:18269953-18298709 GCA_028658305.1 Pachyuromys duprasi
AGAAGATGTCTTTGAAGTTAGCCGGAATCTGCTCCTTAACAAGAGGGATCAGGCAGAGTTGGAGCTAATTAAAAGGTACGGGGCGGGGGCGGCAGCGGCGGGGGGCCGGGGGGTGGGGGGGACCTGGGGCATCTTTGGGCACAAGGCCAGGCTTTCTAAACAACCACCCACTCTGGAGATTTCAGGTTCTTTCTAGAGCCCCCTTCCCGACGGAGGCGTGTGGGCAATGGTTAAGGTCATCGGTGGTGATGGAATGGAAGCATCACTATAGTAAGTTCTCCCTCCCTGGTTCCAGCCGTGGGGATTCGGTGGTACAGAGAGAGAGAGAGAGAGAGAGAGAGGCAAGAACAGTGGCCTGTAATAACAGCCTCCACGGTAATGAGAGCGGAAGCGGAAGCCTCATGCAGGAGAGGCTGTGAGCTAACCGGGCAGGGAGAAAGAAGGCTTTCCCGGGGGCTGAGCCACTGTCCTGCAGCTGCTCAACTTCAGTGCTAACGTGGCTGCAAAACGTGTTTTCCTTCGTTACGTGTCACAGGGACTCGTCATGGACTTTTATAAGGTCCTGTGCTCTGTTCAAGTGTGTGTTGTTGTTGTTGTTGTTGTTTTTCAAAAAAAATTGAGCAACAAATACTCAGTGTAACCTCCTGCCATGCACACATATGTAGCCTCTCCCAGGCTTGCACAGTTAAGGCTAATCAGAAAGGAAAGCCAGTTTTTGGTAGTCAGGTGAAGAGGTCCAAGATGTTTTGTCATTTCTTTGAGCTTCACCCCTGTCATCTGGAAAGCAGGGTACACGTTAAGAGTCTACCTCACCATGCTGAAGGGATGAAACGAGATGTACTGATTATGCCCACACCATATCTAGTGCATTGGTGTGGGCATTCCAAAAGTGCCTGTTCCCTCCTCCTTTTAACAGGGACCTCTTTCAGCTGAGAAACGCCTCCTAATTTCCAAAGCACTGTTGGTATGCTGTTAGAATATTACTGTAATAGCTGGGCATGGTAGCACATGCCTTTAATCCAAGCACTCAGGAGGCAGAAGCAGGCAGGATCTCTGTGAGTTAGAGACCAGCCTGCTCTACATAGTAAGTCCCAGGACAGTCAGAGCTACATAGAGAGAACCTGTCGTTTAAAAAGATAAAACGATTATTACTGGCCATGTAAGTGTGAGGGGAGGCAGTGCGTGTGAAGGGACTGGCCCTGGGAGAAGCAACGACTGTCACTGCAGTGTGGGAAGAGTGCAGGCTTTCTTCTCCCTGGGCAGGGACTCTTAGTTGCATCCATCGACTTGCGTCTGAGCTCCAGCAAGAGGCTCAGTGAGGCAGCCCTGGCTCAGGTTCCCTTTGGTAAATGTTGAATGCCCGTTGTTCTACATCAGACATGAGTGAGGGATGCTGAGCAATGACCACTGGCTCTTCTATCTTCTGAGGACGCAATCTTGCTTCCTCTCCAAGGTAGCAGACCTTATTTTCCAATTCACATCAATTCTGGGGTTCAGCGTCAAGCATTCTCCCCACCTCTCACTGCTGTCCACTCTCCTCCTAGTGTCTGAGAGGCTTACCTCCAGTCTACAGGCCCTGGTTCCATTTGTCTGTTGGATCCAGGCTGGGACCTGGCAATGGTGGGTCCTGCAGAAGGCTGGAACATCATTAAAGGGCTTTCTGTCCTCCCTTGTCCTGTTTGGCCCCGGGCACCAGTATCAGCATCACCCCGCATGCCAATGGTTGCTCTTCCATGTTTCCAGTTCTTATCATCACCTCAGCCACAGGGAGTATAATGGCTTCCCTTCAGTTGTAGCAGCAGGTGACCTCACTAGCTTTGTTGTTTGTGTTGGTTACTTCTGCATTATGACCGCAACACCTGGCAGAAACAGTGTAGGAGAAGAAAGATTTATTTTAGCACACTGTTTCAGAAGATGTTAGTCAACTGTTGGAGCAAGGTGTGGTAGAACCACTCAGTCCCCACAATGGCAGACAGAAGTGTGTGATGGACGCTGTCCATGTCATGATAGACAAGGAAGCATGGAGAACAAAGCAGGAACTGGGGGCTGGTTGCATCCTTCAAAGGCGACCTCTAGTGTCAGACTTCCATCAGCTGGGCCTGCACTTCTAAAGATTCCACTGCATCCCAAAGCAGCACCACCAATAGAGAATCCACATTTAAAACATCCTGTGCTGGACTTTACCCCTACCTATATCTACTCTTGTTAGGAGCCCTTAATTGAAGTTTTAAAGTTTCTTACTTTATTATTTTTTGTTTGTTTGTTTCAAGGCAGGGTTTCTCTATGAATCCTGATTGTGCTAGAACTCACTCTGTAGACCAGGCTGGCCTTGACCTTGGAAATCTGCCTGCCTCTTCCTCCTGAGTGCTGGAATTCAAGGCGTGCACCACCACAGCCTGGCTACTTACTTTGTTTTCCAGAGTGAATTCTATTTCCTGCCGGAATTGTGGCCAGCCACTATTATTAAATCCCTCTATTATCATCACTTGGACTTCGATAGTCCCAGAGACAGCTCACTTACTAAAACTAGTTTTCTGGGTGTGTTTCATATAAAATGCACTTATATGTGGTTATATATATGCTACAACATAACATGGACATTGCAATGTGCTAAGCAGTTAATCACAAAGGATGATAAAGGTAATATTTTAACGTAGTCACCAAATCTATGTAGTGTTGTCCTCTAGCAGAATTCCTAACTACTTTCAGCAGAGACAGGTGCTCATGGTTCTAATGACATTTGGTCACAATTATGATATTTTAATGCCTTCCAGAGTCTAAAATAGCAGCCTATTATAAAGCAAAAAAACAAACAAAAGCTGAGAAGAGAAATCAAACAGAAAGAAACAAAAGCAAGATGCCTCCTTGGCAGCTCAGGAACCAAGCAAAGGATAGGGTGGCAAAGGCCATCTGCCCTTTGACCCTTTTGTCATCCCATTACCATTCCTCTTCTTAGAGTCCCTGCCCTTGTGTGAATGATAGGCAGGAGGGAAGATGGAAGACAGAGTGGGAACATGTAGACTCTCTATGAAGAAAATGAGCAGGAAGCAGCTCATTGTGCCCTGATGCAAGTCAGAGGAGGGCTCATTTCCGAAGAGACTTGATGCCAGCTGGTTGAGTGAAGTTGTGGAAAAGGAGAGAGCAGCTTGGTACAATCTAGACAGCATGGACAATTGCTCCCCAGTGGGAAGATTTGCCTAGGAGGATGGCTGTTTAACAGGACAAAAAGTCAGAGAATTGAATGTGAAAGGTCATGGTAAGGGGTATGCATTTTATTCTATAGCCACAGTAGGAAGTTATTGAAGATTTCTCAACCTGGGAGCAGAAAGGGTCTGATACATTTTCTCTTTATGGTCTACTCACTTGAATGAGAAACTGAATAATGAATGGCTACATTTCATTCCTTTATGTCTCTCCAATTTTTAATTTTATTTTTTAAGTCTCCTGGTCCCCTTCAACTCCTATTTTTCCCCTTTCAACATATTTTTTAAAGAAAATGAGTTGTTTGGCAACAACTCTAGAGTTTTCTGATTGTGCCTCTGTGGTGTCTTTTAGTGTATTCTTCTGCCTTCTTTTGCTTCACATGAACTCTTAACAATTGATTTAATCTTGCTACTAATATAATATCTGTTCTTATGGATATAAGGGAAACTTGAGCTGTCCAAAACCAAGACTATCATATGCAATAAAAAGAAAAATGGACATTGCAGCCAGCCCTGAGGAGACAGAATGAGCTGGGGTTGGATGGAAGGGGAGGAGGTCCTCCCCCGTTGGTGGACTTGGAGGGGGTGGGGAGGAGATGAGGGAGGGTTGGGGAGGGTGGGAGGGAATGAGGGAGGGGGCTATGCCTGGGATGCAAAGTACCTAACCTGTGATTGATATAAAAATAAATAAAATTTAAAAAATAAAAAAATTAAAAAAACATAAAATATGTAAACAAAAAAAAGAAAAGAAAAATGGAATGGCAGGATGGGTCAGTGGGCGAGCATTTGCCATTCAGAAACAATGACTGGAGTTCAATCCCAAGAAGATGTGGTTCAAAGAGAGAACCAACTCCTGAAAGTTGTCCTCTGATGCACACATGCACCTTCGACACACACACACACACACACACACACACTTTTTAAAAATGCAGAGGCTGGAGAGATGTTTCGGTGGTTAAAATGCTTGCTGACATTTGGATCCCCAGAGGCCGTATACAATGACAAGTGGATGTAGGTGACAGCCACCTTTAATTTTTTGCCTCAGCAATCTGCAGAGCAAGCTGGCTATATTGTCAAGCTCTAGATCTGCTTAAGGACCCCACTTGGATGAATAAGGGTGACTCCTCACATCAACCTTGGCTTCCACATGCACATATGTGCCAACACACATGCATACCATATTTCCACAGAGGAAAATGGAAAATAAAACTAAAGAAAAAAGAAATGTTAATCAGAATAAAAAAATATTAGTGGGAACCAACCTGCTAGTTTTGTCATGGATGTGACCTCATACATATGGGAAACTGTATCTTAATCAGAAACTGAAACTGATTGGCAAACATGGGGTTTGGAACAAATGTGAGGCCTAGAAGATCAAATTTATCTTGACCAAGACTTACAAGGCCACCCAGAAGCTCCTGACACTGGACTCATAGGACTCAGGCCATCTTCTTGAGGGCAATGTCCTTCTGCAGCCACTCCTTGGCACTAGGGTGCTAGATGAGGAAAAATGGAACTGGATTATATATGGCCTGAAGACTGAGGATCTTCTGGAGAAGGACCTTCAAGCCCAGGTCTGTAAGCTGTACTTGGCCAAGTCTATGCATTATGCCTGAGAGCCCACCCACTAGCACCATATTGAGGGCAGCAAGAGCTGAACATGAACATCCCATCCTTCACTGTCTGTCTGGATTCCCAGAACCACGTTGACTTCTCCCTCCACCCTCCTTATGGTAGTGGCCACCCAGGCCATATGAAGAGGAAGAATGCCAAGAAGGGCCAAGGTGGCCTAGGAGCTGTGATGATGAAGAACACAACGAAGCCATACTTTCCTGGGCTGGAGGATTGTCTAGGTTTCCAATTGGCTAATGACACATTGGGGATGGAAGGAATCAGTGGATCAAAGGCAGTTACTGAGACAGGTAAAGGGGAATTAAAGCAGACATTAATTCTTAAATATAAATTACATGACTTAGTGTATAATTCAAATAGAAGAGGAACTTAAATACAAAGATAATGGAAAAATCAGTAATCTTGACTCAAAAGCAGGGTCTCTCTCTCTCTCTTCATATAAATCACGTCAACATGAAAGCACAGCTCCTACCTTACAGGGGATAAGAGGAGTTTATTCTGAAACCAAAACTGAGTGCCCATGACTGGGGAACACAAATTCAGGTTACCCCAAACTCTGTGTTCCTATATAGTAACAGTCTGTTGAAGGTTTCACATCAGCAGAACAAAGAAAGTTATAAATCAAGGCGCTTTTCATATATAGTGGTGGAAACATCAGGCATTGAGTTACAGCCAAAGCAGAAAACTCTGTGCTGCTAGGCTAGATTCTGACGGTATTCTTAGCATTTTGGTCATCAGGAGCTAGCAGTCTGCTAGGCTAGTGCATTCCAAAAGGTCTAGTCATAAGGACATTAGGCACAGAGGTGAGTAAGAGAGCTAAAGATAGCCCAGGAGAAATTATAATTAGATATCAGTACCTGAAATGTCTCAACCTCTTCATTATCACTGAAATTTCAATCAATGAGAGGTAGGAGTCTTTCCAGGAGCTTCCATTCATAATAGCACACCAAAAACCACATAATATAAAATGTCTGTTCTTAAATGCCCATAGATATTCATTAATGATTGGACATGGTTCATTACTCCATATGTATGTATGTATATATATATATATATATATATATGGTGCAGAAATTATATAATTGTATATACTAGATATGTATTGTGATATGCTACAACATAACATCTTAAAATTACAAGGATTTATCTCACAGTGTCTCTGGGTAAAACAGCCACAGAGCTGTATGTCTCTGGTACCAGGTCTCCTGTGAAGGTGGAGTCAGAATGCTAGCTCAGGCTGTGGACTGCTCCGACCCACTGGCTGATGGTCCAATTCTTGTCTTGCTCCTAAGGTTATTAACAGGTTTGAGCACCTCACCAACCCTTGGTTCTACTTCTTACCATGTGAACCTCTACACAGGGGAGGTTTTTTTCCCCTTCAGGGTAAGACTGAGTGGGCAAAAGAGATAGAAATTGGCCTTCCCGTGAACCTTCTTGGAGGGAACAACCCACCCCTTTTGCCATATTTTGTCTATAAGAAGGGAATTACCACATCTAGCCCAAACTCGAGGGAGCCAATTATATAGTGTATGAATCAGAGGCTGCCTCCCACATGGTGCAATTAGAGATAAAATCCAAACCAAATCACTTGAAAAATAACTTTCTTAAAGTACTCTCAAGAGGAAAAAGAACGAACATTTAAAATCATCATAATAGAATTAAGCATCTAAGATTTTAGCAAAATATATGGGCTGTCACTAGTGCTGTTCTTGGTGACAAGCTCTCTTGTTTACTCAATGAATATTGGTTGTTGTCTGCATGCCAGACACATGGCAACTGCTGGGGACATGTGGGATTAATCAAGACAACGTATAGATTTACATTCTAGTCAATGAGAGCAAATACTTGGATAGTGATTGTGACAAGCCAAGCTCAGTTCTAAATGATGTTATGCTAATTTTGCTATTAAGTTCATGCTTTGTCTTTATATGTATTGAAGTATAGAGAATTTAAATGATGTGCCCCAATCCACATAGCTACTAAATATCAAAGTAGAGATTTGAGCCAAGAACTCCTGGCTCTGGATCATATCCATTACACAATAGATCACCTACCTAAACTGGATAGAAGAAGAAACAAATAAAGACCAGATTTGTTGATCATATGGATGGAGTATACAGAGCTAGGAAGATCTCTCCAATTACTACAGCTAGAGTAGATAGCACAAGGCAGTCTGTTCACTCTGCTTTTTTTAAGCGTATTTGTTGCTCTCAGAAATATCTTTATAAATTTATTCATCTATGTATTTGGAGATTTACCCATTCATCCATCCATCCGTTTACCCACTCAACCCATCCATGCTTACTGTCTATATCCCCTCCCAACTAAAATACATGTTCCAAGGGGGTATAGAAACCAATATCATACTTCACAGATAGTTTTCTGATGTATCATGATGTTCTGGGATGTATCATGTCTCAATAATAGGTATCTAATGGTGGGATAAATAAACAACGCATAAAATACATATCTGATCACATATTTATCTGGGCAGGAAAAATCTCTAGGCATGTTTAGTCACCAACAGGCTCATAGCGGCCCATCTCATGGGTGCTTTAACTTGTTTTCTTTTTATTTCTTCTTCTTCATTTGTGTTTAGATAGATGCAGAGTCAGGAAGGCATCAAAAGAATCAAAAGAAGAAACTCTTCTCAGGATGATAAGTCGGAAACAGCAGAGAATGGGAGATTCCGATGTGACGGAGCTGTCTTTGCTTTCAGGTGCTCAGAATTTGAGTCAAGACTTGAAGGTTACAGCAAAGAGCTGGATGCTTTCAGGAAGCGTGAAGTGATGTCTACAGAAGAAATGAAGAACAATGTGGAAAAGCTTAATGAACTCTCGAAGAACCTAGATCTGGCACTGACGGAATTTGAGGTTTGGAACCTTATGAAGGGGACTTAGGACCCTAAGGTCTGGTAATTCTTGTTCTTAGTATATGGACATGACAATGCCAGGTGCACAGAACTGTTTGCTTGGCCCATTCTCTCATGAGTATGTTCAGCTACCTTTTTCCCACATGTTGTCCACACTGAATAGGTGATTGTAAGTCATGACATACCCATAGAAGTTACAGTAAGGTAAGTGCTTATGCCTGCTGTGTATCCATTATGTGCTGAGTAATCTGCAAAGTACTTCATGCAGCTATCTCAAAGCCTAGGGCAAACATTTGGAGTTTGTTAGACCTAGCCCTATTTAAAGTGTGAGAAAAATGACTTGGAGCCACTAAGCAACTTTCTTCAGAGGCCAATTAATAAGTTGTTAACAGTGAAGTTCTTAGTCTGAGGAAGGTTAATATAAAAAGGCTAGTAAACATTCATTTTGTGCTTGGCTCTAATCTCTACTTTGATATTTAGTAGCTGTGTGGTTTGGGGCACATCACTTAATTTCTATATACTTCAATATATATATAAAGACAGAGCATGAAATTAGTATAACATCATTCGGAACTGAGCTTGGCTTATCACAATCACTATCCAAGTATTTGCTCTCATTGATTAGAATGTAAATCTACAAATTGTCTTGATTAATCCCACATGTTCCCAAGTAAATTTCATGTATTAAAAAAAAATGGAGACAGGTCTATAGTATGTTTGGAACAAGTAGAGCAAGCATTATCAGTTTCCAGCAGCTAGACTTCAGGTACCATGGCCCTCAGAGGCAGCAGAAGGACCTTCTCTCTAAGTATACCCTATTGAATGAGCATCTGCCTCCTCTTGGATTTCTTGGTTCTGAGGAATTTGTCAGGGAGTTTTCTGGGATTCAAGAGAACCACTTACCTAACAAACAGCCTCCTCTTTTCCTCACAGTTGATCAACAAGGAAGAGGAACTGTTAGATAAAGAGAAGAGTTCCTTCCCTCTTCTGCAAACTCTGCTGATCAACAAAGTGCCCTATGAGCAGCTGTGGACCACAGCCTACGAGTTCAGCATCAAGTCAGAGGAATGGATGAATGGTAGGCTGAGTTCTAACCCTGTTAGGACAGCGAGCATGGAGGTGGGGATGCAGGTCCACCCAGCCAGCTCTGAAATCAGATTTGCTCTTTGGATTCTGACACTCGGGATGAAGATAGCCACAGCTTATATTTTCCTGTGTAACAACAAGAAGAGATTAGGAACCAACAAGCAAGAGACCTATTTCCAGATTTAAATCACATCAGTACCCAGAGCCTTTGTCATGGTGATGATTCCCATAAGTACGAGATTGAGAGCAGCTCCTCTGTGTTGCTACTTTAAGAAGGGCCAGAGTGTCATGTGCATCTAAAAGCTACCCTTCAATTTCAGCCTTGGAGTCTAGGGAGACATTGTGTGGGTAAAATCAACAGAGCCTAAGAGACACATAAGGCAAGAAGGAAGAAGGGAAAACCTTGGGTGGCTTTTAGAATTTTGATTCTAGCAGTTTGGTAGACCTTGTCTTATTGAACAGAGAAGTGACGGATTTTCACGGGGAGAAAAACTACTTCAATTTGAATATACTGCAAGCGTCCACATGGCAACATAAGTTACTGCTGAGTTGTCAGTACTGGGTCTCAGGAGATGCTTTGGAGAAGGGTATTTCTATTGGGAAACAGCTGATTTTTATAAGCTCTGGATGCTGTCTCTGTGCGGGGTGTTGAAAGGATAAAATCAGAGACCTTGACATTCATCTCCAGGGTTTTCCATGCAGCAAACACAGCTGGATGAACATCGGCACTTCAGTTCTCTGGGCAACTATGACTGTTTCCTTTTTGAAAACTTTTTTTATTCATTCTTTATTAATTTCATGTATGTATATATGTAGTACATTTTGATCAGAATCCCTCCTATTCTCCTCTATTGCTATTTTCTTAAGATAGATCCCAAAGTATAAAATGGCTAAGATCCAAAAGGCATGTTGTGAAAATTAATAAGATTTTTTAAATGACTTTTATTATTGTCTTCCAGAAAAGTGGTGTTTTAGCTCATTCTTCTAGAACAGGGGTTCTCAACCTCCCTAGTCTGTGACCCTAATTCAGTTCCTCATGTTGAGGTGACACCTAACAATAAAATTATTTTCATTGCTACTTAACTGTAACTTTGCTGCTGTTGTGAATCATAATGTAACCTGGTATCCAGGACATCTGATATGTGACACCGGTGAAAGGGTCAATCAACCCCCAACGGGCTTGTGACCCACAGGCTGAGAACCACTGTTCCAGCAATTTCTGAGCGTGCCCATTTCCAATACTTCACAAACCTAAAGAAGACAATTTTGAAAACTGTGTTTGCTGATTGGGTGTTTAAAATATTACCTTATTTTCATCTTTTTAGAAAGAAAGCATTTCTCTTGTAATTGCCGCTGAAGTTGAGGATGTACTGAGGAGCAGAATTCCTTGTGCTGTGACCCATGAGGAAAACTCTCCTGAACGAGTAGCCCTTCTCTGTGCCAGGCTCTCTACCCCTTAGCCTGGAAGAGAAGAAGGTCCCTTGGGTGGCTGAGAGGGAACAATGAGTTTGTATCTTAGCCTAATTTATTCACCTTGCTGGTATACATTGCCATTAATTCAGCCAACCCGCCAGGCAGTGGGCACTCATCTTAGAAGTGGTTTCTGTTTGAACCATTCTCCTAGCACCTACGTTTACTTAAGATTTGATTTTTAGTGATTTGACAAAACAAACAAACAAACAAAAAACACTGAGTTGCTGAGGGATGTAAAGCGAGTGAAATTGCATTTGTTCAAGGCAGTCCTGGGAATTTGGGGGTGTTTATGAGTCAGTTAGCTATATCATAATGCAAAAAGTAATGCTAATCTAGAATGTTCCAAAAGGAAGTAGGAGCAGTACCATGGGAAGATTCAGGCTGAATGTGAAAGCCAAATGAAGAAGAAGAAAAGAGGAGAAGAGGAGGAGGAGAAGAAGAAACCGATGTTTAGAGTCAGGGGAGAAACAGAAGGGAAGGGAGGAGAGAAAGCAGAGAAGAGCTTCTAATTGAACTTGGAACTTTCCATCCTGACTAGACTGGCAGGGCAGAGAGCCCCCACTATTTACCTATCTCCTCTACCTTTGTGCTGAGGTTATAGGCATTCAACATCGCACCTAGCTTGTTTTTGTTGTTTGTTTGTTTAAACATGTTCCTGGGTTTTAACTCAGGCCCTCACTTTATCCACTGAGCCTGTATTCTTTGTATTTGTTTGTTTGTTTGTTTGTTTGTTTAATAATTTCAAACTTATATTAAAATTTCAGAACTCTCGAGGGCTCCCATCCAGAACTATTATTTCACAACACTTTGAAACTCCTTTTAATACTACTGAGATGGCATTTAAAACTAACTGGAGGGACTAATGTCCTGTGTGTACATCCGTTATATGCCAGGCCTAAAGTTTGCCCGTTGTTTATACTGTCTCAAGTTGATTCCACAGTCACCCTTCGAGGAGTCTGTTGTTAGCTTTCATGGCAGATGACAGTGTGGAGGCCTGGACAAGGCTTTCCTGGCTGAGCAGAGACTTCTGGTCTAGGCACCAGCCCAGAACATCTCAGTACAGCTGCCACTGTTCCTCAAGTCCGGGGAATTAGCACATGACGAGCATCTCCCTCATGGTCTGAACTTCTCCTTGTTCCAGGCCCTCTCTTTGGACTGAATGCTGAGGACATTGCAGAGGAGATAGGGAACATGTGGAGGACCACGTACAAGTTGACCAAGACCTTGATGGATGTGCCTGCGCCCAAGCGCTTAGCAGAGAATGTCAGGTTGAAGATTGAGAAGTTCAAGCAGCACATCCCTGTCCTGAACATCATCTGCAACCCTGGGATGAAGGAACGGCACTGGCAGCAGGTTCTTGCCACTCTTTGGTGTGCTCCAGCCCTTCCTACCTGGGAACCCTGGGAAAGCAGGAAGAGTCCACTTGAGGCCAAGGGGGTAGTGCCGGGCGTGCTGGCCTTCAAGAAGAGCATAGGTGGATTGTGGGATGCATTTCCTGTCTCATGACCAGTTTGATCCTTTTTGTTGGGCTCCCCACTGCTGGTGTGTAAATATTTCAGACAGCGGTTCTAGTCACAATGGAAAAACTTTTATTTGTTTCCCCCATATGCAAAAGAAAGTCCCCTCTTTCTCTGGGACCTTGAGAATGATTCCAGTTGATCCCTGTGCAGACTGCCTTCTGTGGAGAGTTTCCTGGTCAGACAGGCTAGGTTTAGAATGAGTCTGGCACACTGGGTTTGGTATCACATTCCTGGAACCCCAGCATTTTCTAAGCCGAGACAGGCTACATAGCGGATTCCAGGCTAGCCTGAATGAGGGCCTACCGAGTTAGGCCCTGTCTCAGTCAGATAGAGAAACAAGTAAGTTGCCTTCTTTAGCTCTTTAAGCCTATAAATTAGAATAATAAATACTCTCCCTAAAAATAGTTCAGATTTTTGTAAGCAGTGAAGTGTGAGGGTGATGAGAATGGTGAGAACATGAGCACGAAAAGGAAGGCTTGCTGTGTTTCTAAAGTGATTGTCACATCCGGTGGCCTTGAAATGTGCTCTACTGTGGAGTTGCTGTGTGGCCAGCTTGACACAGGCAGATTCTTCTCTCGGAAATATGCCCGAGACTGAGATCATGGTCCCTAGAAGGAGCCAATCTCTAAGACCTCACTGTGGGCCACTAACTATGCTAAGTGCTTTGTGTAACCGTAATTCAACCCCAGAGATGTCAGTGTGCAGCTCTGTTTTAATGTATAAAGATAAACGGAGCCATCAAGATGACTCAGCAGGCAAAGGAACTTGTCACCAAGCCTGATGGTCTGATTTCGATCCCCAGGACCCATATATCAGAAGGAGAGAGCAATTCCTGCAAATTGTCCTCTGACCTCCAGGTGTGTGCTAGGACATCTTAGTGCATGTGACACACATACAGAGACACAGACACACACTCAGACACAAACACACACAAAGACACACTAAGTAAACAAATATTTTCAATAATAAAGGAAAGGTCAAGGCTACCTGAAATGCTTGTCCAGATTGTGCTCTATAAAATTCTGCCAAATTCTAACTTTGTTCCAGAGCCGTTCAGTGCATAATACAGACAACTCTACATAGGAGACTTGTGAGAGACATTAGAGGCTGGTGAATAGCATTTATTGGAGTCAGAATTGAATCCAAATCCTAATTCTGCTATTTATTAACTGGATGGCCTTAGACACAATAATTTTTCCAGCTCAGATCCATTAAATGTGAAGTGGGAATAGCACATTAGCATGGTCTCCGTGGCACTATGAGACTAAAATAATTGCATGAAGCTCTTGAAATAATTCTGCTCCTAGAAAGCCCCCAATAAATGTTCATTACTCTTAGCCTGTTACCACACAGATCCTCCAGAGGTCCCCAGAACCCAGGCTGGAAGTCATTCTCTGAACCAGTCAGGCTTTTCCTCCACAAACACTTACTGGTACCAACCAAATGTTGGGTACCAAGGACATGGGGTAAGACAGAATGTGACATGGCACCCACACTCCTTTCTGCTCTCTCATTTTCTAACCCTCTGGCAGCCAAATAGAGACAAAATTCTACAATAGATTAGGTTTTCACATAGGCACTCATTCCCCCTTCAGTCCTCATCTTTTCTTTAGCATGGGGGACTCTGGTGCTACCCAGGTCTTCCAAAAGCTTCACTCAGGGCTCCTTAGGAGTGTTGTACTGAAGCGACAAGCCAGAGGAAGCGACACAGCAGCCATCTGGGGATCCCCACAAGTAGCCCCACAGAGTGGACAGGAAGGGCTTTTCGTATTCTGTTGTGTTTCCAGCAGTACTCGGATCCAACCTAGGTGCGTGCTGAGCCACTCATCACCTCTCACTTTTAATTTTGGGGTGGGATTCCAGTAATCTGTCCAAGCTGGCCTTGAACTCACTCTGTAGCCTAGGCCAGAAATTACAATCCTCCTTCCTCAGACTTCTGAGTAGCAAGGATTACAAGCCCAGTCTAGAGACTGCTTTTGAAGGGAAATCCTTCCTACTTCTTAGCTCAGGACCCTGGAGAGCATGTGTGACAGGCCAACCCCCTTCCTCAGGGAACAGCCACTGCAGCACGGATCTCAGACTAAGCTTTCCATAGGCCCGTGAAGCACAAGTGAGGCCCTGTCCTAGTCTTTGGGTGCTTGTGAGTTGATGGGGAGACAGACTCTGGAGAAACCAGATACAGCGTAACTCTGCAACAGCCTCCTGAAACCTAAAACCCGCAGTGTCAGGCTCAGCAGCCGCCCAGCCTCTGCGGCCATTTTATTGAATATGAACACAAAAACTCATTTCATTCCTCCCATCAGCCCCAGTTTCAGTGCTCATCAGCTTCCTGGGTGCTTAGTGGCTGCAAGGCTGGACGGGGAAGATACATTTTTCCACCCTCATAGAGGTTCTGAGAGGCAGCGCCACCACCTTGCACAGCCATCTCTTGTTTCCCTCCTTTGCAGATCAGCGAGATCATCGGCTATGAGATTAGTCCCACTGAAACGACGTGCCTGGCAAACATGCTGGAATTTGGATTCGGCAAATACATTGATAAGTAAGGGTCATCCCTGCCTTCTCCATGGGCTTTGGTGCAGGGGTCACTGTGAGCTCCTAAGTCAAGGTGAATTAACTATGAATCACACACACATACACACAGGCTGACTTACCCACGTGGTAAGCTCTTTTCCTGCTGTAGTTGGGACTCGAAAAGAGTCCGGTTTTTATTTCAAGGGGAAACATAAAACTAAATGTGAACCTGAGCCTCCAGCCAGCTCTTAGAACTAGGAGCGAAACCACTCAGCTAGCCTTCAGGGGCCTCAGTTTCCTTCTCTTAAAACAAACAGCAATCGAGTAGTAACCCTCTAACTGCTAAAGTTCATGAAACACACCATGATGAGACTTCTCTTTGTTTTCTCCCTTGGAGGGTGCCCTGGAATTCTAGTATAACGATTCGATTCGTGTTATCCTTGAGTGGCTATTTTTATTTCCATTTGTTTTTGTTGGGGAGGGAGGCATCACACATGCGCTTTGAGAGTGCGATGGTAGAAATGTGTGAAGGGAGTGTGCATGCATGTGTGTGTACAGACAAGTGGAGGCCGGATGTCAGCCTGGGCTGTCATTCCTTAGGAGCCAAGTAGGCTAAGCTCTCTGGCCAGTGAACCTCAGGGAATCTGTCAGTCTCTGCCTCCTCAGTGCCAGGCTTGTAAGAGTGTACCTACCACCTCTCAGAACAAGTTTTCACCCCAGTGTTGGGGACCAAACTCAGGTCCTCCTGCTTTCATGGAAAGCACTTTACTACTGGGCCATCTCCCAAGTCCCTCAACTGCTATTTTTAAAATTAGTGATGTCTAGAATTCTATTTGCTTTCCACACTTCCTTTAAATAACAGATGGAAAGATTTTGTGTTACCTCAACTTAAGTCTGTTAGGCAGCTTGGATGGGACCTAGGAGGATGCTCAAGGTTTTCAGGGTGTGGCCCTCAGAGCTACTGCATCTCCATCGTGGGGGAAACCAGGTAGAAGGGTGTTCTCAGGCCCGACCCGACCTGCTGATCAATTGTAAGGGAAGGCCTTGCTTTTTTCTTTTCTTTTTTAATCCTTTGGATTAGTGCTATCTAATGCAGGAGCCAAGCCAAATGTCACTACCGAGCCATTTTGCATGTAGCTAGTCTAGACCCAGTAAAATACAGGCTGGACTTCAAAATCTTATCAAGAAAAAAAGAATGGCTTGTTTTGTTTTGAGAGAGTCTAAGTTTGTACCTGTGAGTGGCCTTGACCTTGAACTCATAGAAATCTGCCTGCCTCTGCCTTCCAAGTGCTAGGATTAAAGGTGAACACCACCATGCCCATACCACTAACAATTTTTTAATATTCATTATTCAACATGGTAATATTTTTAATGGAATAAGTTTTTATGAATGGGTGTGCCTCTCTCTTGCTTTTCTTGTAATGTGCCTAACAGACTTTAAAATTGCTTATGTGGTTCCCATCACGTTTTCTTTTCTTTTTCAAGATTTATTTATTTATTTTATGTATATGAGTGCTCTATCTGCATGCCAGAAGAGGGTACCAGATCACACTATAGATGGTTATGTGCCACCATGTGGTTGCCGGGAGTTGAACTCAGGACCTTGGGAAGAGCAGACAGTGCTCTTAAACACTGAGCCATCTCTCCAGCCCTCCCATCACATTCTAGTGGGCAGTGGGTACAAAGCTGGGCAGTCTTGCTATTGGTAGATGAGAAGCCAAGGATGGCGTCAAGCGTCCTCCTACACACAAAACTGCAGCCACCGATGACAGTAAATATCTGATGGGAGCAGAAAACGTGTAGTCCCCTTCCTTACCTACCAGAAGGGTCACATTCTACATGTCATAACAGGATAAGATAACAAAAGAAAAGCAGAACAGATGTTCCCAAAGCTATGTGTCATGGGAACCTTCTGCAATGAAGACCCGGATTCCCAGAGGGTAGAAAAAAATACAGTTTAATGCTTAAATTCCATGAAAAATGGATGTCTATGTAGAGACAGAATTAGACAAAGGAATCTGGAGCTAATGGGAACAGACTAAGAGAGGGAAACCTTCACGGCCGGAATGTCCAAATTTTCCATGCCTTCTTTGTGGGTGGCGTTAATTCCTTCATCCTGGATATGGGACAAACCTTCTGGAAAGAGAGTATTATGAGCTGCTATTGAACATGTCAGTGAATTTCTTTATGGACACCTCCCATACAGGGTGGCAGAGAAAGTTACCTGGAGGAGGAAGAAACTGAATTTCTATGACTTGTTTTAGGGGAAGAAGCTGGAGACTGGGAGGAGTTTAGAGAGAGCCTTCATTTCCAGATCTTCTTCTGGAACTTTCTGAACTCCGTTCATTTACTGTCCTTGACATGGCAAAGCACCATGCTTCGGACTACTGCCTTCCAAGCCTCACTGTCAATCAGCCTGTGTTAACTTGTTAGAGCTACTACTATTACAATGCACCACAGGCTGGATGGCTTAAGCAACAGAAATTTATTTTTCATAATTTTTGAGTCTTGAGGTCCCAGACCATGGGCTAGTCTTCTCTGAGGCCTCTCTCTCTGGTGTATAGGCAGCCATCTTTTCCTTCTATATTCACATGGTCTTCTATGTCTATGTGACTGTTATAACCACTTCCTGCAAGGGCACCAGTCATGCTGGATTAGGCTCAGCCCTCATGGCCTGATTTTAATGTAATTACCTCATTAAATAGTCTTCAAATACAGTGACACTTTGAGTGATTGAGGATTAGATGTGAAATTTGGGGAAACATACTTAACTTCCAATAGCCCCCAAAGACAATAGTACTCTGAGCAAGAAACACATTGAGAGTAGTTGGCAAACCTTAGAGAAAACATTTTGGTGAAATGAAAGCTCTGGAATTCTCTTAAGACAGCTGAAATCCTTCTCGGGTGTTTCCCTTGCCACCTCCTGCTGATGCTGCTGTGGATGTGTTCCCTCCCCTCAGGCTGGAGCCCATTGGTGCAGCTGCCAGCAAGGAATATTCTCTGGAGAAAAACTTGGAGAAGATGAAGGCAGACTGGGTCAACATGGTGTTCAGTTTTGTGAAATACAGGGACACGGTGAGTCATTCCGGTGGGAACTCCCTGAAAGCAGCATGTTATGTAGAAGATACAGACATGATTCACCCAGCATTGCAACAGACCTCACCAAAGAATAACAAAAGAATAACCATCTGCATGGCTTCTGCCGGCCTATCCTGTACCCATTATCCTTGCTCTCACACTCCACTGAAGCTACGCATCTTGAAATCAAAAGGTCTTTTGACCAAGTGCAAAGGAATGGAGCAAACCTCCTAAATTACCATGTCCCAAGAAGAACACAGGCTTGTATAAATACACACACACACACACACACACACACACACAGTAACTCAGGTCCTTTAGAAGCATATCTGAAGTTGTGAACAACCCATCCTATTTCCTAGACACTAGTGTGTACAGGGATTCCTTTGGGACCCCTTTAAGCTGATTCCGGAAGACTGGAGTGGGTCCTGAGGTTCTTCGGGTCTAGCAAGTTCCCACACACTTACACCAGTCTGAACTGTCACAGCATGGATTTCCTTATTTCCATGGATGCTTATAGATAGCATATGAGTTTGTATAATGAATGTGGAGGTACATTTGCTTATATAACCCCAGGGACTAGTTTGCTCTTGTGATAAAGAATAGGGTAGACATGAAGGCTGCAGCTCAGTAAATTGTGGAGGGCATAGGTAGATAGTCACATTCCGCAGCCCATTGCCTCTTAGAACAGTATCTCAAATGTTAGCTGCACAGGAGAATAATTAGGGATGCTTAAAAGAAAAATCACAGTTGGTTTTTTTTTCTGCTCTTCCACCTTCTGATTGGCTGAGTACCTGCCCTCCTGGTTTTCTTTTCCATAGTGCTAGAGACTGAAGTCAGGGCCCTGTTTGTGTTAGGAAAGCACTCTAACACTTAGCCACACCTCCAGTACTCCAAGTTTCCAAATATTCAACACAGAACAAAAACCCTGGAGATCTGAGCACTCTCCTTCCCTCTGAGCAACATGTCATCCAGTGACTTCTTTCTCCCTTTGATTTTGATGGTAACAATGCCTTGGTTTCATCCTTGGATAAGACCCATCCATGAGCCCATCAGGGAGGCAGGGGAACTGGAGACAGTGAGTTCATTACTGGGTCTCTCCCAACAAGGTCAGGTCTCATGGGTTCCACAAGCTTGGAGTTGTGAGCTGTGTGTTCTGATTGGATCAGACCCTGCTCTAGAGGCTGCTGGGATGTGATGAAGAATTCAGCTAAGGGCCTTTGCGCAGAGCCATTATCCCTAATCCATCTTGAAAATGTATGACTGGAGTGGCTATTGACAGGAAGCAATAGCATAATGAGAGCAAAGATGCCAGTCTATGAATAGCTAGACGGGCTTATCTGTGTAAGTACGCTGAGAAAAGAGAGGATATACCCCAAGCCAGATTTAGCCCATGTCTACATTTACATCATCCATATCTGCAGCTACATCTGTGTCTGCAGGCTTTAAGGAAATGAAATCAAAGCAAGAAAGACAGGATTTGCTATAGGTGACAGACTCTTAACAATTTATCTGCCACAATGGATCAGGGGGAAGAGTACCATTCATAGGAACTGAAGACACAGTACCCTTATATGGTAGGAAAATAGAACTCACCAAATGCATAAAATAGATGTTTCCAAGCTGGGATTACATGCCTGTGTACTATACACAATAGAACAACAAATGAACAAAGCTTTGCTTATGAAGGAATTAATGACAATTACTTAAGAAGTATGTCCTGTTAGCAGACATTTAAAAAGAACTCATGAATTGAAATAAAAAAATTCAAATTTCATTTTTAAATAGCTACAAGGACCCCTCTGAGTTGGCTGCATTACAGGAGTCTAGACTTACCTGTTGAATTAGAAGCTGATGTTCCCTGAGGGAACCAGAAGAGTGAGCAGCCAGCCAGGCAGGAATCCGGAGAAGACAAAGCCTCCTCCCACACAGGCTCTATGTGTAGCTCTAGGTTAGGCTGATTTATGCAAAGAAGCCAGACAACAAATTTTGTTTCTTTTATCTTTGTTTCATTTTGTGTATTGAGACAGGATCTTATAAAGTAGCCCAGGCTGGCATCAGACTCATGGTGTGCCTTCACCCTTAGCCTTCAGAGTGCTGGGATAAAAGGTGTGCTCTACCGCTCCTGCCCCCACTGACAAGAAGTATTTTTAATAAGTAATGTGAGCCTGGTGTACACTTGTGTTTTAGAGGTTGAAGTGGGAACTTCTATATCAAGACTCTGTCTATAAACACACAAACAAACAAACATGTTTTCTGGCGAAAAATCTCATGTGAGACACAGATGCTTATTTCCCTGAGGTGAGGGCTCTACCCTGCTGAGGCCTTCTGGAACCTGGGCATCTTTATTTGCAGGATACCAACATCTTGTGTGCAGTTGATGACATTCAGTTGGTGCTCGATGACCATGTGATAAAGACCCAGACGATGTGCGGCTCCGTATTTATCAAGCCAATAGAAGCCGAGTGTCGGGTAAGAAAATAGTTTCTCAAGGTGAGGGTGTGGGGGTCAAAATCAATAGAAAAGTAAATAAACTTCCCTTACCCTGAATGGCAAAATGAAAAGACATGAACACAAGACTGAGAGCGAGAATGACGTAAGCAAGCTCGTGAACTGCTGAGCCATTGGAGCAGTCTTCTGAGTGGATGAGGCTTGAATATGCCAACCAAGAAATACTTCCCAAGTATTTTACTGTCCACAATAATCTAGAACCTGAGCCACAGACTGTAGGAGTTTAGCCTCCCTTGTTCTTTGTCTGTAGAAGTGGAATATGTCAGGGAAGGGAGTATATCTTAGGAGTGGAGCACAAGGGAAAATGAAAAAGTGCCATAGGCCTTCTGGGTCCAGACCTCTGGCTCTTCCTCTGGTTCTTCCTCTGCTGTTAGCTGTGTGAACTTGGGAGGCTATTTGAACTATTACATTTAGAGTCTGCATCTGTAAACACAAGGTTTGTTAAGATCTTTATTTTAGCATGTGTGTGTGTAAGAGAGAGAGGGAGAAAAGAGAGATGAGAGGTAGAATTAGAGGACAGTTTTGGGCACCAACCATCTCATTGTTGATTTTGTTTTTGAGACAAGAGCTCTCACGGTTTGGAGCTTGCCAAGTAGGCCCAGCTGACTGGCCAGCCAACCTCTGGTATCATCTGCCTGTCTCCGCCTCCTCAGCCCTGGGATTACAAGCATATGCAACCACACCCAGGTTTTTGTTTCTGTTTTGTTTTTTAACTTTAATTCTGGCACAGAGGCAAGAACTTTATTAATTTAGCTCTCTCTCCAACCCACATAGCTGTGTTCATATCTCATAAGGTAGTTAAATTAAATTTTCATATACACATGTGTGTATAAATATATATTAATATATATCTGTATATACATATTCATGGCTCTTTGACCATCATGTATCAAATAATAAGCTTTGTTATTGTTTTCTGCCTAACTAAAATGTGAGCTATACAAGGTGGAAGATTTTGTTTCATTATATCCATGCTTCCTGGAGCAGTAAACACAGGAGATATATTTCAGTAAGTATTTTTTAAACAAGTGAATGAATGAATGATGAATGACTGAATCCATACATCTTCATTGCTACTTCACTGGGTATGTGCGGCAGAGTGGCGGGTTACCGATTCAGATGTGGACTGCTAAATTCACAGAAATGGGAAGAAAAGCTACTTCGGGTGCAGGAAAACTTGGATGCCTGGTTAAAATGCCAAGCCACTTGGCTGTACCTAGAACCAATCTTCAGCTCAGAAGATATCATAGCCCAGATGCCAGAGGAGGGCAGGAAATTTGGCATTGTGGATACTTACTGGAAATCCCTCATGGCCCAGGCGGTGAGTTTTAGCTCCTGATCCCACGAGCAGGTGATGTTATCATGCACCGACAGGTGCGTTTGTGTCTGTGTCCTTTGAAACTACCAAGTAAATTGGATTTTTTTTATTTGACATTTTATATCACTGTTACAAGTTATTAAAACTTCAGATACAGAAATATGGGATATGGAAAGAGAAAAAAAATTAAATCTTATCTCCCTGGAGAATACTCTTAGCAGTTTACATCATTTGCCTACTATGTCTTATGAGTTAGAAGATTTTGATAAAGAGCAATGCAATAATGTCTTTATGGATTGGGAATCCCTTTAGATTTCAAATAGCGATACATAATGATCCTCAGCTACTGAACAATTTTTTGTTCACCTGTGGTGACTTAGAAGTCAGAAAATACACGAGAAGAACATGATTTTCGCTTTCTTACAACTCACTGTTGTGAGGAGCACAGGCTTGCTAAACTGTGATCCTGTGATATATGTGTAACAGCGTGTAGGCTATAGGCAGCAATGCAGTTGCCTGGGAGTGTCAAGGAGACCTCCAATGCAGGTGATGTTAGAACCAAGCCTTGAAGGATGAGTTTCACCACGTGTGTAAGGTGTATCCCCTGAAAGGACATCTTCTCCCTTTTTGAGAAACACTCAAATTGTGGTAGGTGATCAGAGAATTTATCTCAAAAGGGTATATTTCCTTGGCTTCCTTGTGGTCTGGATTATAAGGGCAAGATATGGGTAGGGGGTTATATGGCCCAACCAGTGGAACAGATTTTTACATTAGTTAACTTTGTTTGGTTGCATGTCATAAAACTCCATTAAGTGTAGGCCAAGAAAACCTCATAGAACACAGGGACAGAAGTGCATCCAGGCCTCCCAAATGGTTAATAGAGAACCAAGAAAGCCCTTCAGAGCTCACAAGCACTCTTCTTCTACCTCTTGCCTATACTCCCCTCTCCATGCCCACTCAGGCCTTTCTCTACAGCCTGGCCTGTGCTTTCACAGAGCAGCATGGCAGGCAGTAATCCTTATATGCCTCCAAAGCTCCTTGATCAAGGGTTCAGCACCAACCAGGACAGAATGCCATGGTCTGTTTTTTAGACTCCTAGAATGTTCAGATGAAATGGATTCAGTTAGTGATGCCCAACCTCTACTCAGCCATCCGTGAATGAATGAATGGAGTCACGCTCAGCAAGCAGCCACCCTTGTGGGACAGAGAACATTAGGAAGTGGTTACCTGAGTGGGCGGCATCAGAGTTGGCGGGTTGATCATGAATTCATTAGCATGTCCAACCTCAAAGCTTTGAGTACTGATAATGATTTTCGTGTGTGTGTGTCCCAGGTAAAAGATACAAGGGTTCTGATGGCAGCTGACCAGCCAAGAATGACTGAGAAGCTTCAGGAAGCCAATCTTCTGTTGGAAGAAATCCAACTTGGGCTGAATGACTACCTGGAGAAGAAGAGGCTCTTTTTCCCCAGGTACCCAGGATTCTTCTTTCATTTGGACCTGCCTTCTGAGGCCATATATAAGTGGAATTACACTTTTTGTGTTGTATTTGGATGCTATTCCATTTCTACATGGCCATCACCTAGAGTGAAGCTAAATAGACTCTGTATGGGTTACATCTTCACTTAGCCAATATTATTTCTGTCCGTTAAAGGAGCATAGTAATCATGAATAAGACCTGGCATATAGTGCTAAAGAGATCTCTCTTGGGATCCCAGCTTTTCTGTTTATTCATTAAAGACCTTCAGCAGCCTCGGATTCTCCAGTATGAAGCTGAAATATGATAATGCTAATGGCTCCTGGTTCTTATGTTTTCTGTGCAGATCAGTGAGCTACATGTAAAACAGGAGTGTTTGAGGAATATCAGATAGTTTTTTTTTTTACGTTACAGTAATTTTATAAATATTTGACTTTTTCCATAAATGTTAATGTTCTACATAAAAGTCAACATAGCTTTAAAGGGAAACTTTTGAGGTATCTCACTCTTCAACATTTATCCCTGTCAAGTTCACTGTGGCTTCTCATTCCATGCCGTTCAGCTCAGTTAAGGTGCAGGTTTTCAGGCCTCTAATCCTTGGGAGGTGGAGGCAAGAAAAACAAGAATTCAAGGGCATTCTCAGTTACAAAGTAGGAGGCCAACTAAGGCTACATGAGACTTTGTCTCAAAAGACAACAACAACAACAAAAATTATAATGTGTCTTTATATGGAGTCAAAGTTAGTTTTCTACTTTCTACCAAGAAAAAAAAGTGTAAGATTTTATAGTTATGGTAATGGTTTATAGTAATGGTTTTGTTTGCTTTGCGGGAGGAATTCTGTCTGGAGCACACTCAGTGTGACTACAGTCAGCTGGCAATTAGTCCTAATTGTGTGCTCAGTATTTGGATTCTTGTTTCTGGGATTGGAAGGTTATCTCAGTTTGTTCACATGGTCACAGGGTCCCTAATAGGAGCAAGAATGTCAATGACAAGGTCTCCTAGTACCTAAGGCTTGGAGCTTGTCCTCACCTATGTTCACTAGATTCTGCTAGCCAGAATGAGACAAAAACTGGCTGGGATCAAGAGATGTCAAAATCAGTTGTCCTTCTTCACTTGGGCTGGTTCTATGGTCTTCACTAAACACTGTGGGCAATTTATAATCCACCATATTAAATAAAACCATAATCCCATGGGCCCTCTCTCTATAGAATTTTCAGTCTTGGGTTTATAAAAATGATTCATACCTTGAACATTTTCTGAAGGTTTTATTTTGTGTCTTTGGAGCCTGAGCAAGTGGGAAAGTGACCACGACCTCCACTTAAAAGACCACATACATAGGTTCATTACAAACATATTTTTGTCTGTACTAGGTTATATACAGGCATTTTTATGCAAGCATATAATCAACTTTGTGCATGTTTTTTTAATTTTCACCTTTAACATTTTCTGGCATATCTTGACGGAAGGAAGACCAGTCTCTCTCCTCTTATCCAGGGGTTCTTGACACTGACTGCACGTTAGGGTCAGCTGCGATTTAAGACCTTAAGATTTCCTCAGACCTTACTAGACACCAGATACGTGGGACTCTCTGGGAGTTGGAACCTTGGCACTGAAGTTTTTAGGAGCTGCCCAGGTGATCCTAAAAAAGTATACCAACAGTGCTGAGAGCCAAGCCATCATTCTAGTGCCCACAGCTCTGAGCTCATGCAGGCATACTCCAAACCTTTCTCTTGCTCTCTGTGTCGGATGGGTGATGGGAAAGAGGAACCAGGTCTAGGGATGACCTTGGGAGACAGCTGGTAATTGCACGGTGGGATCTACATGCTGGCAGCATCCCCTTGTTGGAAATGTGAGTCCTCAGAGGAGCTCCTGTCACCATGTTCTCTTCACTTTGAAATAGGTTCTTCTTCCTGTCAAATGATGAGCTTCTGGAGATCTTGTCGGAGACAAAGGACCCACTCCGAGTGCAGCCACACTTGAAGAAGTGCTTTGAAGGAATTGCCAAGCTAGAGTTCACAGATGAACTGGAAATCAAGGGCATGATCAGCTCAGAAAAAGAAGTGGTTCCATTCATACAGTCAATCTACCCAATGCAAGCCAAAGTAATCCCCCCCCCCCCCTCAGCCGTGTGTTTTCTCCACTGCAGAACAACTGGAGGATGGGGTCCCCGGGTTAATCTTTTGGACTCTAGTTTAGTGCTGTGGAACATTTTGGGTTCCATAACTTAGTAACTAAGTCATTTTGAAAAGTTACTCTATCTTTCTGGGCCTAGTTACCCATTTCAAAGATAGGGGTTATACATGGGACAAATAAAACTTGTGGAAAGATCTGCAACAAAGTTAGTTCAGTAGCAAGAATCCTATTCCAGGTGACTGGTGACACTTTCAGAGCCAGGTGAACAAAATGACCTAGTGAGACAAAAGAGAAGTAAAGAGAAATCTCACATCACCTGACCTAGCTTTTCATATGTATGTCCTTTGAGGGCAAGCCTCTTACCCAGCCCCAGCCCTTTCCAGAGCAAGATCTGGGTTCCTCCTACAGTTTCTGCCTAGTTCAGATTGATAGTTGCTGCCTTCCACTGTTTGTCCTTCCCTACAGGGCATGGTAGAAAAGTGGCTGCAGCAGGTGGAACAGGTGATGCTGGCCAGCATGCGGCAAGTCATAGAAGATGGGATTGAAGCTTATGACCAGGTAAACAGGAATTAGTGTATGTGTGCCAGGGCATTGGGACTGCAAAAGAAGCTTTGAAAATGCATTGGATGAATCCATTCAGCTGGACTTTTTGCTTACTGCTGAAACCCACCTTTTTGAGCTTCTGGGTTCTTTTACCTGTGAATCCCGGGGCAATCAATGAACATAAATCTGAGGAAGTTTTCTGACAGCAGCAGATGATGGAAGAGAAAGGTTAGCTGCAGCCTTCTGATGATGGTGGTGAATGGAGCGGGTGATTTTGCTTCATATTGCTGCGTGTAACTGATGATTCAAGGTCCATCTAGCCCTCCCCTTCCAGGCATGCATTCACTTAGATCACCTGTGGGTAATATTCTAAGTACCCACAGCCTTTAGGAGAGCAAGTACGATACAAAGCCTAAGAGAAAATAGCCTGGCTGTGACAAATCTTCAGCAGGGAGCATCCAACCAGGTTCATGTTGGCAGTGTCTGAGTTCTGTCCCCTCTTTAAGGGTCTGTCTTCCTTCCAGACCCTACCCCCATTGTAAGATCCCATCTATCAAACAGACATGCTCAACTAGTGCCTTTACACAAAGTTTCTCAGAACAACACTGTTGTCCCCCATGGGAGATTTCAAATTGTAGATAAATTCTATTTTCTATGGTAAGTTCTAAATGGCAGAGCAAGAGCTACCAGCGTCAAGCTAACCATCAGGAGTCTGCAGTTTTCTACATAAAAAGCCAGGTGAACTTTCCCACCTCTGTGACCACACTCTGGCTACAGTGTCTAACTCTTCCCTCACAGCACAAAAGCAGCAGCGTGGACAATGTGCAAATGAGAAGTATGTGTTGTGACTGAATTCTGTTCTGATAAAACCATTTACAGCCTTGAACACACTTGATCCACATTGTCTCATGGAGCTCAGGCTGGTCTCAAACTCACTGTGCAGCCGAGGACACCCTTGAACTTACTGCCCCCAACTCTCAAGAGCTGGGATGACAGGCTTGCATTAGCACACCCAGTTTATATGGTGTTGGGTCTGCACCCTGATTTTAAGTTTAGCAAATAAAAGGTGGGGGAGGAGTACGAGGCTAAGAAAATCATGACATAGCACCACAATATCATGCAGCCACTTAAAAAGGAAGGGGTGAGTGTTGTCTGAATATGACCTTAATTAAATTTTTTAAAAAATCAGTCTCGAAGTGATGAAATCATGCAGTTGGAATTGTTTTGTTTTATTTTTATTTTGCACAAATTTGAGGGACAAAGACATAAATCAGTAATCCCAAACCTGGCATGGTGGCACACACCTTTAATTCTAGTACTCTGGAGGCATAGGAGGCAGATCTGTGATTTGGGAGCCAGCCTAGTTTACACAGTAAGTTCTGAGAGAGCAGGTGAGGATTTTGGTTTGGTGTGTGTGCATGCACGTGTGTGTGGTGGGGGGGGGGGCTAGCTGTAGAAAATCAGTGTGAACCACACATGAACTGACTCTACAGTAAACCCCACTGCTCCTTCCCAGGTCCCTCGTAACAGCTGGGTCTTGCAGTGGCCTGGCCAAGTGGTTATCTGTGTCTCCTCCATCTTTTGGACCAAGCAGGTGTCCGCAGCCCTACTTGACAACACCCTGCCAGTAAGTGATCATGCCCTAGATCTTGCAGAGGAAAGGCAACATGAACTAGGACAGAGTCGTCATTTGGGTGGTTTAGAACAGGGACCACAGAAACTGGAATTTCCATGGAGATAGTGAAGTGGGAAATCTGGACTTGGAGATCTCTTGGGAGCCCAGAGTGCTAGCCCCCTATTTTTTCCTGCATACAAACTCTGAGCTCCAGGATGCTAAGTCTCACCAGCTTTTGTTTCCAGGGCTTTCCTGACAGACTTTTCAACAGTTCTTCTCCCTGGACTGGAAGGCTACTGTTTTCCTTCCTGATACTGCCCCCTTCTCCCAGGCCCCAATCCCAACCAAGTCTGTCCCCAGCTCTCCTTTCTACATTCTCAAGGAGACCTGGTGTACAGCCATGCCTGCATATCCTCAGACCCAAACATGCATTTCCAGCTGATGCCAATGCCTCAGAATTCACTTGTTGATATGTGACCATGAGCAACTTACCAACCCAAGTGTCAGCCACCTTCTCTGTAAAATGCAAGGGATTATCACATCGCATCATGGGGTGGTGGGATGGTTAAACAGATGCTAGTGAGTCAGCCAGTGCTTAGGTGTTAGGCTGAGAACCCAATAGGGATGAGTCCATGCTTGCTCTGTTCACAGAGCTCCAGAGTTTAATGTAATGCCAAGCACATAGTAGGTGCTCAATAAATATATGTTCAATAAATGAGTAGCAATTCCACTTCAAACTGGAGATAATTTCCCATGATTACCTTACTAGACCCCTGATATTTGCTTATGGAATCCTGGCAATGGACCAAAATATATCTTACTTTACTATGATTTGTACTGATATCAAAATGAAAAGATTGGTACCTACTCAAAGTTAAAATTTATGGAAACCAAGGTGAATAATGCCTAACACATGGATTGCAAGCTTCATTCATGACATCATTCCAAACTTTAGAAATAGAAAATGTCAGACTTTTGTAACTGCATGTCTGTGCTCCAGTTTGGTTTTTTTTTATGCAAATATATTTTATATAGGTACATTTTGCTCCTAAACAACTTAGACGACATTGTTGTTATAATATTTCAGATTATTAAAATCTGAAAATCAGATTATTAAAATATTTAAATCTGGTTGCCATTCTTTTTTATATTAATTACATTTATTCACATTGTATCCCAGCTGTAGCCCCCTCCCTCATCCTCTCCCAACCCCATCCTCCCTCCCTCATCTCCTCCCTGCCCCTCTCCAAATCCGCTGGTAGGGGAGGTCCTCCTTCCCTTCCATCTGACCCTAGCTTATCAGGTCTCATGAGGACTGGCTGCATTGTCCTCCTCTGTGGCCTGGCTGCCATTCTTAAAAAAAAACACTCAGAAACACAATTCCAACGGTTAAGCCTAGAACCCACAGCAATGACCAGTAACATAAGATATAGCCAATGCTACAATAGTGAGTGATATTTTATCTTAGGGGTAACTCACAGCTACCTAATTGTACAAAGGCTCACTATATATGAGGGATTCTATGTCTTGCACAGGAAAGGTAGCATTATGGCATGTATGAAACATGGGTTACTTGTGCTCACAGATAAGCACTAAGGAACAGGGGAATTGTAAAGCTCCAGAGTTATCTGTTCAAATGAAGAAATATATACACCATTTTCTACCTAGGAGGCTAGGAGAGAATGGGGTTAATAGTCTGGAGGCCTTTACATTATTTGTTTTTTTTTATTTTTTTAATTTTTTTAAAATTTATTTATTTTTATCTCAATCACAGGTTAGGTACTTTG
>CM053758.1:18299209-18397066 GCA_028658305.1 Pachyuromys duprasi
TCACTCAGCAAGTCAGGAACCTGGGATACTGATACAACATAGCTACAACACGTGGCATGGGGTGTCTCATGAGGGAGGTTATTATGGACCTGACATTTGTTCGTCCGACACTGAATAAAACACATTAGTATGGCCTCCTCTAACTGTATGCAGCCTGAGAAATGTGTTTCTCAGCTGTGTGTCCAGAAAGAATAAGAAGTAGACATGCATGCACACAAGGATATGTGCATAATAGGATGTGTATATTAAACTTTTGAATTAGCTTTCCTGTATTAAGAGCCAAACCAGATATCAAACAATATTGCAATGTCACAGAAATGGAAATGGTAAACTTTCCCCCAGTAAACCTTACTCCCGTTCTTCAGGGATTGACACGGTTATGAGTTTGATGCATCATTTCAAGTGTGTGTACTCCTGCACACGTACATTCATATACACACATGAAACATATAATGTGACTTCTTTCAGAGTGTATGTTAGCTATCTGTGCTTGCTGGCTTTCATCTTATCTTTGAAAAAGTTTGTTTCCATATTTCATTATGGTGATTCCGGTAAAAGACTTGCTTACTAAGCCAGGAGCAAGCCTAGTTTCTGAAAGGGCTGCTTTGGGGCCCTGTAGACACACATGTCTTTGCCCTTGTACAGTCTTGCCCAGAAGATTGTTGCCACGTACCGCTTGTGCTCTGAGCAACTCTCGTCCCAACACCACTATGACTATGGCATGCGGGCTGTCAAGTCTGTGCTCACAGCCGCAGGCAACCTGAAGCTTAAGTACCCTGAGGAAGATGAAAGTGTTTTGCTGCTCCGGGCCTTGCTGGATGTCAACCTGGCCAAGTTCTTGGCTCAAGATGTCCCCCTGTTTCAGGTATGCAGTCTTGGGACCTTGGCCAAGGACCCAGGCTTAACTCTGGAGATTGAAATATTTTCTTCTAAATCTCCCCCACACCATTCACCTCTTGAAACCATTTCTCATTCTAGCCATTCCACTTTTGAGAGTGTATGTAACGGCATGGAGAGACCCAAGGTTAAGCTCAGATACCATTATCTATTGCTTTTTATCTTTTTTTTTTTTAAAGAAAGATTCTCATTATATAGCTCTGACTGGCCTGGAACTTGCTAGGTAGAGCATGCATCAATATCACAGAGATCTGCCTGCTTCTGTCTCTAAGTGGCCTCCCACCTTATTTTTTGAGATAGGGTCTCTCATAGAATCTGGAGCTAACCAAGTCAACTAGACAGACTGCCCAGTTAGCCCCATGACCCACCAGCCTCTGCCTCCTCAGAGCTGGATTGCTGGCACACATCACCACACCTAGTTTTTTACATGGGTGTTCAAGATCCAAACCAGGTCCTAAAGCTTGCAGGGCAAGCACTTTTATGACCGAGCCTTCCTCAGAGCCTTATCACACATTTGCCCAACCCCTTCCATGTTAATTAAAGTAAAAAATGCAAAAATTTCTATTTAGTTCCAAATTTTAATAAAAATATTTTCTCTGTTTGCTTTAGAGCTGGGCCAAGGTTTTTATCTAATGGAATTAGTTTCTTTTTACAACTGGCTTAAGGCCTGTCTTCCTCATCAGGCTGTGAGTGCCATAAAGACAGGAACTGTCCATCTTATCAGTTTGTGACATGAACAGAAAACAGCCCTATAGACCTGTTGAATCTTTTCTGGCTTCTGAAATTATTCAGGAAAGAAATCATGGTTCCTAGACTTACTATTTGTGATTTTCAGTCCAGGAAAAAAGACAAGCATTGTAAATTTACTAACATTTCTTCTGTTTGTAGATCTCCTTTTAGGAAAAGATGAGCTAGCCTATCAGCTATTTCCCCCTCCCCGTTTCTCTTGGATTCTCGTTTGACAGGGAATTATCTCAGATCTGTTTCCTGGAGTTGTTCTTCCAAAGCCAGACTATGAGGTTTTCCTGGAAGCACTGAACAACAACATCAAAAAAATGAATCTGCAGCCAGTGCCTTGGTTTATTGGGAAGATTATCCAGGTTAGTGCCTGTGCCCAAGTGGGAATGCACCTGTCTGCTGGAGCCAGGAACTAGAAAGACCCAGGGTAGATGTGAACTGGACCAACAGCAGCCATAAAAGCCTGACTAGCAAGGGAGCTAAGAGACCCACCTGATGGTCTATCATGCCATCAGCTTTTTGTTGCTAAAAGATAAGGTTTACAACCCAAAGTTTTTCCTAGGCATGTGATGGTGTACATGTGTAATCCCCAGGAGGTACGTTTGTAATCTCAACACAATAATATCAACAAAACGAAATAAAATAAACACCAGCACTTTTCCTACGTCCATCTTCCCTGGGGAAAGGCCTGTGGGTACTGAGCTTTTTATTACTCTCAGTTCCAACCCAGACTGCCTTAGTCCTCAAAAGTGTCTTACTCACCCCACATGAGAAACACTGGAATGCATTTGGCCTCCAGCACAGTGGGATCCAGGTTTTTGTGAAACTGCACCGGGAGTGTTGCCCTCTTCATCTGTGAGCCCAGCCTCCCTCCCTGTATTTAAACGTCGATTATAGTTGCCTTCCCTCCGCTTCACGCCAGTAGTCTCAGAATTTATTTTGTCACAGAAAAAGAAAGCAGACTGCCCTCCCAGTGGCTCCAAGAGTCTCAAAGTTGGGGCCAGGGAAGTGATTCCGTGGGTAAAGTGCGGCTGCGAAAGCAGAAGGACCCGAGTTCTGTTCCCCAGATTGTAAAAGCCAGATCTAGCATCACATATCTGTAACCTCAGCAGTGGGGGAGCCGACAGAGATGGGCCTTGGAGCTCACCAGCAGCTGTCTATCTAAATAAGGGAGCTTGGATCCCAACAGACATGAAGACAAATAAGGTGGAGAGCAATAGAAGACACTCAGTTCCAGTTTCTGGCCTTCATATACTTGTCCTCTCTGTCTCTCTGTCTCTCTGTCTCTCTGTCTCTCTGTCTCTCTGTCTCTCTGTCTCTCTGTCTCTCTCTCTCTCTCTCTCTCTCTCTCTCAAGCTGACATATAACTTATAGTAATAAAGTCAATGAACTATGGCCCAACTGCATTTTCTTTGCACACTCACAGACCAGAGTCACAGAGCCGCAAATACCATCTAATCTAGAGCCTGAAAGAGCACTGAAGTCCAGAGAGGATTTGAGATCCGTGTAGACTCAGGGTTAAATCTCTTACTCCTGTAAGATTCTTCTGCGGGATCTGAGGCAAATTATTTCACCTCTCAGTTTCCTCCCCTGTAAAGTGGAAGGAGAAGAAAGTCCCCTTGGTTTGTGAGAGAGCACGCTTGCAAAGAAAGCTGTAGCCAGTGGGTGCTGTGTTCCCATTGTCTCCACCACCACCATCAGTTTATCAACTTTGTCACGTCTCAAAGCTGTGATGTTGACTGAGGCAGAGGTCAAGGTCGGACCCAGAGCTTCAGGCCCTGACGTCAGACTGACTTATAACAATAATTTTCTTCCCCAGTAGAGCACCAGGTGAGCTTTTTGTTTTTTTTTTACATATTTCATTTAATTTGATATTGAATCTGACTCTATTTTTGCATTTTATAGGTAGTCTATCCTTTTAAGTAGGCATGGGCTTTCATTGCCAGTATTTTGTTATGGAATATTTTAGGCTTCAAAAAGTAGAAAGAATTAAGAGTAAAATATCCCCCTATCCACCTAGATTTTACAATGAACATTTGTAATACGTCATTGCTTTCTCATCCACAATCATCCATCCATCTACCCAAGCATGTGTCCACCTAGCCACCCACCTATTCAGCCAATCCATCCATCCATCCATCCATCCATCCATCCATCCATCCATCCATCCATCCATCCATCTTGCTTTTAATGTATTTCAAAGGAATCTGCAGATGTATGGGTAAATTTTGATTTAGTTTAGTGCTGATTTTAAAAAATAAAGTTACATCTTCAAAAACAAGTTATCTAGAATTACCTGTCTTTTTGAATCTTGATATCTGCACAGTCATTTTCAGGAAGGCCAGAGGCTGTTCAGTCAATAATGCTGCCCACTCACCTTCACCTCTGTTCAGTCTAAGTGTCTCTCAAACATACTCGAGCATAAAGCTTTCTTGATGGTTGGGAATTTATTGCTTTCTTCTTTTTCTGTCCACACTAGCAAGAGCAGTGTCTGAAATATACATTCAGTTAGTATTTCCTGAAGTATATCTTTCTTTTCCACATCCACTCCCATAATCATTGCCTTCTTTGATTCCTCTCATCATTCACCTCCAAGGTAAAAGAGAAAATGAGAACTTGACCTTTAAGATAAAGAAGTTTCATGTCTCTCTTTTCTCTGAGAGGATCACATTCTAAAGAAGAAAATTGTTCACATAAATAAAAATGACTGGAGTATTTGTATTTAATTATTATGAGCTGCTTGTCACAGGAAGAAAGGAATGATCAGGAAATGTAAAAAAAAGAAATGGGCTTCTAGGAAAACTGCCATTGGTGCATGAATTAGCTCCTTTTCTGTTGCTATAACAAAGCATCTGGTAGAAAGAGTTTATTGAGGCTAAACAGTTCTGGATTGATGAGAGTCCATCACGGCAGGAAGTTAGGGTCTCAGACAGCAGGCCTAGCAACAGGACAAGGAAGTGGAGAGCTCAGGTCTCAACAACTAGCACTTGGTAGAGAACTTGACGCAGCATGAGTGAGTCCTTTTTAAAAATTTTTATTTACTCACTTTATATCCCGATAATAGTCCCCCCTTCTCCTCCCAGTCTCCACTTCCTTCTCTCTTCTCCCTATCCCCCATCCCCTACTCCTCAAAAAAGGGGATTTCCCCAACCTACCTGATCTGAGTGCATCCTCTTCCCCAGTGGCCTGGTAAGGCAGCCAACAAGGGGGAAGTGATCAAATTGCAAACCATAGAGTCCATGTCAAAGGCAGACCCCTGCTTCCCTTCCTAGGGAACCCACATGAAGCCTGAGCTGCCCATCTGCTGTATCTGTGTAGGGGGCCTAGGTCCTCGGTTGTTGCTTCAGTCTCTGCGATTCCCTCCGGGCCCTGGTTAGTCGGCTCTGTTTGTCTTCTTGTGGAGCTCCTGCCACCTCCATCTCCTTCTATCTTTCCCTCACTCTTCTAAAGTCTCCCTATGCCCTGCTCAATGTTTGACTGTGAGTCTCAGCTTGTTTCAGTCCTGGGTGGAGCCTCTCAGAGGACACCTATGCTAGGCTCCTGCCCGCAAGCATAGCAGAGTGTGTGTCAGAGGTTGGCTCTCTCCCATGGGGTAGGTCTCAGGTTGGGCCAGGCATTGTTTGGACATTCCCTCAATCTCTGCCCTATCTTTATCCCTGTACATCTTGTAGGCAGGGTAAATTTTGGGTCAAAGTTTTGGTGGGTGGGTTGGTGTTCCTCTCCCTCCATTAGGAGTCCAGTCTCCATTAGGGGGTGGCCTCTTCAGTCTTCATGACCCCTGCAACTAGGATTCTCAGCTAGAGCCACCCCCATATTCTCCCCAGATCCTACCCTGTTGAAGGTCTCCAGCTTGTCACAGAGATGCCCCCACACATATGTCAAAGAAAATATTAAATTGAAAAAAATCCTGTATGAGTGAGTCTTTAACCTCTCAAAGCCACTCCCAATGACACACTTCCCTCAGCAAGGCCACACCTTAAACTTCCTCAATTGATGCCATCAACAGAGGACCAAGTATTCAAATGCCATAGTGTGTTGAGGACATTCTCATTCAGACCACTATAGTACTGGAGAGTAGGGGCTGAAATCACATGAAATGTTTTTGATATGCTGGAGCCTGGCTCCAAAAATACTTTTCATCAGCTAGGAGCTCCGGTCCGGTCAGAAGAAAATACAGATTGCTAAAATGATCCCCGTTTCCCTTCCTGTGTTAAAAGTAAATGCAATTAATAACCTATTAATATGGATGTTTATGTAAATATATTTATAAGAAAGAAAGTATTGTAAATCATACTTGCCCTACCCCATTATAAAACACTCCAGCTAATTCTTCCAACCTAATTTGGGGTATCAGTAATCTAACCTTTTTGTATCCCCCACTCCTCACTCCCCTTCCTGACTCTAGTGGCCACCTTTTAATTCTAGTGAGTTCATAAAAATAATCTTCAGAGATAAGAATGCAGTTACTCTGATCTGATCAATATACATTCTGTAAATGTATCAAATGATTATAGAATACCATATATATATATTTCATATAATTTGAAACTTTTTAATTTTACCTACTGTCCATGTGTATGTAGGCATACCAGTGTTGAAGTAAGAAGAAAAATTTTCTAAAATTGGTTCTCTCCTTCCACCAGGGAACAGATATATTCAGTGGGGTCATCTGAGAAATCATGTGATAATCAGCATATACATAAGTGAAAAACAGATAGAACCCTCTATATCCTAGGCAATCTAAGGCACATCTATATTCAACAAAGACATATTTAGACAATAGACCACTGAAAGGGCTGTGCCTCCTAAGAGTTAATATGATCTTGATATAGTATCTGCCCTTCATTAAAATCTCACTTGTAGAAATAGGGAACAGGACAGGAGCCTACCACAGAGGGCCTCTGAAAGACTCTCTATGCTAAGATTCATAGCCAAACTTTGGGCAGAATGCAGGGAATCTTATGAAAGAAGGGGGAGATAGAAAGACCTGGAGGGAACAGGAGCTCCACAGGGAGAGCAGCAGAACCAAAAAATCTGGGCCCAGGGGTCTTTTCTAAGACTGATACTCCAAACAAGAAACATGCATAGAGATAACTTAGAACTCCTGCACAGAAGCAGCCCATGGCAGCTCAGTGTCTAAGAGGTTCCCCAATAATAGGAACAGGGACAGTCTCTGATATAAACTCATGGGCTGGCTCTTTGATCACCTCTATCTGAGGTGGGAGCAGTCTTACCAGTCCACAGAGGAAGAAAAAGAAGCCAGTCCTGATGATACCTGATAGACTAGCGTCAGATGGAAGGGGAGGAGGACCTCCCCTATCATTGGACTGGGGAAGGGGCATAGGAGAAGAAGAGGGAGGGAAGGTGGGATTAGAAGGGGATAGGGGAGGGGGCTACAGCTGGGATACAAAGTGAATAAATTCTAATTAATAAAATAAAATAAAAATTAAAAAAAGAAAATTTCTCACTTGTAGTTCAGAGCAGTGCACCAGGATTAACTCCATGTATGACTTCTCTTCCCAGATCTATGAGATGATGCTGGTAAGACATGGCTACATGATTGTTGGAGATCCCATGGGTGGCAAGACATCAGCTTATAAAGTGCTGGCTGCAGCTCTGGGTGATTTACATGAAGGTAAAGCTTGCACCCTTGGCTTCAGGGAGGTCAGGACTTCCTGCACAATTTTCTGACTCTGTGGAGACAATGCCAGCCTATGAGCTTTGTCAGCCTTGGTAGTGTTAAATGTGTTAAAAGCAGAACACAGCTAGACCTACATAGTCAACTAACCTGGGCCCATGGAGGCTCACAGAGAATGAATGACCAACCAAAGAGCACACATAGACTAGTCCTAGCCCCCCTGCACATATGTAGCAAATGTGCAGCTTGGTCTTCATGTGGGTCCCCTAAAAACTGGAGCAGGAGAAATACTGTTAGATGTTCAGCAGTGGCTTCCCCAGGGGTTCCCCCAGGGAGACTGGCACTACTGATGTTGGTTTAAACAAATTCAGTTTAAAAAACAAAGTTACCATGCTTTTTTTCCCTTTCCTTGTGTTGTTCTCACACAAGTTTCCTCTTCCCATCCTTCACTTTTCTTCCCTTATTCCTTGCCGCCCTTCCTTCCTTCTAGAGTAGAGGATGAGAGAGCATCTTTGGGATGAATACTTAAATGTAGGAAAGTGACTCAACCTTTCCTCTCCTCTCTTTTCCCAGCTCTAGGATGGGATTGCTTTGAGAATTAGATTATGTAGGTAAATACATGGAACGTTTAATGCATCTAACAAATGAAAGCTATGTTTACCACTAAATAATGTGGGTTTCTTTTCTTCCATTTGTATGTTTGTTTTCTGCATAGTATTCAAATATATAATTTTGAAAAGCATGCCTGTGCTGCACACGAATTTATACAGGAACTTGAATTAAAATTGTTTTTGGGGGGGGTGAGGGGGCACTGAAGAAATGGCTCAGTGGTTAAGAGTGATTGTTGCTCTTCTAGAGGATCTATGTTCTATTTAAAAGTGTTTCCTTTCCTTTACTCCCAGCCCTTAGGGGGCAGAAGCAGGCAGATTTCTGTGATTTCAAAACCAGCCTGGTCCATGTGGCAATTTCCAGGACAGCCAGATCTACAAAATAGAGAGAACTTATCTTTAAAAAAAGTTTTCTTTTCATTATTATTTATTTTGGAATTTTTATTTTTTTTAAGACAGGATCTCACTATTGTAGCCCAGGCTGGCCTTAAAATTCATGACCCTCTTGCCTGCCTTAGTGTCCCGAGGGCTAAGATTGCAGGTCTACACCACCCACCTGCGGTAGAACTGTTTCTAATAAACTTTAATGATAAATTGCTCCTGGGTTCTTGACATTTTCTTTGAGGATTGACCCTGTCTTAATAACTAACTTGGGTATTTCAAATTTAAGTATAATGATAGTTTTGGCTTTTGGATGAATCTAAAGAGAAGCTGAGGAGCTGCCACAGGTTAAGAGTGTTTGCTGCTTTCCCAGAGGAACTAAGCTGGTTCCTAACAGCCTTGTCTGGCCATTCTCAATCCTCTTGTAATTCCAACCCTAATGAATATGATGCCCTCTTCTGGCTTCCATGGTCACCTGCACAAATAAACACATGCATTCACTCACTCACTCACTCACACACACACACACACACAAATACACACAAAATAATAAAAACTTAATTAATTAATATAAAAATAAAAATATTTTGAAAGAGAAAAGAAACTAAGAATAAAAGCACCTACATCATTGTCTTTGGTTCTTTATTGGCCTGTACCACTGAAGGAACATCTTGTGTAATACCTTTCTGCCACAACCAAAATGAATAAATAAAATAAAAAGTCATATGAAAATGTCACTGTCTGTCACTAAATAAGTGTGCTATACCATCTCTGTCAGCCTGAATATTCCATTTGGGTCTTGATAGCAGTAATGTTTGTTTCTCAGGGACAAACATCAGTTGTGAGCAATTGAGAAGATGAAGAGCTTAACTAGTCCTTTGGGTGGAGAAACACAGTGATGGTTTCTCAGAATCATTTCGCCTGTCAGGGGTTTCATTATCCCAGGCCAGAGCCAAGGCTGGCTGGGACTCCAGGCACATTGGGAAAGCTGGTGAAATGCTGGCTCTTTTCTTTAATGTTTAAGTTCTTCTCAGCCAAGGCAGGTTTCTTTAGTCATGAATCTGACATTTTCCCAGTTTGAAATAAGACTCAGAAGAAAGTATGGTTACAAACTAATGGTTCTGATAACCCACAATGTGAGGCCTAATATATTTAGTATCTCAATCTTTATAAGGACTGAGAATCATTTTATAAACTCTCCTTAGACTTCCTATTCACCAAGCTGGTGATCTTTTGTCTAATGCCTGGTTTCACCATAGCCTTTGTAATGGGTTGGACTTTCTCATCCAGCCAAGCAGATGGAAGAATTTGCTGTGGAATTCAAGATCATCAACCCCAAGGCCATCACGATGGGGCAGCTGTATGGCTGCTTTGATGCAGTGAGCCATGAGTGGACGGATGGTGTCCTAGCCAATGCTTTCCGGGAACAAGCGTCTTCCATAACTGATGACCGCAAATGGATTGTATTTGATGGGCCAGTAGATGCTGTTTGGATTGAAAATATGAATACTGTCCTGGATGACAATAAAAAGGTAGCTACCAAGCCCATCATTTATGTGTGGGTGGGTTAGAAACTCTGTCATGAATAGTTGAAGCTGTAAAAGTCATGGACTTATTACCCTAGCATAAATGCCCCCCCCATAAAATTAAGTTATCAGTTCACTAATCATGACTCCATTTGTACTTGTAATCAGTAAGCTTTGAGATTAAAAGTGTAACTAGAACGGCTTGAGAATGTAGCTTAGTGACAGAACACTTACCTCATTGGGTGTGGGTTCAATCCCCAGCACCACAAAGAAGCAAAATGTATGAAAACGGCCACAGTGATGGAGAGTCTAGACAAATAAGCCAGGCTAAGTCACAGATGTGTATGTGTTTACTTAGAGATGCCATAATGGTGGAGCACCAGTCTTACCATAGTGGTGACCTCTCTGGGGACACATACAGTGGCATGCACCAAGTAACACACAGAATTCATTTATTTATTTATTCTTTAATATTCCAATCGCAACCCCTCCCTCTTCTCCCAGTCTCACCCTCCCTTGCTCTTCCTTCTTTTCCCCTTCCTATGCCCCCTCTGAAAAGGGGAGCATCCCACCTACCCCTCCCAGCACATCAAGTTGCATAAGGACTGAGTCCATCCTTTTCCATGGTGGCCTGTTGAGGAAGCTCCCCCAGGGGAGAGTGATTGAAAAGCAGGCAACAGAGTCCTTGTCAGAGACAGTCCCCACCCACCCCTTATTAAGAGGTGTGTGTGTGTGTGTGTGTGTGTGTGTGGTGTGTGTGTGCCTATCCTTGAATAACTGAGCCACCTCTCCAGCCCATTAGGGGAATTTTTTTCACCACAAAATTGGATGAACCATGGGGATGTCTAGCATTTGTTCTTCTCCCCTGAGTGGCCAGGGCTCAGGTTTTGTCCTATGATATAAATGTCTTACTTGAGTCTATGTTGCTGAGTAGCAAGTTATGCCTTGAGTGAATGCTCTGAGGCTCACCTGTCCATCTTCACAGCATGCTACAGGGATGTACCCGCCAAACATGAGGACCTCTAGCAGTCTCTCATTCCATTCTAAAAGGGATTTATGGAGTAATTCTCGTCATTCCAGCCATGGGCTAGTCCATGCGACAGGTTCAAAATCAGGAGTTTGTCAGAGACTTGAGCAAACAAAACAGGCTGAAGATAAGGAGCTAAATTCTATGTTAAATTGGGCCTAGTGGCACTCAGTGGTACTCAGAAGTCTGAGACAGGGGGATAACCAGTTCAAGGTCTGCCTGGGCTAGAGTAAGTTCAAAGCCAGCATGGGCAACAGTGAGCTCTGTCTGGAAATAAACTGTGAAATAGTAATAATGACAGTTCTGTGTTAAACACAACGAAAGAGACCGAGACACCTCATAAGCACTTATGTTGCCTCAGTTTTTACCTCAGGCTGCAATTCACTGTGAGGCCCAGTCCTCCTTACCTAAAACTACAAGTCTTTCAACTACGACAGCACTCACCATCCCATCAGCTGCTCTTCTTCAGAGCACTTTCATCATTCTGTGTTCTGCTTATCACCTTCCTTCTCTTGTCAGAATATGAACCCCAAGAAGACAGGGATGATTGTCTGCTTTATCCTATGCCTGGCACATAGTAGGTGCTTAATACACATGTGTAGGATCCATTGAGTCAATTTTGCCTCCACTGTGACCCCTCATTTCCAGGTGGAATTTAAACCTGCCCCCCCGTACTTTCAGCTGTATTTAATGAGTGGGAGAATCTAACCCCGTACGCCCCCTCTCCTTGCACTTGCAGCTGTGTTTAATGAGTGGAGAGATCATACAGATGAGCCCCAAGATGAGTCTGATCTTTGAGCCAGCAGATCTGGAGCAGGCCTCCCCCGCCACCGTGAGCAGGTGAGCCGGTGTGTTTGGTATGCCTGTGTTCATATGTGAGAGTGTGTGTGTGTGCGTGTGTGTGTGTGTGCGTGTGCGTGTGTGTTATTGTATCAACATTATAACCAAAAGGCCTGACAGAAACAACATTAGGAACTGGACATGAGAGGAAAATAAAATAAAGTGAAATTAAACAGGAAAAGGAGAAAGAGGGGAAAGAGGAAGAAGAAGAGGGGAAAGAAGGAAGGAAGAAAGAAAGGAAGGAAAGAGAGAAAGAAAAAAGAAAAGAAAGGAAGGAAGAAAGAAAAAAAGAAAGGAGAAAATAGCTTAGAAAGGTCTGGCCTGGAGCACTGGCTCGGTGGTTGAGAGCAGTTGCTCTAGCCCCTGGCAACGGCAAAGAGACACCGTGTTGGCGGTGGTCTTAGATCAGGGGCAGAGCAGGTGTCAGTCCTCTGTTCATCCTAGCTTGATGCCTGGCTTGGTGGCCGAAGCCGTTTCATGTCTAGCACACATAAGAATCAAATCGAATCTAGGCAGCGCAGCACGGAAGGAGGAAGACAGACAGACCCGTGTTCTGCCACTCCACGCCACACAGACCTGTCCTCTGCCTTCCGGCTATGGTGGCCCATAGACCCACAGAGCCCTGCCTACCACCATGCGGTGCAGCGCCGTGAGAGAAGAGGAAAGCTAGACCGAGGCCTGCAGACCGCCGTGCCACCCACAGATCCTACCCTCTGGTGTGTGGGACAGGAAGGCCATAGACACCCACTTGCCACCACGGCACACAGTGCAAACGCAGGATGTAACCCAGGGGCCCACCAGCTGCGCAGCCAGACTGCAGCGGAGCCTCCGTAGTGTGCGAGTTATGTGGTGGTCACACTGGAGAGAAAAGAGAAGTGTGGCAGTTTGAGCATTATGAAGACAGATGGAGCGGAAGGCGAGAGGGTCGGAGAGGAGTAGCCTATTTTAAGCAGCCAGCCCAGCCAACTGGGGCCATGGTGAGGTCCCAGCCCGAGCTGCTGCTGTGGGCCACTTCCAGGTCCTTGGCTGCTGAGCAGCAGGGGTTGGTGTCGATGTATGGCTCATAGTATCATTAGAGAATATGGGGCTTTTCTTTGTTCACGTGGATGTCCAGGGGCCGTGCAGAACTGGTCATGCCCCTCATTGGCTGCAGGGGGCTCTGGAGAGATGGCCCCATCTTTCACCAGCAGCCCTGCACCTCGCCTGGGCAACACAGTGGCGCTGGCCCTGAAGGCACGGGTGCAGGTGAGCCGACCTGGAGGGGTAGAGAGCAGGAGAGTGGACCCTGCCTCCTGCTGATGGCAGCACCTGCTGTCCTAGCTGGAGAGCTTGCCCTGGTGGTGGGAATAAGGGAGAGCGAGGGTGGGCAGGCTGACCAGCTCGGCTGCCACCGAGGCCCAGATCCAGAGCTGTGAGTTGGCCCACCCTAAAATCCATATCATCTGCAAACAGTTGGTACACACAAAAGGGCCAGTCCTGCGGACCCAAAGCTGCAGGATCTCCATGACTCAGGGCAACAACAGGATAGCTTGGAGGAGTCCTGCTGAGAATCCAATACTGATGGTATCACAGAAGCCAGAAATCTTGAACCTGACTGATGACTCATTGCCAAGAACATTTCAAGTGAAGATGTGTGGACAGAGGAGTGTTTTCTGCGATGATTTTTGTTTTGTGTGTGCGTTTGTTTTATTTTAGGGAGAAGTTGCAAGGGTGAAGGGCAGATACAAGGGGATGGGAGATGAGCAGGACTGGGATGCATGATGTAAAACTCACAAAGAATCAATCAAAGGTTTAAAAAAAAAAAAAAAGATCACCTGCTCCCCTTCCAGATGACCTGAGTTCAGTTCCGAGCATGCCTGTCAGAAGGCTCAGAACTCCCTGTTTCCAGGGGGCACAACACACTCTCCTGGCCTCTTTGGGCTCCTGCACACATGTGGCATATCCACACACAGACATACACACTCATACATGTAATTAAAAATAAAAGTAAACTTTAAACAAAGGAGGAAAGAGGGATTATTTTGATTTACAATCTACTAGGGTTTCAGTCCTTCATGGCTGGGAGGAATGCTGGAGAGTGACAGAGAGGCCGGGGGAGGGGGGATGGGGGGGGTGGTTTCACATCACGGAAGTACAGCAAGGCAGGAACCAGAGGCGGGGTTATAAGCTTCAGAGGCCCTTCAGCTAGTGACCTGTTTCCTTCAGAGAGCATCACCAGCTGTGGAACAACATTCAAAATATGATGCTCTGGGGGACATTCAGATTTAAACTGCACATACGTACACGCTCATGTGAACTTCATGAGCACATAGAATGCAGTGTGACTAAGAAGAGAAGATCCACGATACTCTTCTTCACTCCAAGGGAAGGGTTGCTGACCTAGGGACATAAGACGAGAGTGGTCATGTGCCTGGACGAAGGGGGATTGTCAGAGCCCAATAAGGCCTAGACTGCTACAGGAGTGTGTAGATGCTGCTCAGTGCCAACCAGTGTTGATGATGAACAAGCACACACCAAAGCCCATTGTCTGTGCCTCCAGGTGTGGGATGATCTACATGGAGGCCCACCAGCTAGGCTGGAAGCCCCTGAAGGACTCATACATGAACACTTTGCCCTCCTGTCTCACCGCAGAGCACAAAGAACTGGTAAGACTCTGGGACACTCCCTTGCATCACACTCCTCAACACTCTTAATTCCCTGCTCATCTCATGGACCTTGTAGGCTCGCTTCACCTTCATTATTCCTCCGCCTTCCCTGCCAGTCTCATTATATTGTTCCTAGGCCGCCTGCCATTTTTTTTTTCTTTCTTCTTCATGTGGGGTTGGGGGTGGGGTGAAATGGAACAGTTCCTGTTCCATCTTCTCTTCAGTGGAGACTCGCAGAGCCAAGGGCCACAGTGTTGCTCTTTTTTTCTCTACCATCCCATTAGCAGAAATAGCTGAAGCTACAGTTCTGGAGACAACCCCTTAGAAGAGCCATGTCCCTCTGCGATGCCATCCCACAGCCCTGTGTCCTGCCCTCCAAACCTCCCACTGGGAGGGAATGGTTAGAAATGTTCTCCTTTTGGGTATGGCAAGTGATGGGGTTGCCTTTCCCTTCTTCACACCGTAAGGGGAGTAAAGAGCTAGGAAGATGGTTCTGTTGGTTAAAAATCCTTGCTATTAAGCTTAGGGACCTGAGTTCAATCATTTGCACCCATGTTTAAAAAAATGGTAGATGCTATGGCAACTATGATTTCCGTACTATAGAAGCAGAGAAAGGAGAATTTCTGGGGCTTGCCAGCCAGCCAATCCTGCTAAAATGGTGAGTTCCATGTTCAGAGAGAGACCCTATCTCAAAAAGTAAAATGGAATGTGGCTGAAGAAGACATCCAAATTGACCTCCTGTCTCCGCAGGCCCAAACACACATGTACACATGTATCTGCACACATGTACCCATACCCCACATACACATAAATAAACAAATCAGTATAATAAGTAGGAAAGTTCAGGCTATGTAGGTAGCTGACCACACTGTCAGACCAGGGAAGGTGGACAGGAGAGCCTATATCTCCAATGCCTCTTGTCTTTCTTTGCTGAAGTAAATGACATTAGGAAAGTCCTTCATGAAAGTAGCCAAGGGTTAGATTCCATCCCACTGTAGAAAACTTCTGGAGAATTATATAGGCCAGTCTCACGTCTGTCACTGTTCATATCCACATATAATATGTATGACCACATGCATTTATAGAAGAACATGTTCACATACATTCCCAGGGAGACACACACATACACACACCACTGGAAGCTGCCAAGACCTCTTACCCATTAAGTCCTTTAGGGACCCCGCCATGTCCTCAGGCCTCTTATCAGAGCCTGTGGTCTAGTGTTGTCTAGCCTGGCCTGTCTCTGCGGCCTGTTAGCTCCCTCTCTAGCCCAGGCTCATTCCTAGGCTATCCTGTCATGTTTCCATTCCTAGAAAGCCCAGCTTTCATGCCCTGAAAGCATCTGTGCCTTATATTCCTCATATAGACATCTTGCCCAGTTCAGGCCTTTGCCATCCAGGTCTCAGCATACAGTCTTCTTGTTGGGCAATGATCAAGTGCTTGCCAACATGTACAATCTCCTGGGATCAATTCCCACTGTCCGTGTGGAGGTGGGGGAGCTAAATTTCCTCCTCCAAGAAGCCTTCACTAATCCACTTTAAACCCTTTATGTTATTCACCACTTAACACTTTTGTTTCCTGCTGCCAATTTTCCATGGCCTGTAACATATTTGACTCTTTGCTTACTGTCTGTCTCTCCTTCTCCTCTTCCTAGCAGGGGCTGGGTCCATCTTCTCTATTATTCATCTCCAGCAGTATCTGCCACAATGCAATCAGTAGATGCTCAATAAATACTTGTTCACTAAATGAATGCAGATGCTCTTCCATTTATGATGGGGCTATATTTCGGCAATCTCAGTTACATATGAAAATATCATGTTAAAATGCATTCAGTCTATCTAAAGTACCAAATATCATAGATTATCATCACAGTACACTACAAAGGATAAGGCTCTTGCCATGGCAGCCATGTGGTAGTCTAGGACCCATCACTCACTGCTACAGCCCTGTATCCCAAGAGAGCATCACATGGGTAGCCCAGGAAAAGTTCAAAACACCACATTTGAAGTATGCAAAATTTGAAACAGCACTCAAAATTAGCCGGCAATCATACTGGCACCTCCAGCCTCTGAGGTGAGTCAAGCTCTCTGTCTCCACAGTCTCACGTGACTTTCTCCTCTCAGGTAGAGGACATGTTCACGTGGCTTGTTCAGCCCTGCTTGGACTTTAATCGCCTCCATGGCAAATATGTGGTGCAAACATCTCCTATTCACCTTGCCTTCTCAATGATGCGGCTGTACTCCTCCCTGCTTGGTAAGTGTCCCTGCGATTCTGGGTCCACGTGGGGTTAGGTGTGTCTTGGCTCGTGCTTTCACTCTCGTCCCTCTCTTCCCCCTCTGGGGCTGCAGTGGGACCCAGTGTTTATCAAAGGCAAGAACGCTTGGAATTTTAGACAGTGGAGTTTATGGGCAGAACCATGTGATTTGTCTCATACAGATTTGTCATTGCACAAAGGTTACCCTTTCCTTCCTTCTCCCACCTAGTGTTCTCATCCACACAGAGGAAACCCTTCTTTGGGCCTCTCCTTCACATGGGGATGTTGATGACATAACCGGATGTTTCTCTGGAAATCTATTTGGAAAAATAGATAAGATGTTTTCATTTCTTAAGAAGAATTATGGGGTGGGGAGATAGCTCAGTCAGTGCTAACTCAAAAATACTTACTGCAATAGCATGAAGAACTGAGTCAGATCCCCACAAACTACATAAAAGGGTCAGGCGTATACCCAGCACTGAGAAGGTTTACACAGGCGGATCCTTGGATGTCAGCAACTTCCAAGCCAATGGGAGACCCTACTTCAGAAAACAAGGTGGATGGCACCTGAAGAACAACACTCAAGGTTGACCTCTGACATCCGCACACAAGCACACCCACATGCACACACACACACACACTCACACACACGAATGTCCCCCCACATACATGCATGCACAAAAAAAACTTACATTATAAATATATAAATTTACAACACACAAATGCATTAGAAGAGAGCTAATCATATTAATTTCCAAACCAGGAAACTTCTTAAGGAGACAGTGTTTCTGTGATACATGTATCTCTGAGGTATAATCACTCATCTCCACAGCTGCTTTCACATGGATCAGATCTCACTGCCACCTACTGCTAGTGGCAAATCACATATGCATTTGGAGAACTCTTACTGGGTGCCACTTCTTTTCCAAGATCACAGATAATTCAAACTCAGATGAATCTTCTTTACAACTTCTGCTACCTTAACATATTTTCTCAGCTTATTTTTCCCAAAAGCATTGCAAGTATAAATTTAAAATGTGGCTTAGTTCACAGTAGAAGGGGGGCTTTCCAAACATTGCTTGATTTCCATAAATTAAACTCTGGGAACTAGGGAGATGGCTCGGTGGATAAAGTGCATGCTGTGCACGTGTGAAGACCTGAGTTCCAGTCTCTTTGGAAACAAACCGATTTCATCCAGCGCCATGTATTTGTATTTCTTTTGCAAGCGCCATAGGGTTCTGTCGACTGTCTTTATATAGTTCATCCTAAGTGAAGAAGCATTGTCATGAGAAATAGACTCATTGTCTTCAGCTCCAAGTGACCTCATCTTTTACCTTCTCAAATCTGCCACTCTGAAACCTCCCTAAAACATTCCCTACTAAGAAGTAGAGCCTGGGATTGAACGTGCAGATAGCTCACTCCAAAACCATTACTTTCTGTCCTACCAGTGCTGACATGCAAGAACATGGTAGCGGTGCTCCTCATCACGGCCTTAAGATGAGGAGCTGTGAACGCTTCTTTACTTTGAAATAGTTTTGTATTTTACAGAAGACTTGCAAGACTCTTCTTTTAGCTTCCAGCTTTCTTCCATGTTAACATGGACCAAAGTATCATTGTCAGAAGAAGCAAGGGCATTGGTGTTGTGCTGCCAGATGCATTGATTCTACCCTGCATTTAATTATGTCCCCACAGTTTCCTCTAATCTGTCACAGTCTCTGTCTTTTTCTTCTGTTTTGACAACCTTGACTATTGATACTCTTTTCTCATAATTATATTGAGGTTCTATATTTTGAGTTAAGGACGTGGAAGATGTGGTATAAATAAATGTGTGTTTTATATATGTATGTGTATGTATTATAAGTAATAGGATGTATGTATATATATATGCATATATCTGTTGCACACACAGACACACAGAGATATGCACACACACACACACACACACACACACACACATACCCTATTACTTAGACTCTGATCAGAGCTAGCTTTAAATTCATGATCGTCCTGCCTGATCATCTTGAGTGCTGAGATTATAAACATATAGTTCTTTATATGACCCAACTTCAGGACCCAACACCCATGTCAAATGGTTCACAATTGCTTGTAACCCCAGCTCCTAGTAATCCAAAGCCCTCTTCTGGCCTTCTTTGTTACCTGCACTCACATGCACATACCCACACATACATATAATTTAAAAATAAATGTTTTTAAAGAATGATACCAGAAGTGGTGGTGCATGCCCTTAATCTCAGCACTCGGCAGGCAGATTTCTGGGAGTTTGCGGCAAACCTGGTCCATGTAGTTCTAAGACAGGCAGGGCTATGTGTAAAGTTGGATCATTACCTAATATAAACAAAAATCAATTCAAGATGTATGAAAGATCTAAGCAGAAAGCAAAAATGACTATGCATTTTTAAGGGAAAAAAAAAACATAAGCCAAAACTCTTAACTTTTCACTTGGCAGTGAATTCTTGGGTGTAGCACCAAAAATATGGGCCAAACATAAGAAGAATAGACACATAGTACATAATTAAAATTTGAAATCTGGCCAGGTGGTGTATGCCTTTAATCCTAGCACTTGGGAGACAGAGGCAGGTGTATCTCTGTAAGTTCAAGGCCAGCCTGGTCTACAAAGTGAATCCAAGACAGCCAGGTCTACACTGAGAAACCCTATCTTGAAAAACAGAAAAATTTAAATATGTCTAAATCAAAAGGTATTACTATCCGTAAGAGGTCAACCACACAGAATAAAAGATGTTTGCCTGATAAAGAGTTACTATCAGGTGCCAGGCACGGTAGTGCAGCCTTTAATCCCAGCACTTAAAGGCAGAGGCAGTCCGATTTCTATGAGTTCAAGGACAACCTGACCTATATATGGAGTTCTAGACCAACCTAGGATATCTGATAAAACCCTGACTCAAAAATTAAAAAGAAGTCATAAAAGGATTGGTATCGAGGACCGGGTTGATGGCTCAGTCAGTAAACTATTGGTCAAACAAGAAGACCTGAGTTCAATCTTCAGAAATTATATGGAAACAAAACAAAACAAAACAGGGTGTAGGGACACAAGCCTGTAATCCCAGCACTGGAGAGGCAGAGATTAGATATGCAGGGCTCACTGAGTGGCCAGCCCAGCCTCACCAGGGAGCCCCAGACCAATAAGAGACCTTTTCTGAAAGAAAGAAAGAAAGAAAGAAAGAAAGAAAGAAAAAGAAAGGTGGGCACAAACATCAGAACATATATGTGCATTCACAGCCACAGGAACACACACATGCACATACGAAGAATTAATTTAGAGAATATAGAATGAAACATTACTAAAAACCATGAACATTCATTTAGAAAAAAAATACAAACATGGGTAAAAGACTTGAATGATCATTTCTCCAAGAAGCTATCTATGGTCAGGAATTACGGAAAAGGCTTATCACGCACCGCTAATCACTGGGGACATGCCAATCAAATCCACAATGATGGTAATACCTTTTCATACAATAAATAAGTAACAAGTGTCTGATAGGATGCAGAAGTGGACTTATGGACTGTTGCCAGGAATTTAAAGTGAGTAGTTTGCCTGTCAAGATATTTTGGTGCTTTCTTTGAAAAGAAGCCATAGACTTTCCATATATGCTTAATATCCTGGCTTCCATGTATATATTCAAAGGAACTGAAAGCAGGGACCTGATCAGCTTTTTATATGTCTATATTCATTCCGTTTGCTTCCTAACCCAAATCCCCATCAACAGATGAACAGATAAGCAAAGTGGTATAACCACACAATAAAACATAATTCAGCTCTATAAAGAGGAAATGTCAAGGTAGAGATAAGGTTCTACAGTTAAGAGCACTTGTTCTTGCAAAGGACCTGGGTTCAGTTTTCAGCACCCACATTGAAGTTCACAACAATCTCTAACTTCAGTTACAGGGTATCCAGTACCCTCTTCTGACCTCTGAGGGACCAGACATGTATAGTGCATGTATATACATGCAGAAAAAACATTCATAAGTATAAAATTAAATAAAAAGTATTATAATTAATAAAATAAATAAGAAATTATTGACAAGTACAAAATTGTTGAAGCATGAAGATATTATGCTAAGTGAAATAAGCCAGTCACAAAATTACTGAGTTCTATGATGTCCTTAGGGTAGTCACAGACGGAGATAGAAAGTAGGATGCTGGCTGTGTAAGCATTGGAGAACAAGTTATTGTTAGTGGTCCCAAGTTCCAGTTTTGGATAAAGGAGCACTAGATATGAATAGTAGTGATGGCTGCCCATGTAAATTTCTAAAACCTACTGAAGCAAACACTTTAAATGATTAATATGGCAAAATTTATGCCATATTTAACCACAGTTAAAGAATATGTATGGGTTGGGAAGGTAGCTTGGTCTGTAAAGCACTTGTCATGCAAGTATAAGGACCTGAGTTCAGATCCCCAGCACCCAGGTAAAACCTAAGCATGGTAGCTAATACCTATGATTTCAGTGCTCTGGAGGTAGAGACAGAGGATCCCTGAAGCCCACTGGCCAGCTAATCTAGCCAAGTCATGAAGCCCCAGGTTCAATGAGAGACCCGGGCTCAAAAAGGAAGGTGGAGAACATTTGAGGCAGATATCCAGAATTAACCTCTGACCTCTACCTATACCTCAGACATGTGAACCTGTACACAGACATACACACCCATCTGAGCCTGGACTCACTGTGTATGTGAATACACGTATATAATAAAAGGTCTGTTGTATGGGTTGGATGCTCAGCCAGTATCAGCTGCCTTCCAAGGTCCTTCATAGGTGAAACCAGCCAATTCATCTCTTACACTCTGAGCACTTTTCTTGACCTAAACTTCACTTTCCTTTCCTTTCAGATGAAGTCAGGAGCCTCGACACAGATGAAGGCGAGTTATATGAAAGCATGTCAAGTCAGCAGATCTTCCTCTGGCTGCAAGGGCTGTTTCTCTTCTCCTTGGTGTGGACCGTGGCAGGTACCATCAATGCCGAGAGCAGAAAGAAATTTGATGTGTTTTTCCGCAACCTGATCATGGGTGTGGATGATCATCACCCAAGGCCCAAAAGTGTGAAGCTCACCAAAAACAACATCTTTCCAGAAAGAGGTACTTCTGTCCTATTATAAGAGTTTAAATCATATGCCCCAAACCCAACTGAATGTGTGGGTCATGTAAGCTCTTATCAAAAGCTAAGGGGTGAGAAGATGTCTTCTTCAGAGCTGAGCCATGTGAAACATAAGTGGCCTTAAAATAAGGTCTTATGGGACATTTAATTACTTTTTAAATCTAAAACCGCAATGATAGTTTATTTGAGGATGTATATGGGGATGTTATTTTATTTCTGTAAAAATTATCCATCATTTCACCACCCAGAAAAAAATAAGAAATCCCTTCATGTTTGTTTTTCTTGCTGTTTTCCAGTCTTGTTTTATATGTTCACATGCTTCATGTTTGGTGACTATGTCATTAACATTTCTATTAATTTTGTCATTACGATGTCATATGTTAATCTATTTCCAATTTTGCTCTGTTATCCTCAAAATAACAACAAATTTCTTTGATGTGGATATTTACTAAAACAGTGATAACTGTTTAAATATTGACTTGATTTGGGGTTAGAAAGATGGCTCTGTGGGTGAAGTGCTGTGCTGGAATGCAAGCCTGGCTTTGGATCCTCAGCACCTCTTGAAAATCTAGATGTCGTAACACTGCCTCTAACTCCAGGACTGAGAGGGACAGGCAGGAAGATCCAATCTAGACAGATAGCAAGTTCCAGGTCAGTCAGTAAGAAAATAGCATGGAGAGAGATTGAGAAAGACATCTGACATTGACCTTTGAACTCCACGTGTTCATACACAAAACAACTGAGGAAACATACATACACAATACATACAGACAGACAGACATGCAAGCATACATATATAAACTTACTGAGATTTTTTTCAGCATTGTGACTTAATAATTTTGAGTCTTTTGTTTTTTACATACTTGGCTTTGACTTAACTTTCTATTGATTTACACTTTAATTTCTTTCATCAGACCTTTGTCATTTCCCCATATGGATCCTATACATTTTTAAATTTATAACTATTTATCTCTTTTTTGATAGTGTGAATAGTATTATGATTTTTATTTTAAATTCTGCATCACCATTTCTGATAGACACAAAAGCAGCTTTACACCTGAAACCCTTGACATGTTACTACTAAGTTCCAGATAGATTTTCTTTGGAGTCTGTTCCATTGTCATCCTTGTGTCATGACTCAAGGCTTCATTTCTTCCTCCCTGTTTTTCATCTCCTTATCTCATCCCATCCTCTAGAATTTCTAGTCTGACTTTGGACAAGAGTGATGAAACGGGGTCTTAGAATCCTTGACAGAAAAGAGACCCAACCTAGGAGGAAGAAAGCCAGTCCCTGCCTTAGTGTGATGGTGCCTGTGCTTGTTATGAGCATGTTCCATCTCTTCCTAATTTGATGAGATGTTTTATCATGAGCGGGTGTCTTTTCCACTGCTGTGATGAAACTCCATGACCAAAAGCAACTTGGAGGTAAAAGGGTTTATTTAGTTTATATGTCCTGAATCACAGTCCATTGAAGCAAGCCAAGTCAGGAACTCAAGCAGGGCAGGAACCTAGAGGCAGGAACTGATTCAGAGGCCACGGAGGAGTGCTGCTTACTGGCCTATGTCTTATGGCTCACTCACTCTGCTTTCTTATACAACCCAGGACCACCTGCCCAGGGGTGGCACCACCCACAGTGTGTGGTGCCCTCCCTCATCACCCCCCCCAATCAATCACTAATTAAGAAATGCCCACAGCCTGATCTTATGGAGGCATTTTCTTAATTGGGCCTCTCTCTTTTCTGATGATTCTAGCTTGTGTCAGGTTGACATAAAACCAGCCAGCACAATTGATGCTCTGCCAACTTGACACACAAACACATCACTGTTAAGCCTTAGCCTTTCCTTTCTTGTTCATCCCCAAGATTACACATTAATATCAACATTATAATATAAAACATTTTACAAACTTAAAAAGTCTCATAGCCTTACAAAGTCAAACACTCTAAAAGTTCTGTCTCTTTAAAAATCCAAACTCTTTTAAAATCTAAAATCTCAACAAAACTCCAAAATCTCTTTAAAAGTTCAAAATCTCTTAGGCCCCAGTGAAATAAAAAATAAGTATTTTATTTCATGTGGGAAGAACCCGGGCACAATCACAATGTGAACAAAGCAAAACCGAATTCCCTCAGTGTACATAATTCAATGCCCAATGTCTCAAGATCTTCTGAGCTTCTCTAGAGCGGTTGGGTCATTTCTCTGACTCTTCTCTGTGCAGTGCACACAGCTCATCTTCTAGGCTTGGACCAGCTCTACTCAGTAGTTGCGGCTGTCCTTGGAAGTCTTCCCATGGTACTGTCATCTCCAAAATGCTGTGCCTTTTACTACAACCTGGCTGCACTTACACCAATAACCTCTCCTCGACACTCTTCATGGTACCAAGCCTCAAATGTTCTCTAATGACCCCTTCATGTCAAAATGAATATCATCTGGGAGACTCTCACACACTACCATGTTTGACTGCCAGCACAAGGTACAACCTAGGCAATTTCTAGGATATATTGACCCTAAGCAAACACTGCCCAGAAGATTCCACCTCAGTGGTGCTGATTTCTTCAGCGCTAGCTAGCCAGTATCAATTGTCCCAGCAAAGCAAAGATTTTACTTCAGTGGTGCTGCTCTTTTTTTTTTAAATAAATCTTGTTTTTTTAATTAAATTTTTATATTTTTTATATTAGTTACAGTTTATTCACTTTGTATCCTAGCTGTACCCCTTCCCTAATTCCCTCCCAATCCCACTCTCCCTCCCTCATCTCATCCCAAACCCCTCTCTAAGTCCACTTATAGGGAAGGTCCTCCTCCCCTTCCATCTGACTGACCCTAGCTTATCAGGTCTCATCAGGACTGGCTGCAATGCCCTCCTCTGTGGCCTGGCAAGACTGCTCCCACCTCAGGGGGAGGTGATTAAGGAGCCAGCCACTGAGTTCATGTCAGAGACAGTCCCCATTCCCCTTACTAGGGTACCCACCTGGAGAATGAGCTGCCATGGGCTACATCTGAGCAGGGGTTCTAGGTTATATCCATGCATGGTCCTAGGTTGGAGTATCGGTCTCAGAAAAGATCCCTGTGCCCAGATATTTTGGTTGTTCTCCTTGTGGAGCTCCTGTCCTTTCCAGATCTTACTATGTCCCCCTTCTTTCATAAGATTCCCTGTACTCTGCCCAAAGTTTGGTTATGAGTCTCAGCATCTGCTTTGATACACTGCTGGGTAGAATCTTTCAGAGGCCCTCTGTGGTAGGCTCCTGTCCTGTTTCCTGTTTTCCCCTTCTTCTAGTGTTTACCTGTTTGTCTTTCTGAATGATGATTGATCATCTTACCCGGGGTCCACCTCCTTGCTTAGTTTCTTTAGTTGTACCGATTTTTGTAGGTTTATCCTATATTATATGTCTAGTATCCACTTATAAGTGAGTATATACAGTGTGTGTCTTTCTGCTTCTGGGATACCTCACTCAGGATGATCTTTCCTAGATCCCACTGTTTGCTTGCAAATTTCATAATTTCCTTGTTTTTAATTGTTGAGTAGTATTCCATTGTGTAGATGTACCACAGTTTCTGGTCTTTTGTTAATCAGTCGATTCAACAGCCCCAGCTGAACAGACACCACAGATTCTTTATTCTAAATTATAATGGCCCTGAGAGAGGTTTTTGAACTTCGATCTGAACTTTACATGCTAAGCCTCCATCATCTGCATTTCCATCAGCATTCTTATCTTCTAGGCTCCTACAGAACAGCCCACTGAGCTCTCATCAGTCATTGAATATTTTTTTATCCCAAAGTTCCAGAGTCCTTCCACAATCCTCCCCAAAACAACATGGTCAGATCTATTGCAGCAATTCTCCACTTTCCTGGTACCAATTCCTATTTCGTTTACTTTCCTACTGTTGTGATGAAGCATCACGATCAAGAGCAATTTGAAGGGGGTTTATTTCACTAACTTCCATATAACAACAGTTCATCATCAAAAGCATTTTAGGGTAGGGACTCAGGCAGGGCAAAAACATGAAGGAAAGAGCTGATGCAGAAGCCATGGAGGGGTGCTGCTTACTGGCTTGCTCCTCATGGCTTGCCCAGCCTGTTTTCTTCTACAACCCAAGAGCACCTTTGTTCCCACCTACAATGGGCTGGAACCTCCCTCATCAAGCACTAACTAAGAAAATGCCCCACAGGCTTGCCTACAGCCCAGTCTTATGGAGGCATTTTCTCAATTGCTGTTCTCTCCCCTCAGCTGACTGTAGTTTGTGTCAAGTTGACATAAAAACTATTCAGCACAGTGGAGGTTTGTGAATATGAAAATCATATGACATATGATTTTTCTTCTTTCCATGTTAAACAACATAGATTGCAAAAAAATTTCCAAATGTTGAGCCAGCTTTACATACCTGTAGTCAATCTTCCTTGGTCAATTTGCTGATGTTTTATTGAGGACTTCGCACATGTGTGTGGATGAGAAATGGTTATCCTTGGTTTTGGCATTTGGATGATGCTGACCTCGTAGAATGAGATGTGTTTGCTAGAAGAGATGATGGACACTTGGCATCATTTCTAAAATATTTGTGAGAGTTCAGCAATGAACACATCCTAGCCTGATGCTTTTGTTGGTTTTTTGTTTGTTTGTTCTTGTTTTGGGGGTATTATCTGTGGATTCAGTTTCTTTCATGAATAAGGGAATATACAAACTATTTCTCTTTATGTTAATTTTGATAAAATATCTCTCATGTAATTGGATCTGTCTCATGTAAAGTATCAAGTTTATAAGGTACCCTTGTTTATGCGTCCCTTCATTATTCTTTTAATCTCCATGGAATTAGTAACAATGTCTTCTCTTTCCCAATATTAATAATCTGTTTTTTCCCTTTTTCTTTGTAACACTGGCCAGAAAATGTATCAATTAACCTTCTCAAAGATTGACTGCTTTGGGTTCTGTGGATTTTTCTCCAGGATTTTCCATTGCCAATTTTATATTGTTTTCCGCTATCCTTTTATTATTTGTTTTGGATTAGATTTATCCTTGTTTGCATTTAGGTCATAATAATTTTAAATTTCTCTTGATCCTTTTTTTCTCATGTGTGTTTTCCTGTGGGCACATGTGTCCGTGCGTAGATGGAGACCCACAGTTAATGCTGGCAGTCTTCTTCAAGCCCTGTCCACCTCATTCATTGAGGCAGAATCTCTCACTTGAACCCAGAGTTCGACCATGTAGCTAGTCGTCTAGCCAGTTTGCTGTGGAGATCCCACCACGACCTTCTGAGTGTCAAAATTACAGGCAGCCTACTGTCTTAGTTAGGGTTCAATTACTGTGAAGAGACACCATGACCAAGGCAACTCTTATAAAGGATAACAGTTCATTGAGGCGGACTTGAGTTCCAGGGGTTTAGTCCGTTATCATCACAGTGGCAAGCATGGCAGTGTCCAGGCGGCCATGATGATGGAGAAAGAGCTGGGGGCTCCACATCTTGATCTACAGGCAGAGGAAGGAGACTGTGCATCTCACACAGTCTGCTCCAAGCCTGCCTGCACAGTGACACACTTTCTCCAACAAGGCCATACTTCCTAATAATGCCACTCCCTTGGGCCAAGCATTCAAACACATGAGTCTGTGGGGGCCACACCTATTCAGACCACCACAGTTACCAAGCCCAACCTGACGTCACATGGGTACTGTGGGTCTGAACTCTGGTCTTGCAGCAGTGCGTTAGCTCTGAGATTTGAGGTCTGAGTCATCTCCTAAGACTTTGGTACTGTTTTTGATTTGTGTGTCAGTTTCATTTAATCTTGAAAGACTTCAAGATCTTCCAACTATGTTCCTTTTTTATATTGGTTTCTACTCTAATTTTGCTGTGGTTTACAATGGTGGTGCCCATTTTAACTATTCTCTGACTCATTTTCTGACTGATAGAGGTTATCAAATGGTCTCAATCATAATATTGGATTTTTCCCATTTCTTCTTGATACTCTCCATTTTTCCTTGTGTGCTTTGTCATTCTATTCACATTTAAATGTGAAAACAGAATGTAATTAAAATTTCTTCTCGTTCTAATTAGAAATGAGGCTGAATTTTATATATAGTGATAGCTTGCTTTTCATGTGTTATTTATTTAATGTTCTATTGTAGGTGGTATTTTTGTTTTTGTTTTGACAGACTATGTCTAGACATAGGTCTCCTTTTATTTATTCTGCCTGGAATCTGAGTCCTCTGTTTAGTCAGCAAGAGAAAGTTGTATTCTCTTGCTTCAGTATGTATTATATCCTATTTCCTTGATTTTGTTTTATATCCTTTTGAGTGGGTTTTTATTTTAATACTCAGTCACCCTCAACTTCAATTAGTATCCTGGACCTTGAATAATCTTAAGCAGACCTTTGTATATTTTGCCCCCTGCTATTTTTTAATGTAACAGTTAAAAGCATAGACTCCAAAATAAAACCATCAGGGCTGGAATTCTGGCTTCCACACTTAGAAGTTGGCAGGCTTAGAGCAAATTCCTTAGCCCCTCTCAATTTCCGCAGTTCTAAAATATGTACAACGATAATAGAGCATGTCTGTGGTGTTCCTGGAAGGATTAAATGAGCAGATACATATAAAATATTTCAGATAAATTATAGTGTAATGATGTTACATAGTATAATACATATAGTGTAATAGTGTTAGAGTTTTATATAGATATAGGATAATAATGTTAACCATGCATTGTCAGCAGATATCCATCATTATCACCACTGTCATTGTTCCTAGTAGGCTGGCCTTCTCACTTTTGAGCTCACCTTTCCATTTCAACTCAGCCTTTTTCTCCCTTATGCTTTTCTGTTCCTGTTTTTTTTTGTTCTTTTTAGCTGACGCCTTTTGCACCTTGATGAGTTTGCCAAACCACTTCCTGAAGCTAGCGAGTCACACACTGAATGCTTTTCAGAGATATACTCTTCAGGTTGGCCTCTATGCTACCCTTTACGCTGCATTTCCATATATTGTTTTCTACTTGCCTCAGCCCTCAAGGTTAGTCTTTTTACCCTCTGTGCCTACAGACATGGTTCATGGGTTGCCTTTGATCCCATTCTTAGCCCATTTGCAATGACATCTTTCCTTCCTCTTTGCAGCAAGAGGGTCAGGGACATGAAAAGTTGCACGTCCTTTTCCAGGTAACTTCCTCTGAAATGTCCATGTGCACTCTGGTGACCTCATCTCTTCCCCCTTGTCCTGTCAACTGATATAGCACACAAGAGACCAGAACTGCCAGTAGGCACAGTCAACTGGCTTCTTCATATACTTCCTTGGACCTAACTGCTTAGTAGATTGGAGCCAGAAAGGGCTTTGGTAGGCTGGGAAGATGGCTTAGTACTTCAAGTATTTGTCACACAAGCCAGAGAGCTGAAGCTCAGATCCTCAGAATGCACATAGAGTGCCCAGTGAGTGTGGCAGTAGCCTCAGAAAGTGGAAACAAGAGATCCCCAGAGGAAGCTGACTGACAAGACTAGCTATGTTGGAAAGCTCTGGGTTTGGTTGAGAGAACTTTCCTCAAAACCAGTAAGAAGGATGATCTAGTATGATTTCCAACAGTAGCCTTGGGCAGCATGCACACATGTACCAGTACACATGCCCGTGGGATGGATACATGCCACACACACATCCACAGAAAAGAACTAAGCAAGCAAATGCTGTTGGCAAGAGTAAAATGACCCACCTCAAGTGATCGGTGTGAACAAACGTTTAAAAAGTCTATCTTTACTTTTGTCCCTAGGATAACTATCTCCTGGTAATTTTCAAACTTATCATTGCTTTAAGTTATGATTAGAGTAAATAATATTTATAAGATATCTTTAAAATGGATCTATGCTCTAGATTAAAAAAAAAACAGTTGAATGGCCAAGACCCAGTGACAACATATGATCAACTAATGCCATCTGCTAGAAGCAGCCTTTTCTATTTGTTTAATCTGGGCATGAAGGCTCTATGGCTCCTTACGTTGGAGGCCATCTCTCTGAAACTACAGTGTCAAGTATTAAGACTCCATCTCTTTCCTCATTGTGCTCTGTGACCCTCTTGACCTCTCAGCTATGGAGAAAAAAGGCAAGGATGATGTCACCATTCCCCAGAACAGTGGCCAGCAGGCAGGTGAACAGCTGTTTAATTTTCAGTACCTTTTTTGAGCAGCCACTGGGAAAAGACCAGACTTCCTTTCCGTTCTTCTGCAATTGCTTTATTTGCTTCTGGGCTGGTCAGTTTTCCGTTGTTGATATTACAAACACCTGAGATGGTCAACTAGAAGGAAGCTCACAGTGTTGGAGATCTCAGCCCGTAGTGAGATGGCCAATTGGTTTGGGGCCTGAGCCGGCACATTACACTGGCACATGGCATGGAAAGCTGTTCATCTCATGGTGACAGGGAAACCAGGAGTTGAAGAACAACTGATGTCTGCAGGAATGTGTCTCATCTAGGTTCCTTCTACAGGATCCTGCCTCCTAAAGAGCTTAGTCATTCTCTATAGTGATCCACTTCAAAGATGTGCAAAATGGTAATGCTACCCCCAAAGTACAAAGCTGGTAGGTCCTTTTTAGTTAAATCTTTGCTCGTTAGCCTAAATCAAGGCCCAGACTAGCCCAATAACACAAAAGAAGGAGAAAAATGTTACTGATACATACTTTTAGTATCTCTTCTTTTCTTTTCTTTCTTTCTTTTTTCAGGGTTTCTCTATGTAACAGCCCTGGCTGGCCTAGAACCCATCCTGTAGACCAGGCTGGCCTCAAACTTACAGAGATCTGCCTGCCTTTGCCTCCAAGTGCTGAGATTAAAGGCATGCTTTAAAGGTATGATGCGTCACTCAACCCACCATCTCAGTAACCTAGTAAGGTAATAGTACTGTAAGGAGGATCATGGAAAAGTTATCAAAAATTCTGAAAATTCTCACTGGCAGTAATCAATATGGAGAAAGTAGACCGTAAAAAGTAGAAAAGTGACCAGCTGCAAAAAAGGCTAAGAGAATCCCATAATCACAGAAGTCCTATCATAATGCTGGAGAACCTCAGTTGGGGGGTCAGTAAAAACCACCTACAGTATTTGCACATTCTGGACTCATACTGGCATGGATGTGAACTGAGCTTATGGGAACAGAGTGACTCAGAAAATTTGGGTAAGTTTCCGGGGTCAGGGACTTGGTGGTGCAATGTTCAGATTGTCTAGGGGTGGCAACTGCTTCCCTTAATCCTTGCAGCCGCAGCCATGTATCTATTGATCCTTGAATTATACCTATGAAGTGAGTAAGATAAACTGGTTGCAGGGAAGAGTTTTCTTGGTTATATTACAACAGGGAGATGGGACATTTGTGGGGAGAGGGAGATAGGGGGAGAAGGAGAGGATGATCCAAGAATTTCTGATAAATAGAACACAGCTTAACTGAATGGAACTGAGACTAATATACACCCTCATATTTGAGGTGACTTAAATTTTTATAATGGTGCCCGATAATTAAATAGTAAAAACTATTCTTTTCAGCTAGTGATGCTAGCACAACTGAATAGGTGTGTAAAAGAATGAACTTAACCTTCACTTTATTGTATATCAGAACTTAATTCAAAATGCACCAGACCTAAATGCAAAAAGTAAAGCTATAAAAATTTTAAAAGACTTTAGGAGTGACTTGGATGTCTGGAAAATAGAGGCGGAAATGCCAGCACAATCTTAAGACTTTCCAAGGAATAAATGGGAAAACTGGATCACAGCTATCAGAAGAGGTGGGCAATGGCTGAAAAATTTTTACTTCAGTAGCAAAGCGAAAGAGGAAACTTGACCAGAAAAGAACAAGGGGGGGAGGGAGAGGCTATTGTAGAGGGTTAGCATAGTCTGGGGAACTCCCCCACCAGTCAGCGGGAGCTACCAGAGCCCTGGTGTAAGACAAGTACCCTCAGAAAGTTGGTGCAAAATTCTCAGTAACAGACATTTTTGAAGTTAAAAAAATCAAAAAGGAAAATGAAAAACGTACAAAATAAACTAAGTATGTTGAAATCTGTAAGGGGAAACACCAAGACAAGCTTGTCAGGATAACAAATTTCTCAACATAAGTTTTAAATCTTGAAACAAAATATGTTGGTGACTAAAATACAGTAACTGCCAGCCCGGGCATCTGTACCTGGAAAAAGTGTCATAATTGAAGAAGAAAGCAAATTTTTCTACAAAACAACAACAACAACAAAACATGTTAAAGGAATTCTAAGTCAGCTCTCCAGATACCATATTGAAGAGAAAGAGAAGCATATTCATGGGACTGTGGGAAAGAACAAGCCTCACTAGAACAGTAGTTAAGTAAATAAGAATACCAAACATTGCAAAACCAACAAAATGACATCTTTCAGTAATAACTCTGAATATTAATTATATCAATGATCCAATCAAAAGACACAAAATAGCAGATTGGATTTAAAAACAGGATCCAAGGCCAGGTGAGGGTGAGGAACACCTTTAATCCCAACACTCAAGAGGCAGAGCCAGGCAGATTTCTGTGAGTTCAAGGCCAGCCTGGTCTACAGAGCGAGTTCCAGACAGCCAAGGCTACATAGAGAAACCCTATCTTGAAAACCAAATAACTAAATAAATATTGATAGACAGATAGATTTAAATAAATAAATAAATAAAGACAGGATCCATATGTTTGCTGCTCACACAAAAACAAAATGACTTTTTTTTTTTTGGCGAAAGGATGAAAAAAAAAAAAAAAAACGGTATTCCAAGCAAAGAGAACTTGGAAACAAGCAATTATTAATGTTCTAATATATGACAAAAATCTACTTTAAATAAAAATGTAGAAAAGATAAAGATGATTACTCTGGTGGCTTGAATAGAAATGGCGCCCACAGACCCACAGAAAGACACACTGTTAGGGCGTGTAGCCCTGCTGGAGTAAGTGTGCCCTTGTCAGAGGACAATCACTTCCTGTCACCGGCTGATCCAGATGTGGAACTCTCAGTTACTTCTCCTGCACCATGTCTGTCTGCAGGCCACCATTCTTCTGTCACAACAATAATGGTCTAAACCTCTGAACTGTAAGCTAGCTTCAATTTAAATGTTTTCTTTTATAAGAGTTGCCTTGGTCATGGTATCTCCTCACATCAATAGAAACCCTAACTAAGACAGTCACTTCATATGATTAAGGAAACAGTCCAAGAAGATGTTAAAATTCTAAACATGTATGCACCAAAATTCTACTACATTCAATTTCATAAAACATACAAATTGATATAAAACCAGATTAGCCACAACACAATAGTAAGTGGGTAGCTTTGGTATCCAACCTCAAAAATAAACAAGTCAACAGAACAAAAAAATAAACAGATATCTGAATTAAATCACACCATATATCAAATGTATATAACAGATATAATATTCAAAATATACAGAACACATTCTTCTCAGCACCCTAGGGAACTTTTTAAAAATTATTTTATTTTTATATTAATCACAGGTTATGTACTTTGTATCCCAGCTGTAGCCCCCTACCTCATTCCCGCCCAATCCCCCCATCCCTTCCTCATCTCCTCCCTGCCCCTTTCCAAGTCCACTGATAGGGGAGGACCTCCTCCCTTCCATCTGACCCTAGCTTATCATGTCTCTTCAGGGCTGGCTGCAATGTCCTCTCCTGGGGTCTAGCAAGGCTGCTCCTCCCTGGGGCAGGGGGGGTCGAAGAGCCAGCCATTGAGTTCATGTCAGAAATAGTCTCTGTTCCCCTTACTAGGGTACCCAGTTGAATATATAACTACCATGGGCTATATCTGAGCAGGGGTTCTAGGTTATATCCATACATGGTCCTTGGTTGGAGAAACAGTCTCAAAAAAGATCCCTGTGCCCTGATATATTTGGTCTTTGTGGAACTTCCATCCTCTCCAGGTCTTAATAACTCCCCCTTCTTTCACATGATTCCCTGTACTTTGCCAAAGGTTTGATTATGAGTCTTAATATCTGCTTTGATATATTGCTAGTTAGAGTCTTTCAAAGGCCCTTTGTAGTAGGTTCCTGTCCTGCTGCTTGTTTTTTCCTACATTCAATGTCCATCCCATTTGTCTATCTAAGTGAGGATTGGTCATCTTACCACGGGTCCTCTTTCTTGTTTATCTTCTTTAGGTGTATAGATTTCAGGATGTTTATCCTATCTTATAGGTCTATATAAGTGAGTATATACCATGTGTTTCTTTCTGCTTTTGGGATACCTCACTCAGGATGATCGTTTTTAGGTCCCACCATTTGCTTGCAAATTCATGATTTCCTTGTTTTTAATTGCTGAGTAGTAATCCATTGTGTAAATGTACCACAATTTCTGTATCCATTCCTCAACTGAGAGACATCTGGGTTTTTTCCAGGTTCTGGCTATTACGAATAAAGCTGCTACACACATGGTTGAGCAAATGTCCTTGTTGTGTACTTGAGCATCTTTTGGATATATGCCTAGGAGTGGTATAGCTGGATCTTGAGGAATCATTATTCCTAATTGTCTAAGAAAGCACCAAATTGATTTCCAGAGTGGTTGTACAAGTTACATTCCCACCAGCAATAGAGAAGGGTTCCCCTTTCTCCACAACCTCTCCAGCATGTGTTGTCATTTGAGTTTTTGATCTGAACCATTCTGATGGGTGTAAGGTGAAATCTCAGGGTCATTTTGATTTGCATCTCCCTGATGGCTAAGAACATTGAACATTTTTTAAAGTGTTTTTCTGCTTTCTACAATCCCAGGGACCTTTTTATACAACAGATCATATAACAGAACATGAGCAACAGTTAACAAATACATAACACTGAAATAATCTATTGTATTTTATTTGTTCCCAATAAAATAAAACTAGAAATCAAGATCAAGAGAAACTAAAGAACACAACCAAAATCATGGAGATTGAATAAAATTCTATCAAGTGATGACTGAGTCATTGAGAAAAGTCAATGGAAACCAAATTCTAGAATTGAGTGTAAATTGAAAATACATCATAACAAAACTTGTAAGATAAAATTTAAGTAGCCCTAGGACAAAGTTTAGAGCTGCAAGTGTTTACATTTAAAAAGAGAGATCTCTTGCTGAATGTGGGACTGAAGGGAAGTCCCTCAAGAGGAAGGGAAAGATGGGAAGAAGGGGAGGAAAGAAGGGAAAGGGAAAAGAGGTGGAAATAGGAAAGGGAAGAAAGGGAAAAAGGAGGAAAGGTAAAAGGTGGAAAAGGAAAAAAGGGAAAGGGGACAGGGAAAAGGAAGGGGGAGGAAGGTAATTGGTGATAGAAAGTGGATGAGGCAAGAGTTGCTAAATATTGATAATCATTGAGGTAGTTAGTGGTTGGTACCTGATGGTTTTAAAAAATATTATTATTTTATATATTTAAATTTTACTTTACAACAATGATAACTACATTAATGAATATTGGATTAAGTGACTTTTAAAAGCATAATGATTTTAACCCCTTCCAGGTTTGATTTTTGTTCTAAGAAATGCTGTTGGGGGCTGAAGTGATGGCTCTGTTGTTAAGGTGCTTGCCTCACAGTATTATGATGTCTTTGAGTCCATCACATTAAAGAGCTGGGTGTGGCAGCTGGTACTTGTTTTGGGAGGCAGAGACAGGCAGACCCCTGGATCTCACTGACCAGCTAACCCACACTCTTTGGTAAAGCTTCAGACCAGTGAGAGACCCTGTCTCAAATGAAATGTAGAAGAGACCTGAAAAGCCATACCCACGGTCCTCTGACTCTACGTGCTGTGCTCACAAGGACATGAATGTACGTGTGGGTGTGAACACACCCACCCACCCACCCACCCACCCACACCTTTGTGGAATCAGTATTCTTATAGTAAATGATGAATATCTCAAGTTCAAGAGAACCTTTTGTTTCACAGTTGTCTTCTGCTACACCTAAGGACAATTAAATATCTTTTGTTAATGACAGGGTCTTAGATGTATTTCTGGCTGGCCTCAAAATTGCAAGTCTCCTGTCATAGTTTTCTGAACACTAGGATTACAGGCTCCCCATTATACATGGATAAATTTTTTTTGTTTCTGTTTGTTTTTTGAGACAGGGTTCCTCTTTGTAGTCTTGACTGTCCTAGACTCACTTTGTAGACCATGCTGGCCTCGAGCTCATAAAGATCAGCCTGCCTCTGCCTCCCAAAGTGCTGGGATTACAGGCTTGTGTCACCATACCCAGCTATAGCTAAAGTTTTTTTAATCAGTGTTTAAAAATCGTGTATGTCCTATGATCTCAATGTTAAAAAGCACTTCCTCGTCAGGGTGGTATTGCATCTCTAATATATTAGTGTACCTGGAGAAAGGGCTGGAGGAACTAACATCAAAGGTTGATCTCTACTTGTGGGATTTCTTCATGTGTGGCACATGAACAGACATCTACTTGTTTCATATGGACAGCCAGTGATAGAGCAAAGTAAGGATAACCTAAAAGTCCAAATTAGTAAACAATGAGTTTTGTTGGGGTTGCTCACAGGAATATGGGTGAGGAGTTACTTATAAGAGTGGAAATGACTAAAAGACAGCTGCATCACCAAAGTTCACCCCAGCAGGAGTGATAGTTCACCAAAGCTGGAACCATGGAACACAATGTACAATGTGCAGACAGTGGGACAAACTAGAGAGTATTCCTTCCAGGCAGCTCAGTTGTTCTAAGAGCGTCTCTTAGCTGTCCTTACTGCTTATGTATATTTGGGAAAGGAGAGCTCTAGAGTATCTGGCTGGTTCCAGGGACTTCCTGAAGCCTTTGAGTTGTTTACTTCCTGAGCTGAAGGAGCCTTCATGCTGGATAAAATGTTTCAACTCCCTTTAGAACAACTTCCTGTCTCTTAATGACCTTCCCTCCAAGATGGAGGTTTTATCCTGGAGGAAATTGCTGTATAACAGAGATTTAGTTATTTATTACTTTCTTTTTTGTTGTTTACAAATGTGTTGCTTTTATTATTAAGAATAGTTTGGCGAGGGCTAGAGAGATGGCTCAGCCGATAAGAGCACTGTCTGCTCCTCCAGAGGTCCTGAGTTCAATTCCCAGCAACCACATGGAATCTGTGCTGTCTTCTGGCACGTAGGCACACATGTGGATAGATCATTCATCCATAAAAAAATTTAAATAAAATCTTAAAAAATAGTTTGGCTTGCTGGGGTGGGGGTGGGGCTGTGGAGATGGCTCAGTCAATAAGCTACTTGCCTTCCAGGACTGGAGTTGAATCTCAAGAATCTACATAAAATGCCAGCACAGTGATACCAGCCTGTACTCCCAGTGCTGAGGAGCACAGAGACAGGCTAGCCAGTCTGTCAGTCAGTGAGGAGTGACTGTCTCCAAAGACTAAAGGCAGAGCACTGTCACGAAAGACATGTGATATCAACTCTGACACCCACAGTCATGAGCACATCTGTACATACATACCTGCTGGCACACTAACAAGTATACACATTACACGTACACATTCAGACAGACGGGGAGAGAGAGAAAGGGGGCTACTTTAACTGAGTATTTCATCCCAGCACTAGAGAGGCTGAGGAAAGAGGCTCAGAACTGTAAGCCAGGGAGCTGGCCAGATGGCTCCCAAGGCTGACAACCTGAGTCTGACCCCTGGGACCTTCATAGCGAGGGTGGAAAAAAACTGACTTCCTATAAATTGTCCTTCAACCTCCACACACAGGCTGTGACAAGCCCCCACCCCACCAGGTAAACAAACAAAAGCATGCACTTTTGAAAATAAGGTATAAGCTAGGTTTGGCTGCATACAGAGTCCAAGTTCAATGAAATTGAACATTAAAACAAAGCAGGTTCCTGTCCCAAAGAATCAAACAGGAATAGTTTCCATAATCTTACCCTTTTATATGGATAATAAAGACATTTTTTGCTCCACTTTTGTAGTTACTAGTGACAGGTAAGTGTCAACACAGGTAGGCCGGGACTGGTGCTTATGTGTTTTAGATGCCTGTAGCTGGGGCAGTCAGTTTCCCCAAATGTGAAATGTAACATGCTAATGGCATGTTCTATTTCTTTGGATGCAGGAAGCATCTATGATTTTTACTTCCTCAAACAAGGTGGTGGGCACTGGAATGCATGGACAGACTATATCACCAAGGAGGAGGAGACTATTCCTGCAAATGCAAAGGTAAAGGCAATGCTGTGGTTTCTGGAATTTCCCAAGTACCCTTCCAGGTGGAAGAACTACCAGTTCCCTGTGAGCATTTGCACAGAGTGCTTTGCAAAGATCAAACCCTCAAAAGCATAGAGTTTAATGTTGGAGAGACCCTGATTCCTTACCTAGGCTTCAAGCTCCCCACCTCAGTTTACCTAACCATAAGATGGAAGAAAAAAAAAAAAGATGATCACCAAGAAGACTGAAGGTAGTATACATACTGCCTTAGTTAGGTTTTCATTGCTGTGAAGAGACACCATGACCAAGGCAACTCTTATAAAGGAAAACATTTCATTGGGGCTGGCTTACAGTGTCAGAGGTTTAGTCCATTATCATTAGGGTGGGAAACATGGCAACATACAGGCCGACATGGCGTTGGAGACAGAGTCAGTTTACATCTTGAACAGCAAGCAGCAAGGAGAGACTGTGTCACACTGAGTGTAGCTTGAACATATATCAACTCCAAGCCTTCCTCCACAATGACATACTTCCTCTAACAAGGCCATACCTCCTCCAGTAAGACCACACCTCCTTCAGTAAGGCCATACCTCCTAATACTGCCACTCCCTATGACCCAGCATTCAAACACATGAGTCTATCTATGGTAGCCATTCCTATTCAAACCACCACAATACCCATGTGGCAAATAGTAGGAGTTAGATAGGTGTTAGTTGCAAATCTGATTTTTGTCATCATCCATAGCATCATAATGACCTGTTGGCTGTCTAAACCTAAGAAACCCACTTTATATTGTCAGAGAAAGATTTCTTCCAACAGAGGTCAAAAAGACAGGTTCTAGTCGACTGATTTCATTGGTAGTGGCTAATGCACATAGGTCTACAAGAATCTACAAAATGAGCACCCTTGTGCTCCCATTCCTATAACCTAGTAGTCATTATTTATCTTTTTAAGGTGACTGTGCAGATCTTCCGAGTGGGGTTTTAGACGGTGGATGGAAACATGAGGATATTGATAAGTCAGATCCCAGTGGGACAGGAGCTGCACTCACAAGTTTGCTTTAGGCAGGGATGTCTCTGTGTTGCTCTAGGGACATACCCAGGGGCTGAGTGCTGTAAAGAAACCCCAGCACTAATATCCTCGGCCTTAAATGTCCTTTTATAGCTCTGCTGCCTGAATTCCAGGGATTTGAAATTGTATTAAATTCATGTGGACAAGAGCCCAATGTAGATAGTATTTTCAGCTCCAATGGGTATTTTCCCCTTGTCAAACAATCATCCGAGTAGATGAAAATAACACTGGGTGAAATCCAGCTGGATTTTTGTCCCTGATCCACGCTGTAAAATGAAAGTCTTGAACCTGCATTTAGCATCACTAACTGGCCAAGCGGCTTCATGGAGAATCCTGGCCTGCTTGTAGCCCATTTTATCATCTACCTCAAAGGGTTACAGGAAAGGCTTCAGGATGATACAGGCATGACATCCTTGATTGCACCGTCTTACTAGACTTGATCATTTTCTTCTCTGCTTTAATGACCATACCCATCTGCTTCCTTTCATTTAGCCAAATTATTTCTCAAAAGAAGCCCAGCTTTTGTTTGCAAAGGCTTCCAAGCTGCATAGATTCAGTGGTACCCAAGTCAGGGTCAAGTTTGGCTTTGGAAGCAACATTTACAAACTACAGCGTGAATGGTGCTCTCGAGTGCCATACCACACAGCAGCTCAAGGACATGACTCCTTTTCAAACTAGACATGACACGAGGAGACTGCTACATATAACATACATCTTCCCCTGCCCGAATAAGAGCTCGGCTATGACAAAATGATTCATTACAGCGTTCAGGCTCAGAGAATTCAAACTTAGGGAAGACATTCTTCCCAAAGTAATAAGGATTCCCAGAAGCTATGATTGAGGTCTTCAAATCCACTTAGGATCTGAGGCCCAGAAAAAATATATTTAATTCCCATATTGGGGGATTCAGTGAGTGTGGGTCTCAGGACCCAGAATCTCAATGCTGGAAAAAGTGAATCAGTAACAAGTCCTGGGCTCATAGGGCATTCGCTTTGTGCCACTGAGTCAGCTCAGAGGAGGAAATACTTACTTTGGCTCATGGTTTTATGTTATGCTCACTGGGCCCCATCACCACAGGCCAGTGTTGAGGTACGAAATTACTGCAGAAGGGCTTGGCAGAGAAAAAGGAACTCATTTTGTGACACCTAGGAAGCAGGGAAAGAGAAAAGAGGACAGGGACTGGATATGGCCTTGAAAAAGGTGCTCCAAAGGCCCCTCTACCCTCATCAGTGGGCCTTGTCTCCTGTGTCTACCAACTTCCAATAAACCAATAGGTCATGAACCCATCAAGGGATTAATCTAGTGATTGGGTCAAAGCCTAATTACTTCACAGAATCCCCACGTATGAACATTTCTACACTGGAGACCAAATCTTCAACACAGGAGTCTTTGGGAGATATTCTAGGCCAAAAGCACATCACACCCAACCCTTCTGAACCAGAATAGGTGGCACATGCAAGATGGATCTTGTTTGAGACAAGGCAGACTAGTTTATTGAAAGCAAGTCTCAAAGGTAGAAGCTAGGCACTGACCCTTATTATTGGTTTTTATAGCAGTTTAGTATTAAGAAGGTAGGCTTTGGAATCGTACAAGCTGGAATTCTATTCCTTTACTTTCCACTTTATTCCTATTGAGGAAGGCCTGCTGTAACTCTGCTTCCTCATCTACAAAACAGGGACAAAGCACTCACCATTACGTGTTTGGTCCCATTTGATCTCTGGCAACTGTGTATTAAAAATGTCGTGATTGTCCCCATTTCAGAATTGAAAGTGAGGACCCTAAAAAGGTTAAAATGTTTGCTTAAGGTCATGAAGATAGTAAAGAATGAAGCTAGCTACATTTCAAACCAGATCCCTTGAATCCCACGATCCTGGTCCACAAATAAGATTTTCCTGTATCTCTGTGAAACAGGTGTCAGACCTCATCATCCCCACAATGGAAACGGCCCGGCAGTCCTTCTTCTTAAAAACCTATCTGGACCACGAGATTCCTATACTGTTCGTGGGTCCCACAGGCACTGGCAAATCAGCCATCACCAACAACTTTCTTCTCCATCTTCCCAAAAATATCTACTTGCCCAATGTCATCAATTTCTCTGCCAGAACTTCAGCCAACCAGACCCAGGATATCATCATGTCCAAACTGGATCGTCGGCGGAAAGGCTTTTTTGGGCCTCCCATAGGGAAGAAAGCAGTGGTATTTGTAGGTAAGGTATTGACTTGGGTATGGGTAGACCAAATTCTTGTATCCAAGCTTCAGCAAGCCAAAGCTTTCTACTCTCTCCAGCAGATGATTTAGCATTTCTTCCATCACCGTATCTCCTCACTTCCATCTTTTCTCCTTAGTTCCTCTCTGCTTTTCCCCTTCCTTCTGACTGAGGTGGTGGAGCTAAACTCAGACCCCCTCCAAAAGCGACTCTTGTGTCCATTTGTATCAGATAAGTGAGTTACACCAAGTGAGGGAACCCAGTAGTTGCTTAGAAAATGTTTGTGAAATAAGAACATAGATTTTGTCTTAATGTTCACTTATGTAAAACGTACTTCCTCTACCCGCCCCCTTTCCCAATTTGAGCCACAGACCCACATGAGATTAATCCTCATGATTGTTGTTCTGGGCTGGCTGCTAATCCAGGAGGTACTCAAAATGCGCCCCCACCCCCAGCCTTGTCTTGGTCATCTTGTGTCTTGTATTTTAAACTTATGTATTAATAATACACATTTCTTATTTATATCCTTGCAAATGAACATCATCTCCTGAAAGGCAGGACTCTTACTTGTTTATTTTTCCTTCTTTCCCCTTTATCCAAGTTGTCCACCCTATTTTTTTTATGATATATTCAGTTTCAGCCTTGCACCTAAACAGAACTGAGTTCCTATATCAAATTTCAACCCTAGGAATAGTTTGACTTAGCCTCCCTGATCTGAGGGTCAGTTCCTTACGTCTCACACACAGGTAATACTACGTCCTTTAATGCCGTATCTGCATTAAATGAGTTAATTTGTCAAAAGTTCCTAAAATGGTGGCTGACGCAAACTGATCTTTGTTGAAGAGAAATGAAGAGAGCCTTCACTGGGCTCAGTGTCTCCTGTGTGCCCAGGCTGAGCAATGTGCTCCAGAGGAAAATGTTCTTGCTCTTGAGAGAACCTGCAATACACTCTTGCCATTTTGAGTTTGCTCGAAGAGGGCCTAGTTCAAATCATTGCTCCCACTGGAGTTCACCTATTACATGTTGATTCGATGCCCAATCAGGAAGAGGGTTCTTACAGCACTTGCTTAGCATGTAGAGCTGTGGGGTCAGTCCCCATCACCACTGAAAATTATATGTTGGCTGGCAGACAGCATGTCTATAGTGTGTAAGATAAGCCTGGGCAATACAGTGAGACTCCATCCCAAGACAGAAAGCACAACAAACAAAAGGAAATGTTGGCAGGCCCCTCACTGCCATATGCTTATCAATTAACAAAATGCCTGTGGTACAGTAGACAGTGCATTTTGGCTAAGGAAAATGGGGAAAAGTTAAATGCACATTTGTTGATGTGCGCTCATGTAGCCATAGTGGGCAGAGACTTCAATAAGATAGCAAAGTCTAAACCCAAGAAAACCCTTTCCCATCTGGTCAGGGATGTCTACTAACTGGATCTTCAATGGGAGTTGGGTCACTGGAAACAGACTTTCTCAGGGAGGGAACAGTTACTGGTGACCCCTGTAAGATCAGAGGACCCCATGGACTCACAGTGTGTGGGGGCTGTGGCTTCCTTCTCCAGACGACCTCAACATGCCAGCCAAAGAGGTGTACGGAGCCCAGCCTCCCATCGAACTGCTGAGACAGTGGATTGACCATGGCTACTGGTTCGACAAGAAAGACACGACCAGGCTGGACATTGTGGATGTTCTGCTTGCAACGGCCATGGGCCCCCCTGGGGGAGGAAGGAATGATATCACTGGTATGTCTAGAAAGAGGCTTTATTCCTCCCTCTACTCCCCTGCACAGCTGGCCATTGCAGATGAATTGGTTGAGAACCTTCTGACAGGAGATGCTGCGGAGCTTGCCTTTGTGCAGAGCTGGGAAGGTCTGGGTTAGCTCCAGACTTCATGTTGGGAGTTGTGTGCAGTGGGCTGGGAAGATGAGAAGAGCCTTTGATGAGCCTTGATCTATTCACTGGAAAGGGGGTGCTTTACAAAGAGGGGAGCTACAGGGCTCGCTTGCCTTGGATCTGAGCATGGCAGCATCTGAGGAGCCATGACACCATAGGGAGCTTGTTAGATTACTTAGAATGTTCAAACAGGACTTTGCATCTAAAGCACATAGCAAAGGGCAGGTTTCAAATTCAGTCCCAAGTAGGATCTCTGAAAAGCTCCCATCACAAAACATAGCACTAGAAGACTGCCAGGAACATGTGTGTGGTCACGTAAGATCAAGTGCAGCGCTGGCTCCAGCGAGAGTTCCTATGTTCCATGGGTGCTCAGAGGGTGCCAGGTAGAGGGGGCTAAGTGGGTTTCTGGGGTATCTGAAGGGAGTAAGAAAAACAGTGTTCTGCTCTGGTCTGGGTCCTCTCAGGAAGTGGAGATGGTCTGACTAGTTGGTGTCTTAATTTTTATCCAGAAGTCTAGAAGAATGGAGAGAGGCCAGTGTTGTCATTGGGAAAGAAGCTGAGTCACTCATGTTAGCTGTGAGAGAGGATGCCGGGTCACTTTCGTGGTTGGCAGAGCAATCTCGTTCCTGTTGTAATTCATCACTGTCAGGAATGACTACATTGAGGCTGATGTTTTTAGAAAGACATGTTTTTATTGTGTTGTATGAATGTTTTGCTTGTATCTATGTGTGTATGTGCCTGGTGCCTGTGGAGACTAGAAGAGAACACCAGATCCCCTGGAACTACTGAAGCTATGGATGGTGGGTGCTGAGTGCCAAACTTGAGACCTCCCCAAGAACAGCAAGTACTCCTAACTACTGAGCCATCTCTCTAGCACTAATGCTGACTTTTAGTGAAATTGTGTTCGGTAAGGAATCAATAACCCCGCTTACAATCGCCAGTTAGTACTCAGATGGAGAAACTGAAGCTCACGGCCATGTATTAAGGCTGTTGAGAGCACACCGACTAAGTGCATGACAACAAATATCCCGTTTAGCTAACACAGAGAAAGCATGAATTTATGATGAGTAATTTTTTTCATCAAAGTACTGAATGATGTTCTCAAATTCACATACTTACCAATGGCCCCAGATCAGCAACTTAAAAAATATCAGTCTACCTCCACATGTATGTATGTACACAAATCCAGTATGCACATGTGTACACACATTACACATATAAATATATATCATATACGCACATGCATATATACATGCATGAGCACATACATGCCAAACAGGCATACACACATATATGAACACATACATACCACACATATAGAGACATACAAAAATCAGGCTACTATTACTTTTTTAACAAGAAAAATGTATACGTGTGTGTTTTAAATTTTGTATTATTTATTCTTATATGTATGGGTGTTTTGCCTGCATGCATGCCTTTGTGCCATGTGCATACAGTGCCCAGAGAGTCCAGAAGAGGGCGTTGGGTTCCCTGGGACTGGAGTTACAGATAGTTGTAAGCCCAATGTGGGTGCTTGAAATCGAAGCTGGGTTGTTTGGGACAACGGCTGAGTCAGTCAATTAACCACTGAGTCAATTTTCCAGCTCCTGTGTGTGCATGTTTACACGTATGTTCACATGCATATAATTACAATACATGTGTGTAGGCAATATACAGAAACTTCCTACTTGGATATGTGTTATATTCATATGAAAGGCTGAAGGATGGAGTTTGGGGGAAATGGCAGCAGTAATGGTACTCTAAGTTTTGGCTTTTCCCAAATCCAAACATAAATGCAGACAATTGGAGAACAAAATTTTAAAAACGTACAAACTTATTAAACAATAGTTACAATGAGTCTCGTTTACAGAGCCCCAGTTCTCAAAATGCTAATGATGAGTGGTAACGAACCCCAGACAGCCCCAGGACCTGAAAGCTGTCTGCACACGTGCAGGAGAAAGGGATAGGACTCCACACACCTGAGACGGGCGGATTAGTAAATAGTCGCTGACTTGGGAACAGAGAAAGGAGTCTGTAAAGAGATGCTTTCTACAAAACAATTTTTTAAAATTATTTGTCTATTTTGCAGTAACCAAGTATTTTCTTTAGCTTTTAAAAAGAACGCTGTGGGGCTGAAGAGATTGGTCAGCATTTAAGAGCATATATTGTTCTTACAGAGGTCCCGAGTTCAATTCCCAGGACCCTTGTGGGGCAGCTCACAAGTGCCTGTAACTTGTAGCACCAGAGGATCCAATGGCTTCTTCTGGAGTCCTTAGATGCCAGAATTCACGCACGCACGCACGCGCACACACATGCATAGAAACACAATCAAAAGAAAGGTCTGGAACAGGTAAGAACACTGGCCGCTCTTTCAGAGGATCTGGCTTTGATTCCCAGCACCCACATGATTGCTTACAACCCTCTGTAACTCTAGTTTCTGGGGATCCTGTATCCTCAGTCTTTGGGGCACCAGGTAATGAACAAGGTTCATACTTTCATGCACACATATAAAATAAGTAAAACATTTTAAAATTAGAAAATAAAAGTAAAATCTTAAAAATAAAACCAGACTTGTGTGCCAGGGGAGACAGAATATTGGCATCACTTGTACATACTGTGGAGGTAGTCTGCATATGCACTGAGCAAACACTCGTGGCTACTGAGCACATCTTATGTAGCCAGTGAAACTGAGGAAGCCCATTCTTAATGTTAAGGATAAATAACTCCATGTGGCTAGAGGCTGGCATCTTAGATGGCAGTGCTGTAGAACATGAGAGCAGAGGGAACTGATTCTGCTCTGTCCCAGGGTTCCTAGATCTGGGAACTGTGTGTGCAAACTCAAGTGTCTATGTGTTTCCAGGACGATTCACTCGCCATCTGAACATCGTTTCCATCAACGCCTTTGAAGATGAGATCTTAACCAAGATTTTCACTTCTATCTCTGACTGGCATTTTGGGAAAGGGTTTGATGTCCAATTCCTACGGTAAGAAGTTTCCATGGCTTCCTGGTTATTGACTGGGGAAGGGGATGTCCTCGTTTCTGCTTGACTATGTCTCTGATCTGCCTCCCTCTTTCTCCTGAGGTATGGGAAGATGATGGTCCAAGCAACTCAGACAATTTATAGAGCTGCGGTGGAGAACTTCTTGCCAATTCCCTCCAAATCCCACTACGTCTTTAACCTTCGGGATTTCTCACGGGTGATCCAGGGGGTACTGCTGTGCCCACACACCCACATGCAGGTCAGTTGCTACTCTTCATGTCTCAAAAATCTTTTGGCAAAATTCCTGGATGTGTACTGGTAGTGTACCTAGTATAATAGGCCTTTACTAACAACAAACTATTCTCCAAGGTGTGCATGGCATAGTACTTTTTATCTATTGTCTTATTTATACCTCACATCCACCAGGATTTAGAGACTTTTTGAACCGTCACCACACGCACTGTCCTTAATACATTCAAATGACTAACTCTGGCCTTTAGGATGTGGAAAAATTTATCCGGCTTTGGATCCATGAGGTTTACCGAGTCTTTTATGACCGCCTGATTGACAATGAGGACAGACAGACTTTCTTCAACCTGGTAAAAGAAACCACCTCCAATTGTTTCAAGCAGACCATGGAGAAGGTAAGCCTTCTAGAATCATCTGGCCTCAGAAATGGGCCCACATTTTTTTTCTCAGAATCTAGATTTCACTCCCAGAGGACTCACCTCTTCTCCGAGTCATGAAATGGCACATACATCAGTCATTTGACTTGTTGATATTTTATTTGGTCCAACTTTGCTCCACTTCTATGACAACATATAGTTTCAATATACTCAAAATGGTTAATATATAGTTTTTTAAATTAATTTAAGGGACTGGAGAAACAGCGCAGTGACTAAGAGCCAATATTACTCTTGCAGAGGGCCCAGGTTTGGATCCTAGGACCTACATCAAGCAGCTTACAATTACCTCTAACAAAAGCTCTGGGGATCCAATACAGAAGCACTTGCACATACATGCATATACCCAAACATGAAAATATATGAATACACATCATTGAAAACAAAAATAAATCTTTTTTAAAAAGCTAATTTAACTTAAAATACCAAGGGATGGATTTGGTGAGTAAAACATCACTTTTTATAATTTGACCAAGACCCGGGGGAAAAGATACCACTGTCACACAGTTGTGACACTTTCTTTTTCTTATTTTGAATGTGACTTTAAACCTATATGTTTGCATCTTAATTTGCTTTATCAAGCAGCTACTGTTTCCCCAGAGGAAACTGTCTTGTGCTGCATGCGTCTGGAGACCAAGAGCAGAGGAACTGACAGGTCCCTCCTATCAGGAGGAGGAACCTTCTAAGGTCACCTCTAGGCAGAGCAGAGAGCAGGGATACCACCCACACACCTGTTTGGTGCAGAGCCAACAATGGGGAATGATGCCATCCATCCACTGTCTTCTGTGGGACCTTACGAGCTGACCACCAATATTCAGCAAATCAGAGGATAACAGATTGGCCCATCCTCCCTCTTCATCTTGCTCCTCCTCCTCCTTTTGTTGCTGTTGTTTCTGGCTTGTTCTCTTGTCTGTCTGTCTGTCTGTTTGTTTAAAACAGAGTCTTGCCAAGCTGGAACTTGTGATCCGTCTGACTCTACCTCCTTGGTATATACCACTATGCCTGGCTCATACTTTTTTTTCCTTTTTAAAATTTCTTTCTTTTATTTGTTTTTAAACAAGTTACTTTTACTTCTCAAGGCTCCGATGACTTTAAAGATAGTAAGAGAACAGCATACAGACTTGCATGCCACCCTTATGCAGGGGCCATGCCAGCCTTCTCTGCACTGTTAAAGCTCTAGTGTGTGAGCTGCAGAGGTGAATTCCTCTGATATCAATCTGTTTTGTTTCCTTTTGGGTTTTGAGACAGAGCCCTGACTGGCCTGGAGCTCACTCGGTACACCAGGCTGGATTCCACCTCACAGATAGCTGCTTTTACTATTTTTAATTATGTGTATATGAGGCTGAATTTAGTGGCACACTCCTTTAATTCCAGAAAGATCTCTGCGAGTTTACAGACAGCCTACTCTCTACAGTTAGTTCCGGGACAGCCGAGCTACCCAGCCAGACCCTGCCTAAAAGCAAACAGACTAACTGTAGTCAGGGCTGGGGAACTGGCTCAATGGTTAAAAGCACTTCCTGCCCTTCCAGAGTATGGCTCCCGGGACCCATATCCACCAGTAACTACAGCTCCAAGGGACCTGACACCCTTTTCTGGCTTCTGAGAGTATCCACACACATGTGGAGTGCACATACACACACACATTTTTTTTATTATGTGTATATGTATATGTTCCCATGTGTGGGTATATACATGCGAGTATGGTACCCTCAGAGGCCAGAGAGGGCATTGGCTCACCTACAACTGGCAGTTGCAAGCTGTTGATGTGGGTGCTGGGACCTGAACCTGAGTTTTCCATGGAGCTGCAAATGCCCTTAACCACTCAGCCAGCTCTCTAGCTACGCTCACAACTTGACTTACAGTTCTTTCATCAAACGAGCACATCCAAGTATCATATCGAATTTTTTTTATTGATGAGCCATGGCTTGTGTGCTCAGGAAAAACAGGCAAGTCTCCCTTTCCCTCCCTGCTATCTTCAGCCAGCCTGGGCCACAGGCTAAGGACCCAACTTACACGTGCCTTTCCCTACAGGTGCTAATCCACTTATCCCCCACTGGGAAGCTAGTCGATGATAACATCCGTAGCCTCTTCTTTGGGGACTTTCTGAAGCCAGACAGTGACGTAAAAGTCTATGATGAGATCACCGACCTGAAAGTCCTCACTGTGGTGATGGAATACTATCTCGAAGAGTTCAACAGCGTCAGCAAGGCCCCCATGTCCTTGGTCATGTTCAAGTTCGCCATTGAGCACATCTCCAGGATCTGCAGAGTTCTGAAGCAGAACAAAGGCCACCTGCTCCTGGTGGGCATTGGGGGCAGTGGGCGGCAGAGTGCCACCAAACTGTCCACATTCATGAACTCATATGAGCTCTACCAGATCGAAATCACAAAGAACTACACAGGCAATGACTGGAGAGAGGACCTGAAGAAGATAATGCTGCAATCCGGTGTGGCTGCCAAGAGCACCGTGTTCCTCTTTGCCGATAACCAGATCAAGGATGAGTCATATGTAGAAGACATCAACATGTTGCTGAACACAGGTGACGTGCCCAATATCTTCCCAGCTGATGAGAAGGCGGACATTGTGGAGAAGATGCAGACCGCAGCCAGGACAGAAGGAGAGAAGATTGAAGTCACTCCCCTGTCCATGTATAACTTCTTTATTGAGAAAGTGAGAAAGAACCTTCACATTGTTCTCGGTGAGAAGCAGTTAAAGTCTGTCTGCCCTTGGTCCTCTGGAGTCTTTAGGGTCTTCTCAATATCTTGAACCCAGTCTCCTTTACAGACCCCAAAACTGATCAAAGACCAACCTACGGTCACAATCCAGACTTCATCTGGCAATTGTTTTCAATCTTCCCCCAAACAAACTGTGTTAAGCCTGCTCCAATCTCTTCAGTCCTCTGGATTCTTCAAGAAAGACCACAGCTTAGCACACTGCCTGGCACAGAACGCCAGCAATTGCCATGAATGACACTGCTAAACTATCCGTGGACCTAGGGGATGTGCTTAGCCATTCTCTCATCTTCACCCTTCTCCGTCCCTCCTGCCTTCACACTAGCTAAGCCACCATTGTGTCTCTCACCTCTGTACTGTCCTTTCCTCTCTGTGTTCTTGTTAATCCTAGACTTTTCTGATCCATTAGTCCAGAATAGTTTTTTTCCTGAATCACAGATATGATAATTGTGTTGCACATATACACACAAATTAAAATAATCACTTTCCATCGGGATGAGGATCAAAGGACAAAACTTTCTTGCCTGTGTCTTATAAGGCCACCTGCTAGACTACCCCTGTATCCTCTGCCCTCACCTCCTCAGTGTGACTCCAGCCACACTGACCGTCACACTTACACCTACGCATCATGCTTCCTCTAAACACTAAAGAAACAGTGAATGGAATTTGAGGTGCAGAATCAAGAGTCTATGGCTGGATGGAGATGGGATCCCAAACAAGCCATGGGCAACTTCAGTGGGTATGTAAAATGGCTGCCTTATGTTAAAGCATAGATAGAAGAAATGAGGCAAAGGGCTCTATCCCACGAAGTGATGCAAAGGCACAATTGTTGTAGTAAATAAAAATGAGTGCTGGGCTAAATATTGTTATTTATTATTTTTTGCCCTATAATTATTGTGGCGGTATTATTTAACCCACTATCACAAATAATAAGACACAAACACCTGTTAGAGTTTATAATTGCCTTATTTACCTTGGGCCAGGCAGATATTTTTACCTACACCATCCACTTCCCAGGCCCCATCCAATGCCCTACCCAGCCTTATCTGGGCTACCTTCCATTCATAATCTTCTGATGCTTATATTTGGTGTTTTTCCATCTATGCCATCCTTGAAGTCCTTCCTCCCAGCCCACGCGGTTTCTTCTCCTCACTAACCCACTGTGGCATCCTCCTTCCTCCTCTCTGTCCATCTCCTTCCCCTGATTCTCCTGTCCTCAAAAGCCCGGGAACCTTAGCCACGCCTACCTACCCCATTTTGCCCTGCCCAGGTATAGGCCTTTAATCAACCAACCAGGTATACTGTCTTAGGCAGGTTTACACAACAAGGATAGGTATATCTAGGCAGTAACTAGATCTTGAGGGCCAGTAATTAGCATCAAAATACCAGCACCAGATCTACCTCAAAACACATAAAGGAGATCAGTGGGGGGGAGGGGGGCTACCATAATACATTGAAACACCATCATAAAAATATCTCGAGATTCCTGTTTCCAAAGCTCTTATCATGCTTATTTACATCCCCACATTGCCAGCAAGAGGCACCACTGCCCCTTGCAAACCTCCACCTTCTCTTTGCTTCTCCAGCTAAGCCTTGGTGAAGGAGACTAACAAAGCCCGTTTTTCATTAGCCATGAGTCCGATTGGGGATGCCTTCAGAACCCGCCTAAGAATGTTTCCTTCCCTGATCAACTGCTGCACAATCGACTGGTTCCAGGCCTGGCCAACTGATGCCCTAGAACTGGTGGCCAACAAGTTTCTTGAGGATGTAGAGCTTGAAGACAGCATTCGGACAGAGTAAGCTTTAGCTTTGCCAAATGCCAGCAGGCCCTGTTTATGTTTTTCTAAAGATTTCTCTGTTTACAGGCAGAAAATAGCTTGTGTTTTAAAATCAGATAACATCTTTGTTAGCTACTTAATGCAGCACCTTTCCTGGGAATAAAAGAAGAAGAAGCAAGAGCCAGTGAGCTAGCTCAGAAGTTAAAAAGAACCCTGACAACTTGAACCCAAAAGGGGGGGGTGGGGTGAATTGACTCCTAAGAGTTGTTCTCTGATCTTCACGTACATGCTGTGATAAGTGCAGGGATGCCTATGTACAGCTACATACATGGAGAAGAAATTAAATGTAATTTAAAAGTGTTCTGCAGTCCAGAAGCTTCTCCAGACTGCCAAAAAATTGGGAAGTCCTGCCTAAGCCCTAGGGATTCACTGAAGGGTCAGAGGTCATCCCGGTAGAATATTCATCCCTCTCTCACTCCTCTCTCCTTGGCTCTTTACCCATTGAGTTCTGATGCCCCGGTGCCTGTTACTAGAGCATTGCTAGATCTCCTCTATAGGAAGTTGGGTCCCAACTAACTGCTTTGATTTCCTTGGCAGGGTCGTGTCCATGTGCAAGTACTTTCAGGAGAGTGTGAAGAAGTTATCAATTGAATACTACAACACGCTTCTCAGACACAACTACGTGACCCCCACCTCCTACCTTGAGTTGATCCTAACCTTCAAATCGCTCCTGAATACCAAGCGACAAGAGGTGGATACAATGAGGAACCGCTACTTGGCAGGCTTGCAGAAACTAGAATTTGCATCTTCACAAGTAAGCACGTCCATAGAAGAGGGATGTTAAGATGCAAAATGTAAGAAGACATCAGATAAAGGCAGGATTCAGCCTGGGCTTGGGCAGCTCTCCTCGCTTAACCCATTTTAATCTCAGCTTCAGGAGATCCTGGCTTGATTTAAGATTTTACTCAGTTGCTCATTGTGGGGCTTTTCGTTTTGGCATTAAATGAGTCTCTCAAAATTTTGTGGTAAGCAGCCAGGTGTGGTGGGGTACATGCTATTAACCCCAGCACTTGTGGGGCAGAAGCAGGAGGAACTCTTGAGTTTGGGGCCAGCCTGGTCTACAAAGTGAGTTCCAGGACAGCCAGGGCTATGTAGAGAAACCCTGTGTCGAAAAACAAAACAAACAAACAAATTACAGTAAGCTGGGCATGGTGGCACATACTTTTAATCCAGGCACTTGGGAAGCAGAGGTGGATCTCTGTGAGTTCAAGGCCAGCTTGGCCTACAAAGTCAGTTCCAGACCAGCCAGGCCTACCTTATCAAATAAACAAACAAACAAACAAATAAATAAGTAGGGTAGAGTAGCGTTTATCCTGACTGCTGAATGCTGGCACTTCTTGTAATTAGGATCTGTAGTATTTTTGTGAAGCCTTGGGCTGGAGAAGGGCCAGAAGGGCTTTGTAAGGTTAAGCCTGGACTCAAATTACAGTGGTCTGACCTGTCACTGTGACACTATTGACAGGCAAATGTGAGAATCTTGGAGGCAGATTCCACTGCTCTGGCCCTAGGTTTGCCAGGACTAAGGTTGAGAACTGAAGTCTCTCTAGACATGGAAGAGAAAACTATGGAGAGGCAGAAAAGGGATCTAAAATAATCTAGACCCAAAAAGGGAAAAGCAGCACAAGAAAGCAGGCTTTAAACCCTGTATGTCACATGCCTGGTGCTGTGTGCCAGAAAACACAGTCACCACCTCCTGTTACAAAGAAACCACAACATACAGAGGCCAGGCAGCATGACCATAGTTATTCAGCCTGCTGATTAGTCACACAGGAACTAGACTTAAGCTTGATTTCAGGGCCAATTCCTGACCAGGCCAACCGGCCACGCTCTGGTTTCCACGCTTCTGGGGGTTGTTGTAAGTGACTATTAATATCTGCTATTGATATGTCTTCTGGTAAAGCTGCTGTTAGTCCTAAACAGCTGTGTAACCAAATCACCACACAGAGACTGGGTCTAATTAGTTAACCTAGAACACAATGCTGGGCAATAGTTACTCCCTCCTAAACCTCCAAGCAGTCATAGTTTCCTAACATTTAGATTTCCCACATTATACTTGCTTTTTGTGATATATTATGTCCAGTCCATCTCCCCGTAGTTCCAAGATCTCTCCTCCAGCCCTCTCTCCTAGCTCTCTCTCGCTTTTTTCCTCCCACTCATTTCCTGTCCTCTGTCTCCTCCCACTGCTCAACATTGTGTCTAGTTGCTTTATTTTGGCCTGTTTACATAGAGTTGAGACAGGATGCTTAGAATAAGTATCACAATGCAATATCCGGATTGAAACCAGAGAGTGTGGGGTGGGGAGAAATCAGTATTTGAATGAACAGGGTAAGGTGTATACATTTCAAAAGAACATTATGCCAACAGAGGGTGAAATTGCATGGAGAGAGATTCTAAACTCTTCATTGGAAAAAAAATGGAATGAATTTGATTTTCTGAAAAGTTCCAATCCCCTGAAAAAGCACTGAGACCCCCATCACTGGCTCAAATAGACTCAGAAGACTTGGGGGAAATGTTTCCAAGGGCATTGGCTGTATACAAAGATGGCTGCTCTGGACAGGGAAACAACAAACCTGTGTTTCTCACAGTTCTAGGGGTCAGGAAGTCAAGCTCAAATTGATGGCAGATCCGTTGTCTGCAAGGCCTCTCCTCCCAGTTAGTTAACATTTTGATTTAATTTTTGGTGTGTGTGTGTGTGTGTAAATCCTGTATTAAATGATAAATAGCTCTAGGATCTACACGCCCAGGAGCTGTGGGAATAAACCAGGGGTAAAATACTTGCCAGGCAAGTGTGAGGACAAAAGTTCAGATCCTCAGAACTCAGCTAAATGCCATGTGGGCAGAAGGGCCCCCCTGTGATCCCAGCTGGTAGGAGGCACAGACAGAGGATCTCTGCACCATGCTGGCTAGGTTTGATTGTGAGACCTCCCTCCTTAAGATATTTGTCAAGAAAGACACCTAACATCAACCTCTGGCCTCCACATGCACACACATACACAGACACACACTGACAGGCACACACAGATACATGCACAGAGATATACACACGAACACACACAGTGGCTTTTAATGGTTTTATGACTGTCTCTCTCCCCATACCCAACAATAGCATAGAAGGCCAAGAAGAGAAGAAACCATATATTTAACGCTTTTTGCTTGCCATTTTATGGCTTATGTGCTTTGTGTAGCTCTTGATAACTGCCACGCTCAGTGTGGACTCCCTAAATGTTGAAAGGTTTAGGACATAAACACCAGCCACAAGTCTATGCCCAGAACCTTCTCCAAACCAGCCATTCTTCCTTCCTGCGTTTGCATTTCTGTGTTGCAGAACCAAGTGTGCTCTCATCAACTTTCCATTTTCAGCACTGCTGAGCCTGCATCTCTTCTACACCTTTCTCCTTGTTAGGTGGCTGTCATGCAAGTAGAGCTGACCGCCCTTCAACCTCAGCTCATCCTCACCTCAGAGGAGACAGCGAAGATGATGGTGAAAATTGAAGATGAGACAAGAGAAGCTGATGCCAAGAAATTTCTGGTGCAGGCAGATGAAAAGGAAGCTAACGCCGCCGCTGCCATCTCTCAAGCGATCAAGGTATGCCCAGCAGAGAGGTGCAGAGGGAGTTAACACTGATAAATGCATGTGATTGTACCCAACTTGCAGATGAGACAAAGGAGCTCAGACAGGTGTGTTGGGGGGGGTGAATTTTCCAAATCCCTACTTAGGAATTAACAAAGAAGGTTTTGGGGCCAACTGTTCTCCATCACACTCTGAGTCAAAACTAGGACTCAGCATGACCTCATCTGTTAACTTTCCCCTCATTCACTCTGCCCTAGCTGCAATGACCCTTCTGGCTATTCCTTCCCCAGGGCCTTTGCACTGGCTGTTCTCTTTGCCTCCAGATACCTCCATGCTGTCTTCTTCACCTCTGTCACATTTCTGTTCAGTTGTGCCGTGTGTTTGTGTGTGTGTGTGTGTGTGTGAACGCGCATGTGTGCACGCACATGCATGCGTGTGTGTATGTGTAGGTATGAAACAAATGCATTTTGGATGGTAGAATATCAAATCTAGAGATTCACATCTGAAGGTGCTTCTGATAGAAAACAAGTTCTCAGAAGGGATGGAGCACACATTCAGAGAGCAGAAGAAAAGCCTCATTAGCATGGACTTAGTATTAGATAAGTCTCAGAGCACTCTTGGTAAATGGCCCCATTCGAGGATCACAGGCATCTTACAAATGACAGGTGTGTCAGGAGCTGAGAGTTGCTAGTATTTGGGTCAGTAGGGAAATGGACTCACAGAGCTGTGTAGGTCACTAAGAGGACTCAAGGCTCAGGACACCTAGGCTAAGGCATTTGTCCTGATGCCTTAAGGAATTAGGGAATTCCTTAGGGAATTTCTTCAGCCATTTGCAAGCATGAGTTTGAGCAAGAGGCAGCAGTATCTGGCGTCTGTCCTAAATAGGTCATGAGTCACTTTCTTGAAAAGTACAGGCCTTCCAATTGGCGTTCCTCCAGTGGATCCTGAGACCTGACCTCTGGTAGATGTTTTTCATAGGGTCTGATTCCTCCCTGTTCTCAGAATTCACAATGAACACCATGTCCTGGATTGTGAAAGTTGGTTCACTTGCGGTCTTCGTGGCTTAGACAGAAAAGACAATGAAAACCATAAAATATAGCCACTTCCAGGTGCCAGGGACCAGACTGTAGTGTCATTCTATGGTAAAATGATTATACTAGACACTCCTTTTTTTCTTTTTTAAATTTTTTATTAATTACACTTTATTCACTTTGTATCCCCCCTGTAGTGGCCTCCATCCCCTCCCAAGCCCTGCCTTCCTCTCTTCTCCACGCATGCCCCTTTAAAAGCCCACTGCTAGGGGAGGTCTTCTTTTCTTTCCTTCTGATCCTAGTCTATTAGGTCTCATCAGGAGTGGCTGCATTGTCTTCTGTAGACATTCCTTCTTACATTTAGCAAATACTTAAACACCTACTATATGTTAGCACATTTTTAGTCAGGGAAAATAGGAGTGAACAAGAAAAATAATCTTTTGTCTCATGGAGATTATATTCTCTGATACAGTCTTGAATCCTTCTAACATCCCTACAATATACAATATACACCATACAGAATTATTCTCATTTGACATATGAAGAAATCATGACACAAGATTTTTCCACAGTTGTATATCTACCAAGTGACAATGTCAGCATTCAAACCTAGAGCTCTTTGACCTCCAAGCCCTGGCATTTGACCATGATCCTGGAAGATGAAAACTGGTGGCTAGGCACCACATGCATCCAGGGATGCATAGCATATTTTATTGATTCATTTTGAGATAGGGTCTTCATATCTATCCCTGACTGACCTTGAGCTCTCATGATCCTCCTGCCTCAGCCTCTTAAGTGCTAGGATTATAAGTGTGTGTGTCATAACCACACTCAGTGGTGTTTTAAGTCAGAACTAGTTAACATTTAAAGAGGCAGGTAATTTCAAGTAAAAGTTCTGGAATTTTTGCTTTTTCTCAGGAAAAAAACCATTAGGACTCCACAACATTGGCTCTGCCTTCTTGGCTGTACCCATGCCCAGGAATAAGAAGCTGCTGTCCTTTTGTGTTGTAACTCATCAAGCCCCCTCCAGCTAAATTCTGCTCCGATCTCAGTGCCCAGGTCATACACTGAAATGTATGACTTTACAGCTCTTTCAGGGTTCTGTACCGTAACTGGGAATCCACAGCTGCCCCTTTCCTAGTCTCAGTTTTTGTATCAGCAGGTTGAAGGTACTGAGGAAAAAAACAAAAACCACGTGGACTGGAGAGATTTCTCAGTGTTTCAAAGCACTAGCTACTCTGGCACAGGACCTGAGCTAGGTCCCCAGGACCTACATGATGGTTTGCAACTATCTATAAGTTCAGTTCCAGGGGGTACAACCCCCCTTTCTGGCCGCCGTGGGCACCAGGCATATATGTGCTGCACATATATACATACAGAAAAATACTCATATAGATAGATAAATAAGTAAATACACAAGTAAGTAAAGAGTATGTGGCATGTGCCAGATAGAGGTCCACATTAGTTTCTCTCTGAAACTGCTGTTCTTTGCCCTCTACCCAGTTGGGTGGTCTAGCTTCTCACCAAGTGTGGGAACCATCCCAGCCGGGATTCTGCTCTGGAATGTCAAATGCTAGGGAGGGAGCTGAGCCATGACATGGGGCTTATGAGGATCTGACAGGGACTTGTCACCACTCCCTGGGCAATCAAATGCCACCTTGGGTTTCAGTGGGAAGGGTGAGCCCAGACCCAGCAGGTCCTGGAGGTGAGTCAGGTGGAAGAACCACCCAGGGAGGAGGAGAGAGAAACCTGTCTTGCTCTACAGTTTCCCTGGGGCTTTTCTGTGGGCAGAGTCTCGTCCTGAAGTTTCCAGGGCTGTGGTTCTTCTCTGCATGAAGACTACAGCAGACCTAGACAACATCACAGGCCCCACAGAGCAAAAAGAATTTGCACTGGGAAGATTTGGAGACTGAAAGAGACGGAGATGGGCTCTCAACACGCGATGCATGGGTACGGCAGTTTCTTGAACTGGCAGGTTCTTGTCACTCATGGCACGTGTGTGTCATCCTGGCATCTGGGAAGCAGAGATAGGCCAGCCTGGACTGCTACATACACCCATCAAGCAAACCCAACAGCAGTTGCTCAGTTCTTCTCAGAGTACTAAAATCTCATCTGCCCCTTAGTGAAGCTAATCTTCCAAAATTACTGCAGCATGGATTTCATTTCATCAAAATACACTTGCTCAGCGTCTGATTGCCTTTACATCCCCTGCATTGCTGACACACTAGGGCCATTCTTCATTATAAGGCTTTTGATCATACAAACACGGGTCATAATAACACATACAAAATATTTTTAAGGTAAAATGGAATTTTTTATCTTATTTTAGTAATAATAATAATAATGTATTTTTTAATAATTTATTCACTTTGTATCCCGGTTGCAACCCCCTCCCTCATCTCCTCCCAGTCCCTCCCTCCATTCTACTTTTCCCCCCTATCTCTCTCCCCTAATCCACTGATAGGGGATCCCTCCTCCCCTACTGCCTGACCCTAGCCTATCAGGTCTCCTCTGGACTGCCTGGATCCTCTTCCTCTGTGGACTGCCTAGGTCACCCCACCAGGGAGAGGCGACCAAGGAGCAGGCAACTGAGTTCATGTCAGAGAGAGTTCCTGTTCCCCTTACTAAGACACCCACATGGAGACTGAGCTCCTATGGGCTACATCTGAGCAGGGGGTCTAGGCCCTCTCCATGGTCCCTGGTTGTTGCATCAGCCTCTGCAGTCCCCCCTGGGCCCAGATTTTTATTGGCTTTGTTGGTCTTCTTGTGGGGCTCCTTGTCCCCTCTGGGTCCTTTTAAATCTCCCTTCTTCTCCCTGTGCTCTGTCCAAAGTTTGGCTGTGAATCTCTACATCTGCTTCGATCACTTCTTATTGTAGGCACGTGTACATTTTTGTGTTTGTATGAGTGGAGTCTTTTAGAGAGCATCTGTGGTAGGCTCCCACCCTGTTCCCTCTCTTCTCCTGCTTCTAGTGTCTATCCTGTTTTCCCTTTTGAATGAGAATTAAGCATCTTCCCTAGGGTCTTCCTTGTTGGTTAGCTTCTTTGGGTCTGTAGATTTTAGTATGTTTGTCCTATATTATATGGCTAATATCCACTTATTAGTATATGTCATGCATATATACCATGCATATCTTTCTTCTTCTGGTTTACATCACTCAGGATAACATTTTCTAGTTTCATCCAAATTTGCCTGCAAATTTCATGATTTCCTTGTTTTTAATAGCTGAGTAGTATTCCATTGTGTAAATGTACCACAATTTCTGTATCCATTCTTTGGTTGAGGGACATCTAGGTTGTTTCCAGATTCTGGCTATTAGAAATAAAGCTGCTATGAACACAGTTGAGCAAATGTCTTTGTTGTATGGTTGAGCATCTTTTAGATATATGCCCAGGTATAGTATAGCTGGGTCTTGAGGAAGCACTATTCCCAGTTTTCTGAGACAGCACCAGATTGATTTCCAAAGTATTTGTACAAGTTTACATTCCCACCATCAGTGGAGGAGTGTTCCCCTTTCTTCACATCTTCTCCAGCACATGTTGTTACTTGAGACAAATGGGCTGAGAAAGAAATTAGGAAAACAACACCCTTGACAATAGCCACAGATAACATAAAGTACCTCGGTTGTAACTCTAACCAAGCACGTGAAAGACTTGTATGAAAAAAACTTCAAGTCTCTGAAGAAAGAAATTGAAGAAGATATCAGAAGATGGAAAGATCTCCCATGCTCATGGATCAGTAAGAGTAACATAGTAAAGATGGCCATCCTACCAAAGCAATCTACATATTCAATGCAATTGCTATCAAAATACCAACACAATTCTTTACAAGCCTTGAAAGGTTTTTGTAAAAATTCAATTTAGATACCTTTTCAAGTCTTAGCTCTAATTTGAAACTTCCTCCTCATCCCTGTCCACTCATGTTATATGACATAATTACAGCATGACTGTGATTTTCACTGTACTTTGTTTTATCTTAGTATCTTATCAGGAATGTTCTTCCAAAATATCATTTAAATATTGTGTTTGGGGATATGTGTGATATACGTACTTCTTATTGTGGGTCTGTGTACATTTTTGTGTGGTGTGGTATGTGTACTTGTTTTGTGGGTGTATGCACATTTGCGAGTCTGTATGTACTTGTTATTGTGTGTAGTATATATGTGTGGTATATGTGCTTGTTATTGTGGCTGTGTGCACATCTGGATGTGGGTGTGTGTGGAGGCCAGAGGTTGACATCGGGTATCTTTCTCAATCTATCTCCACTTTTATTCTTTGAAACAAGACCTCTCACTGAACCCGGTGATCCCTGATTCAGCCAGGCCTGCTGGCAATGAGCTTTCCCCGACTCTGCCCAGCTTTATATGAGGATGCTGGGGCACAAACTTAGCTCCTTGCGATTTAGCAGTAGGCACTTTAGCAACTGAGCAGGCAATCCCAACCCCACAGAGAGGGTGACCTTGGAGAGGAGGTATGTCACAAATCAAGTCTATTCCCTCCTGTTCTTTGATTTCAGTGGTTCTGTGATATCAAGTGGCATTTCTCATAAAGCCACTGACAGAGTCAGCCATGGAGTCAAGAATGCAGATGGCCAGACCCCACCTAGACTGAGTGACTCAGACTCTCTGGGTGGGGCTGTTCTTAGTGAGGCTTGGTGGCTGATGCACAACCACTACTGAGAATCCCCATTACAGATATGTCACAGTTGGAGGCCCTTTAGAGCCACCTGACAAACCAGCTTGCAGCAAAACGGAGCCACACGCCAGGCTCTGTCCCTTAGGAGGACGAGCAGAGGTGCCAGGCGCTCTGGGGGTGTGAAGTGTGGAGGGACCACTATCTGTGAGGAAGTGAAACAACCTTTATTTTGTTTGCTGATCCACAATAAACTCGCGTATTACAAAGACCTCACGACTGTTGCTTTAACCTGCCTAAGAATTGATGTTTTCAGCCTATACTACAAGCACTCAGGATGCAGAGGCAGGAAATTAATGAGTTCAAGGCCAGCCTGGGCTATACAAAGCACACTGAGGACATTTTGGGATGCACAGAGAGACTGTGCCACAAGCAAACAATTGACATTTCTCTTGAGAAGCCCCACTTCAGTCATAACTTTTAATCACCCTCAGACTCAGTGAACTAACAGATAATTCACTAAAAGGGGATCCAGGAGCCAGCTCTGTGACTCATCAACTATGTGACCCTGACTAACTCATTTTCATGTCTTTTTTTTTCCCCCTTGCTGGAATTTGAGTTACTAACTAACCCAAAAGAGCTCTCCCAGTTGTGAAGTCTTCTGGCGGCAAGTTTTCTTTTTATGAATTGAGATACAATGCATGGACCATCCATACTCTCCTGTTAGAGTCGGCAATTCAATATGATTTTTTACATTCACGGAGTCATGCAAACATTAACACTATGTAATTCTACAACATGCCATTACCCTCCAAAGAGATCTATTCCCTGTAGCAGTCACCCCTCTTCTCCCCAACTCCAGGCAACTACTAACCTGCCTCTGTAGATTTGCTCATTCTGAGTGCTTCATAGAAATGGAAGCATGTAGCAAGGCACAGTGGTGCACACCTGTAATCCCAGCACTCGGGGAGGCAGAGACACAAGGATCTCTGTGAGTTTGAGGCCAGCCTGTCTTCAAAGTGAGTCCAGGACAGCCAAGACCACACTGAGAAACCCTGTCTTGAAAAATGCCCCTGAGAGAGAGACAGACAGACAGAGACAGAGAGATAGAGGAAGAGAGAGAAAGGGAAAGAAGAAAGAGAAATGGAACCATGTAACATACCTTCTTGCTTCTTTCACTTCACATGATGTTTTTATGGTTTGTCCACGTTGTAGCAAGCATAGGTGCTTCGTTTTATTTTAATGGATGCATGGTGTTCCATTACGTTAATTTAAATTACATTTATGTTTAAATTAACAAATAGGGATCAGTGAGATGGCTCATCAGGTAAATGTACTAACTGTCAAGCCTGACAATCTGAATTCAATCCCTGGGATCCACATGGAGAGAGCTGATTCCTGCAAGTTGTCCTTCAACATCCACATGTCCTCCATGGTACACATACACACACAAACAAACAAACAAACAAACAAACAAATAAAATGTAAAACAATTTTAAATATTAAAAGCCAGGTAGGGTTAGTGAATAGGTAAAATTTAGCAAACAATGACTAAAGCACACACTGTCCCATTTTGCTGACCTCAACCCAATCTCCACCTCTGATGAAGTTCTCATTGCCATCCCCTCATGCCACCCTTAGCTTATCCTAACAGTCTTCCCCCCTGCCCAGGCTATACTCTGTCCCTGACTCCACCGTAGCCTATCTAAGGATCTCTAACACATTCCAGGCCCCCATCCATGCCTGACCTCCTACCCTCCTACCTCATTTCTTCCTTCATTTTACCCTAGCCTGATGGTCTCTCAACCCATCCTGAGCAATAGATGGGAAGCCACCTCCTATCTCTGGGGAATTCGTTCAAAGCTACTGATTGATTTTTTTTTTAAGGGAGAAATTGTAGGTTTAAAATGAAAGCAATGGATGCAGATTGGATATGCAAACAAGGCAGTAGCCATCTACAAATAACCAAAGTGTCAGGGATGTAGCTAAGCAGTAGAGTGCTTATCTGAACTCGGCCCCCAACACTATAAAAAATAAAAATTAAAAAACAGGATCAACAAAGGCAATATATAGCATTCCCCGAACTCCAGTGGCATAATGGGAGGCAGAGACAGGAGAATCCCCAGACGCCGAGAGGCAAATGAACTACAGGAGACCTTGCTCCAACAAGGTGGAAATTGAGGACTGACCCCAGAGGTTGGCCACTGACCTCCACATGCATTCGGTGGTAAGCATGCACACACAAACATGAGTGTGCAAAAAACAAAACACAAAGAAAAAAAATTCTGTTTTACATCATAGGTACCAAAATAGAGTCCATTAGGAGCCGGGTGGTGGTGGCGCACCCTTTAATCCCACCACTTGGGAGGCAGAGGCAGGTGGATCTCTGCGAGTTCGAGGCCAGCCTGGTCTACAGAGTGAGTTCCAGGACAGCCAAAGCTACACAGAGAAACCCTGTCTTGAAAAAAAAAAAGAGTCTATTAGGAAGAATTAATTCTGGTGCTATACAACATGGAAAGGTAACCATAGTCTACAACCATTCTTATATATTTCACAATGCCTAGAGGAGCTAAATATCTCATGTCACATAGAAAACATAATATTTGAAAATATTTGAAATAAATACTATTGCCCCAATTTGAGCAATGCTTCGCTTTCTTAAGGTCACAAAATAGATTCTCAAATGTCCAGGACATCCAAATTGAAGCCAGAAGAGACCAAACATGCATTCCTGTTACTGCAGATGATGGGGCCTTCAAAATCGGAACTCCCAGTGGGGAAGCCCTGGTGTTTAAGGGTACCTGGTCACAGAGAACCTTTCTGCCTTGTGCTGTGTATAGGCAACTCATCACCTGTTCTTTTTGTCCCTGTTTTCTGCAGAATGAATGTGAGGGGGACCTGGCTGAGGCTATGCCCGCACTTGAGGCTGCACTTGCTGCCTTGGATACCCTGAACCCAACTGACATCACGGTGGTGAAGTCCATGCAGAACCCACCGGGTCCTGTCAAGCTGGTTATGGAGAGCATTTGCGTCATGAAGGGGCTGAAGGCAGAGAGGAAGCCAGACCCCAGTGGCTCTGGTAACCAATCCCTCTCCAAGCCACCCTTTTCCAGGCTTCTTTGGTTTTAGAGAATTTGAAAGTATCAGCCTGTACATATGAGTTCAAAGATCTTAGTGATGCTTTGTGTACGTGTGTGCATTTGAGTATGTGTACATGTATGTGTGAGGGTGAGTATGCATGTGTTTGTAGGCCAGAGGTTGGCACGAGGTATTTTCGATCAGTTCTCCATTTTATTTTTTTGAGACAGGATCTCGCTGAACCTAGAGCTTTCCAATTCAGCTAGACTGGCAGGCTAGGAATCCTCTGCTTCCCCAGCTGTGTGTGGGACTAGAAGTGTGTACTGCCACACCTGGCTTTTTACATGGGTCCTGGGATCCAGACTCAGATTCCCCTGCTTGTGCAGCAAGCATTTTACTGAGGGAGCCATCACCCTAACCCTCCTTGTAAATGTTTCTTGACTAGCCTTTGGCCACCCAGTCATCTGAGAAAATGCAGGTATCTGTGTGTGGAATAAACTTCAGGCCTCAGATTGTAGACCAAAAATTGAGGTCACGTGGTGCAAATATGTACGTGGTCACATATAAGAGAATGTCAGAAACTGACAGAATGAGAAAAGAAGAACACGCAGAGGAATGGAGGGAGGAGAGGGAGGAAAACCAGAGACCCAGACATCATTTAGACATGGTCACTCATACACACACACACACACACACACACACGATAATGTTACTGAATCAACAAACATGCTGATTCTGGAAAAGAAATGAAAAGGGATGAGGACAGACAGAGGCAGGAAAACAGCAGGAAAGGGGAAGGGGGAGGAGGGAGAAGTAGAAAAACAGGAAGTATCCTGGGAAAAATCAAAGCATAAAAAAAATTGCGCCAAAACTGCTGAGGATGAGCTAGAAATGGCGAACAATACATTGAGCCACAGAGACACAGGAAGAGAATAAGCGGGGGGGAAAGGAAGGGAGACATAGAGAAGAACATACACACACCACACACACACAAACACATGCAGTGGTTAGTATGGGGAAGAAACAGCAATTGGAAATGGAAAGTTAGAGTCAGGAATGAAAGGGTGCAGAGACTGAGAAATAGATCAAGAAGAATAGCAAAAGGATGGAGGAACGGAATTGAGAGGCAGACGCGAGGCCAGCTAGCTCAGTTATGGGCCTAGCGCATCACTGAGGTGGACTGGGAGTCTGAGGCTTTCTCAAAAGAGAGCAAAGTTTCTGATATAGGACTTTCTGTTACAACTAATGCCTTCAAAGTGAATGTGCACTTTCAAACCCACCTGTTCTTTGAACAGTCTTGTTTCGAAGGAACCCTGCTAGCATGCATTCCTTCTGCAAGGCCAGAAACCCCAAGCTCCTCCTCTGACAACTGCTGGGCCCTATGCCCCTTGCATTCCTTATTGTCTTGCTGGCTTCAGGATTACAGTTGCTTGAAGAACATGAAGATGATGAGAAACGGCCAAGCAGGAGTGGACTGTGTGTGTTTGCTTATGTGCACACAGCATGCAAATGTACTCTCCTTTGTATGCACTTGTGGGGGCTAAAGGCCAATTAAGGTGTTTTCCTCTACGATTCTCCATCTTCTCTATTTGAGACCCAGGCTCTCACTGAACCCAGAGCTTGCTGACAAGGCAGGATTAGCTGCCTGTTGACCTCCCAGGGTATTTCTGTAGTGATAGTCTCAGCATTGGGATTACCAGCACCTGCTGCCATGCCTAGATTTTACATACGTGCAGGGATCCAAACTCAGGTCTTTATGTTTCTTCAGCTCTTTATCCACTGGGCAGTCTCCCTGCATCAGAAGTGAACTTTAGAGAAGGCTGTAGAGCTGCTGCTGGGGTAGAGTCACGTGGAGAGTTTAAGGAATGCTGAAACCCATGTCCTGCTTCTAAACATTTATTTCATTGATCTGGGGTGCAACCTGAACCCAGGTTTTTTGTTTGTTTGATTAATTGATTTTACATTCTCTGGGTGCTTTTAAGGTACAGGCAGGGTTGAAACCTGCTGAGATAGAACGTGTCCAGGTTATGAATGCTAGTTCTTAACTGTGGATCTACGGGTATCAGCTCAAAACACGACATTAAGTGATGTATATTATTCTCTAAGCCCTTGGAACTTAGTGTATATAATAGGACAGAACAAAAAGAGCACTTGAATTAGTTTTGAGTACCTTGAATTTAAATGAAGCAGATAATCTTTCAGAAAGCAAACCAAATCCTTCATGGGAAACCCTGCACTGGTTTCTGTGCTTGTACTTAGGGATGGTCTCGTTAAACTCCATTTTATGTCTCAAGTATGACTTGTCATGAGCCCCAGTGTGGTATGTGCCATAAGTTTAAAAAAATGCTCTCACATATTTCCAACATATCAGCCAATGGGTCACAGTTGCAGGGTAGGATCGAAAATCACTTGATTAGTTGTTGGCTGGAAAGACACTCAGGAGAATGGTGGCTGACTTTGTTTCTGGGTAGGCTACAAGTTGCCTCCTTTCTTGATACAAGCTAGCAAACTCCTCCTCCAAGACCAGTGCCTCCTCACCCACTCACACTGTCCACTACAGGAGAACTGGCTCTGTTTCCTCCAACTTGCCTCCCAGACTTCTAAATAAATATGCCCATGGTACTCTCCAATAATAAAGGAGTCAAAGGTAGCATTCATTCAATTTATACTCCAGTACCCAGTAGGCTGAGACAGAAAGATCACAAATTCAAAGCCAGCCTGGATAGATAATGATAGACAGACAGGCAGATAGATGAGATGGTGGGTGATGGATGGAAGGATGGATGGACAGACAGACAGTCAATAGGGTCTGAGGTCTGGTCTGGACCCAACTAGTTGCCATTTATAAGCAAAGAGCTCATGACAAAGAACTTGAGATCATGGAAGAAAAAAAAAAGTCAAGACCCAAGTCTAAAGAACAAAGTATAGTTAAGGAAGATAAGAATTCTTGGGTCTCCCTGACCAGGACTTTAGAGTCCTCCCAATCTACCCCCGCCCCAATATCTAAGTAGCAGCTATTGTAGAATTGCACATCTCAACCAAAATGTCTCAGTATGTCTCTGTCTCCTACACTGAACAGGTAAGATGATAGAAGATTACTGGGGAGTGTCAAGAAAGGTCCTTGGAGATCTGAAATTTTTGGAAAGTCTCAAGACGTATGACAAAGAAAACATCCCTCCCATGGTTATGAAGCGAATCCGGGAAAGATTCATCGATCACCCTGATTTCCAGCCAGCTGTCATTAAAAATGTATCATCTGCCTGTGAGGGCCTGTGCAAGTGGGTGAGGGCCATGGAAGTCTATGACCGGGTGGCCAAGGTGGTGGCCCCCAAACGGGAACGACTGAAGGAGGCTGAGGGGAAGCTGGATATACAGATGCAGAAGCTGAACCAGAAACGGGCAGAGCTGAAGCTGGTGGAAGACCGACTTCAGGCTCTGAATGACGACTTTGAGGAGATGAACACCAAGAAAAAGGCGCTGGAGGAAAATATTGATATCTGCTCCCAGAAGTTGGTCAGGGCAGAGAAGCTGATCAGTGGTCTTGGTGGAGAGAAGGACAGATGGACAGAAGCTGCCCGGCAGCTGGGGATCCGCTATATTAACCTGACAGGGGATGTATTGTTGTCCTCTGGGACGGTGGCTTACCTGGGGGCCTTCACAGTGGATTATCGGGCCCAATGCCAAGATGAATGGTTGGACTGCTGTAAGCAAAAAGTCATTCCAGGCTCTGTTAACTTCAGCCTCAGCAATACCTTAGGGGATCCCATAAAAATCCGTGCTTGGCAGATAGCTGGGCTTCCTGTTGACTCCTTTTCCATTGACAATGGCATCATTGTGTCCAATTCCAGACGTTGGCCCTTAATGATTGACCCTCAGGGACAGGCTAACAAGTGGGTGAAGAACATGGAGAAAGCGAACAGGCTATCTGTCATCAAGTTCTCTGACAGCAACTATGTGAGGACTCTGGAAACTGCCCTGCAGTTTGGCACCCCTGTCTTGCTGGAAAACGTTGGAGAAGATTTGGATGCCTTTATCGAACCCATCTTGCTCAAGGCCACGTTCAAACAGCAAGGAGTGGAGTACATGAGACTAGGTGAAAATATCATAGAATACTCGAAGGATTTTAAGTTCTACATAACCACACGTCTGAGAAATCCACATTACCTCCCTGAAGTGGCAGTGAAAGTCTGTCTGCTCAACTTCATGATCACACCCTTGGGTCTCCAAGATCAACTCCTCGGAATCGTGGCTGCTAAGGAGAAGCCGGAGCTAGAAGAGAAAAAGAATAAGTTGATTTTAGAAAGTGCCCAGAATAAGAAGCAGCTAAAGGAAATTGAAGATAAGATTTTAGAGGTCCTATCCTTGTCCCAGGGTAATATCCTCGAAGATGAAACTGCCATCAAAGTTTTATCCTCTTCCAAAGTGCTATCTGAGGAAATCTCCGAGAAGCAAAAAATAGCCTCAGTGACAGAAACACAAATCGACGAGACCCGGATGGGCTACAAGCCTGTGGCTCTTCACTCCGCCACCATCTTCTTCTGTATCTCCGACCTGGCCCACATTGAGCCTATGTACCAGTACTCTCTGACTTGGTTCATCAACCTCTACATGCAGTCCCTCGCCAACAGCAGCAAGAGCGATGAGCTGGATCTGCGTATCGAGTACATCATTGAACATTTCACGCTGAGCATCTACAACAACGTGTGCCGCTCCCTGTTTGAGAAGGACAAGCTGCTTTTCTCCCTCCTCTTGACAGTTGGCCTCTTGAAGGAAAAACACGCCATCAGTGAGGAGATTTGGTACTTCCTTCTTACTGGAGGTGTGGCCCTGGATAACCCTTTCCCCAACCCGGCACCTGATTGGTTATCCGAAAAGGCATGGGGTGAGATTGTTCGGGCTTCCTCCTTACCGAGACTGAGTGGTCTGATGGAAGACGTGGAACAAAACATCGCAGACTGGAAGTACATCTATGACTCGGCCTGGCCACACGAGGAGACGCTGCCCTCACCTTGGAAGTTCCTTCAGACAATGGAACGGATGGCGATCCTGCGATGTTTGCGGCCCGACAAGATGGTCCCAGCCGTTCAAGACTTTATCTGCGAAAACATGGGAAAGGTATTCATCGAAGCCCCGACTTTTGATCTCCAGGGATCCTACAATGACTCCAGTTGTTGTGCACCACTGATTTTCGTGCTGTCGCCGGGTGCAGATCCTATGGCAGGTGAGCGCTAAAGGTTGTGTGTGGTGCAGAACGCCCAGAATGGAGTGCTTGACAGCAGGTGTCTCAAACCCAGCTGGCCTGGAGTTGGAAAGACAACTAACTGTGGTAGTCCATCCTTCTTTTCTTCCTTCCTCCCTATTCATCCTCCTTTTGTTGTTGTTGTTGGGTTGTTTTGTTGTTGTTGTTGTTGTTGTTAATATTTAGCCCAGGCTGGCCTTGAACTAATGGTCCTTCTGCATCGGGCTCCCAAGTACCGGGCTTACGGACATAACGCCACTAAGGCCTGGCTCAAGCAAAGCATTTGAACGGAAAAGGAAAACAAAAACTTCATTTCCCTCCTAAAGGTAGCAGCTCCTTAGCACCTGGGATTGTGATATCTGGGACGGTGAACCCCAAACCACAAGATCACCTGATTCTTCAAAAGAATCTTGAGATGGAAAACTTGACCATCCTTAAATGCTGACAACTCTTTTAAAATTTCCTCCTAATACAGTAAGGGAGGGATGTGGAAGTAGCTGTGGGTAAAGCGCTCACCATGCATGTGCTTGTAAAGCTGGATGGTATATTGCATGTCAGTAATCCAGTGCTCCTGCGAAGAAACAGGAGAATGCACAGAGGCGGACTGGCCACCGAGACTAGAGTAAACAGTGCTGAATCCTGGCTGGCTGGGCATCTTTAGTCCCAGCACTTGTGAGGCAGAGGCAGGCAGATCTCAGTTTGAGTCCAGCCTGATGTATAGAGCAAGTTCTAGAACAGCCAGGGTTACACAGAGAAACCCTGTCTAAAAGAGAGAGAGAAAAAAAAAAGAAAGAGAAAGAAAAGAAAAGAAAAAATCCTGCTTGAAACAAGATGGAAGATGAACCTCTGATTGTCCTCTAACCTCTGAACCCCCCTCCTCTCTCTCATCCTTATACAGAGGTTTCTTTTTAATGTGATAAGGACCAAGGCCAGCATTACGTTAGCTCCCAGTTCATCGTGTTCATCTTGAACCATTTTCTCTCTTGCATCTTTAATTATTAAAAATTGAATAATACTGTGTGGTGTGTGTGTGTATTATAAATCAGCAAGGCATGGATTGTGGTTTCGCAGGGGTGGTAGGATTTTGCTTCCCCAGGGCACACCTGACAAGGTGGGAGAGACATTTTTCTGGTTACAGATAAGATGGAGGATGTTGCTGCTAGCATCTTCAAGAAAGAGACCAAGAGTGCTGCTTACCATCCTATGGTGTGTGAGCCATTTCTTACCCCAGCAGGGGGCATGGGGCCCAGGATGCTGAGGTTCTAGGAGCCTGGCATGCAGCCTAAGGCCCATGTTTCTATTCTGTCTCCCCCAAGGAAAGCCCTCTTAGCAGTGGATATATCTTCCTAGAAGCAGGAACTGAGTTGCTTTCTCTTCTGTCAAGATATTTTCACACTCCTATCTTCTCTATTGATAGATGAGGAAAGAGAACAAGGAATTCAAGTGGCAAGTAGATGTTTTCTGTGGTTGCTGAGGAGTTTGGCATGTGCCCTTGACAAGAAAAAAACTTAGCGTGCCTGAACCTGAAAGGGATGCAGAGGAGGGGGCTGAATTGTGGTGGTCCCAGGCTCCTGTGAGGCCATTCATGTCAAAAACAAAAAACGACACAACACTTTTCCAGCATCTTTGCTTTCATCGCTTATGTCTAGATTTTTCTTTTTTCTTCTTTGGCAGTTTCATACGACGTGTTTCATACAATTACTCTCTGATCCTACCCACCTGACTCTGTGCCCTCTTTTTTTTTCTTTTCTTTTCTTTTTTAAATAAACCCAGCCCAACTTGTGCTGCCCATACACTCTTCCATATGTGGTCTTACACTGAAGACTGATTGGCTTTTTATTACCAGCTAATAAAGAAAAGCAACTTATTCTCTCCCAGAAGCTATCAGTTGCCAATAGCTCCTCAGGTATGAGTGAGACTCCATACCTACCTCCACTCTCTATTTTATCTCGCTTGCAGAGTTTTTGTGCTTTCCATCAGTGAGTCCATGTATGCCACTGTTCTGCTATGTTTAGAAAGCACTGTTTCCATGTAGTCATCCACCATCCCTTTGCTCTTAAAATCTTTCTGACCCCTTCCAAAATGAGCCCTGATCTTTGAAAGGGGAGGGAATGTGATATAGATACCCAGTTTGGGGCTGAGTACTGTGTAGTCTCTTATTCTCTGTTCCTTGACCAGTTGCGAAACTCTCGTTCAATCATCACGTACTTTAAAAGGAAGATTTTCTGATGAGAGTAGAGAGAGGTAACTAATATGTGGAAGTAACGACAAATCATTAACAGTCAGTCTGGTGCTATGTCCACTTAGCAGAACAATAGCAGTAGGTTCCCCTGAGGAGCCACGGTCTGTTCTTAGCCTGATAATGATGTGAGGTATGGATTTCATTTGTGGAGTGTGACTTAAACCCAGTTTTTAAAAATCAGTTGGTTACCCCCATAATGCCCGTGCCGTTCTTGAACTGGGGCCTGTCTCGTCAATCCAGTATTGAAGCTTGCAAGATTCCTATCTCAGTAAGATGATTATTACTAACCACCACCACCCAGATATCAACTAGCACCTTCCTGCACCATTCAAGCTAGCCAACTGGGATGAAACTTCAAGGTAATTACTAGCTTGTTTTTTTTTTTTTAATGTTCTATGACTCAGGCATGTGGTGATTTGAGCAATAAGGTCTTGTCAAATTCCGGAGGGTAACCAATAGCATTTGACAGCCTGCAATGTTGGGGGGCGGGGAGTCTGTGAGACCTCACTGGAAAACAATTCTTAAAAAGGTCACTCATTTCTAGTCTTAGGATTTTTATTTGTTAGCCTAGTGGTGTCTAGTAGGCTAACATCTAGATCCATCATAGGTTGTCTCCATTTTAAAAGTCTTGTTTTTTTTTTTTTGTCAATTTTTAAAAAGAGAACTAGCCTCATCTCCTCCTGGTCCCACCCTCCCTCTCTCTACTCCCTTATGTCCCTCCCTTAGTCCACTGATAGGGGAGGTCCTCCTCGCCAACTCTCTGACCCTAGCCTAAAACATCAGGGCCTTCTGGATTCTCTTTCTCTGTGGCCTGGTAAGGTCGCCCCGCCAGGGGGAAGTGATCAAAGAGCAGGCAACCTAGTTCATGCCAGTGACAGCCCCTCCTCCCCTGACTAGGGAACCCACATGGAGACTGAACTGCCCATGGGTCTACATCTGAGCAGGGTTCTAGGTCCTCTCCGTGCATGGTCCTTGATTGATTCATCAGTCTCTTCAGGGCCCCTGGACCTAGATTCTTTGGCTTTGTTGGTCTCCTTGTGGAGTTCCTGTCCTCTCCAGGGGGATACAGCTGGGATACAAAGTGAATAAACTGTAATTAATAATAATAAGAAGAAGTAAATAAAAATAAGAACTAGCAAAACAAAGACAATTAAAGCAGAGAAATAGGAGGTCTAAAGTTAGTCAGAGGCTGAATGAGTCTGGTGGGTGATGCTCTGCAGGCAGAGGACAGGCTGGTAGGACCTGCTGTCTGGCTGGCTTTCCTTTCCTGATTAAAGCTATTTCTTGGTAGTGAGGCTGGAGAGATGGCTCAACCATTAAGAGCACTTGCTCTTCTTACAGAGGAAATGGGATTGGCTCCTAGCTGTATGGTGGCTCACAATCACCTCTATTCCAGTTCCAGGGGATCTTATGCCTTCTTCTGAATTCTTTAGGTATCAGGCATACATGTGGCACACATACATACATGCAGGCAAAACATTAACTTTTTTAGAAGGGATTATTGGATGGTCAGGCATGGTCATGTGAGCTGCATGGACCAGGCGTATACGATCTATCTGCGGTCCAGGCGTTATCATAGGAACCCGCTCTTGGAAACTCCACCTCTTCCCTTAAAGCTTCCTATCATCCTTTCATCTCATGGAATGGCTCTCAATCTCGGTTGGTTGCCCTGAGTTACACACAGAGCGCTTTCTTGGTGTGCCCTATACTAATTAGATTACAATACTTAGGATGAAATCCAGGCATCATGTTTTATAAAGCTTTTTGGGTAATTCCACAGTGAGAACCACTGACTTTAATGGCATCAGCAGACTTTAAAAATCGTTTCCAGCATCTGTTCTTGCATTAGGAGCTGCAACGTGGCAATGCTTTCCTTCCCTCCCATTCATTAGCTGGGCCTCCTCTCCAGAGAAGAATTTTCCCCTGTCAACTCTTTGGTTTCCTCTGAATCTAGTTCATACAAGGCAAACAAAACAGATGCTCTGTTTTTTTTGTTTGCTTGTTTTTCTTTTTCAGGGCAGGGTTTCTCTGTGTAGTCCTGTCTGTCCTGGAACTCACTCTGTAGACTAACCACCTTAGCCTCAAACTCAGAAAGCTGGGATTAAAGATGTGTGCCTTCACTGCCCAGCCAGGTGCCCCATTCTTTTTCTTCTTTTACCAGAAGTCTGAATATCGGGTCGGGGCCCTGCCAACCTCCAAAGTGAACAGTGTACCGGGATGAATATTTTTGGTGCCACTGTGACTATATAGAATGTAACTAGGTATTTCAGATGTGATGGCATTCAACCTACTGCTATCATATTTTTTTTTCTGAGTTATTCTGTGCGTCTGATGCTCAAATAGTCAATCTGTGGTACCTCATGGGAGTACCTTCATGCCTATGTACTTTTCACACAGGCAGTTATAGATCTTGATACTCCTTGCCTTCTAGAACTCTCCCACACATTCTGCACAGCTCTTGTACATTTTCTGCCCCACACCTACAAACATTTTTGTTTGTTTGTTTGTTTTAAGATGGAGTCTCTGGGGCTCAGGCTGACCTCAAGCTCACTATGAATCCTAGCCTGCATGATCTTTGTGTCTCAGTGGCCCCAATGCTGGGATTATATACGTCACCATACCTGGCTTAGGGAGTAATTCTTGAAGGAACCCCAGGTCTTTCCGCAGGCAGCTGTATGCAGAGACCAACAGTCCGCAGGCCAGAAGTGCTCATGACTCCTGAAAGAACCACTGCTTGCACACCTTACTGTCCATTCCTTTCTTTTTAAAGATAATTTATTTATTATTTTTATTTTCTGTACATTGGTGTTTGGCTATGTGTATGTCTATATGAAGTATGCATGACTGCATGAGGGTGACAGGTCCTCTGGAACTGGAGTGACAGACAGTTGTTAGCTGCCGTGTGGGAGCTGGGAAATGAACCCCAGGTCCTTTGGAAGAACAGCCAATGCTCTCAACTGCTGAGCCATCTCTCCACCCCTCCATTCCTTTTCTTTGGCTGAACCTAACATGAGGAACAATGATCTCTGCTTTATAATAAAAAAATGTACTGGCGATACAGAGTAGCAAAGTGAAAACATTTACTTTTGGTTCTAAAGAAGCCAAGCTTTAGCCTAGACAAATGGAAAAAAAAAAAAAAGAGTAGGCTTTTCTTGTTATTGCTGCTTCTCCCCCCACCCCACGGAGACAGAGTTTCTCTGTGTAGTCTTGTCTGTCCTGGAACTCTGTAGACCAGGCTAGTCTCGAGGTCATAGAGATCTGCCTGCCTCTGCCTCCAGAGCGCTGGGATTAAAAGGCATGCACCACCACCATCCAGCTTGGCCTTTTCTATTTCTAATCACATTTCCTGGCCCCTCAATTCCTCACTGGCTGAGTACTTTGGAAAGGCATAGTTCTTCCCAAATATCTAGCATAGTTCCCACTCCAAATTCCTTCTGGGGCTCAAAATTTGCCCTTCTCTTTCCTGATATGTCAGCTCAGTTACATAGCAGACTTACTGTAACTTTTCAATCCTAACTTAAATTGAAACACATCCAGGCAGGCAGGCACCCGCTGCTGGACAGGGAAGGCAGGAACTTATCAGTGATGATTTCTCATACTGAGAATGGGCCGTAATGATCTTTCTTCTCTTCTTTCTCCAACCCCCTCCCCCAACCTCCTTCACTTTCTTTTTCTTTTTCTGTTTCTTCGAGACAGGGTTTCATTGGCTGCCCTGGAACTTTCTCTATACACCAGGCTGGCCTCAAACTCAAAGATCCAAATGCTTCTGCCTCCCAACTGCTGATACTAAAGGTATGCACCACCCCTACCTTGCTTTTATTTCTTATACCAGTGCACTCTTTCAATCAGAACTTTCAAACTTCATCTCAGAATGACTGCTTTCTACTTCTAAAAGTCCTATTTGATTTTTGTTTGTGGGTTTGTTTGTTTGCCTGGCCTGGGATTCAATATGCAGACCAGGCCTATAACACATAGATATGTGCCTGCTGCTGCCTGCGGAACTGGGATTAAAGGCATGCCCACCATGTGCAGCCTAGTAATTCCATTTGTTCTGTTTCAAATTTGTACATTATTTAAAATAGAATTCTGAATTTCATTGTGGTTTATATTCCACTTCTACTTATTCCCACATGGATTTCTTTCACAGTCATTTCCTAAGACTGTTTGCTAAGGCTGCATAACAGTTCAACAGACTGATGGGTTAACAAGAAAATTTATTCTTTTTTTTTTGTTAATGTTAGTTACAGTTAATTAACTTTGTATCCCTGATGTATCCCGCTCCCTTATTCCCTCCCAATCCTACCCTCCCTCCCTCATCTCCTCCCTTCCCCTTTCCAAGTCCACTGATAGGGGAGGACCTCCTCCCCTTTCATCTGACCCTAGTCTATCAGGTATCTTCAGGACTGGCTGCAAAGTCCTCCTCTGTGGACTGGCAGGGCTGCTCTTCCCTCGGGGTTGGGGGGAGGTCAAAGAGCCCACCATTGAGTTCATGACAGAAATATGGTCCCTGTTCCCCTTAATAGGGTACCCACTTGGATACTGAGCTACCATTTGCTACATCCAAGCAGGGGTTCTAGGTTATATCCATACTTGGTCCTTAGTTGGAGAAACAGTCTCATAAAAGACCCCTGTGTCCAGATATATTTGGTCCTTGTGGAGCTCCTGTCCCCTCCAGATCCAATTAACTCCCCCTTCTTTCTTATGATTCCCTGCACTCTGCCCAAGGTTTAGTTATCTTTTATGGCTATGGGAGCTTGAAGTCCGAGACCAAGGTGTTTGCGGTGATCTCTTCCAAGGCTTCTCTTGGGAATCATTGTTTTTCTTTTAAAATGTTTTCATTTAAAACATGATGCAATTTTTATTTAAGACATAGGGTATTTGTTTGCTTTGATTTAAAATTTATTTTATGTATATGGATGTTTTGCCTGCATTTATGGCTGTGCACCACATGTGTGCAATGCCTCTGCCAGAGGAGGCTAGAAGGGGACATGAGATCCCCTGGGACGAGAGTTGTGAGCCACCATAAAGGTGCTGGGAATTGAATCTGGGTCCTTTGGGAGAACAGCCAGTGTTCCTAACTGCTAGCCAATATTCTCCAGGCCTCTGCTTGTTTATTTTTAAGATAGGGTCTTTCTAGTCCAGGCTGTCCTGGAACACACCATGTAGCCTGAATTAGCCCCAAATTTGTGGTACTTCTGCCTCAGCCTCCAGACTGTTGGGATTGAAGGCAATATGCACAGCCATTCTTAGGTCTTTTTGGCTTACTGATGGCCGTCTTCTGTTTTCACATGGTCTCTCTCTCTGTGCATCCATGACCCTACCCCTACATCTTCTTAGAAGGACATCAGTCAGTCATACTGGATTAAGACTTAAAGATGTTATTTTAACCTAGTTGTCTCTATAAAGACCTACCTCCAGTCACAGTCACACTATGAGAAACTTCAATGTCTGAGTCCAGGGAGTATTAATTCTGATTGTTCTATAGGCTAGCTATCCCTTATCATGATAAATGATAGACCACCTAATGTGGCTTATACTTTTTGAGAGATTTCTCCATAACCAAATTTATGTTATTTTATAGAAGCCTCATATAAATTGAGTTTTATATAAATGTGAATGTCCTCAAAACAGAACACTTCTGCATATGGAAGAATACTGGTACCCCAGGGATTTAATTTTATGTGAAATTCCTCAGCCAGGAACTCTCCTACTAGAGACTATTGTGAATTCATGTCCCTCATCTCCCCATGTGGAATGAGCTTGGTGTTTTGATTTACTCACTTTTTCCACCCTGGCTTCAGTTCAATAGCAAGTTCCACAGAGCTAAGGGCCAGAGTTTTGGCCTTCTTCATCTGAAATCTCAGCCCATTGAAGGTCTGAATTTTATACATAAGCCTTAGTTCCAGCTTCCTGCTTCTTAAGAGTGCAAAGCCAAGGCCAGCACAAATATGGCCAGGTGTCACAGGCCCTATTTGTAATCTCAGTACTTGGGAGCCTGAGGAAGAAGGATCACAGATTTTCATTAGAGCCAGGAGTGGTAGTGCACGCCTTTAATCCCAGTGCTCAGGAGGCAGAGGCAGGCAGATAGATGTGAACTTGAGGCTAGCCTGCTCTACAATGGGAGTTCCAGGACAGCCACAGCTCTATAGAGAACCCCTGTCTCAAAAATTAAAAAACAAAAGTAATAATAATAATAAGTAATAATGATTAATAATAAGTAATAGTAGACTATGTGTTTAGAACAATGCCTGGAGTCAGTTGCTGCTCTATTTGCAGCCCCTGCCCACTGGATAACTAAAGCTTCACCAAGAGAGATACTGACTTAGCAGCTAACAGAGGTTAATAAGTTTATTTCTAAATCCAAAATGTCAGTGTGTCCCTCGTTTTGCATAATGACTATTAATCTGGTCTTAGCTGGCTCTTTTGTCAAAATCTTTTCTTCCTGGTCTCAGGTCTGCTGAAGTTTGCAGACGATCTTGGCATGGGAGGTACCAAAACACAGACCATCTCCCTTGGCCAAGGCCAGGGTCCTATTGCTGCCAGAATGATCCAGGAGGCCATCGTAGAAGGGACCTGGGTGGTCCTACAGAACTGCCACCTGGCTACGAGTTGGATGCCTTCACTGGAAAAGATCTGTGAGGAGGTGATTACCCCGGAGAACACCAGACCAGAGTTCAGGTAAGACCCTGCTCCATCCGGCCCAGGCCCAGGGACCCAGCTTAACTCAAGCTTAGCATGCTGGGGGCCCATAGTCGAAGAGAAGGGACAGTCCTGTCCTTGAGAAACCCCGGAGCTAACAGAGATAGCTCACAGGAGAACCGTGTTGATGCACGTGTTCTTTGTTTTTTTTCGAACCTGCGGTAAACACCATAACCAAAAGCAACATGGGCAAGAAGGTTTAATTTCAGCTTACACTTCCAGGTACACAGCCTACCGTGGAGAGAAGTCAGGGCAGGAACCTCGATGAGCGAACTGAAGCAGACACTTCGAGGAACACTGCTTACTGGCTTGCTCTCTCTGGCTCATGCCAGAGTGCTATATATTCCTAGCACTTCACCCCATAATGTAGCCCTACAGTGGAATTGAGCTTCCATACATCAATCGTCGATCAAGACAGTCTGTTACAGATGTAGCCACGGGCTAATCTGATTGAGGCAATTCTTCAAGTGAGGTTCATTCTCAGCAGATCTCTAGGTTGTGTCAAATTGCCAGTCACTAAATAGCCCTCTGTGTCAAACCTGACAGGAAAGGGACATATGTGAAGGACTGAGAACTGCCTGGGGTTTTGTAACACAGATTCGAGTTTTTAAAGGGTGTTGCAGTCCTAAGGGACAGCTTTTCTGAAAGTGAAAAGCAGTGAGAATTTAGTCTGTGACTCTGCCGGATATGCTGGGGGAACTTGGTAGGGAAAGTGATGCAGGTGTGACATGAAAGCAGATTAACCGTCAGAAAGGCTGTGGGGCTTTGTTTGTTGGTTTAGTAGGAAATGTTTGTTGTTTAAGGACCATGGCAACAGTGCTGTTTGTTGGTTTGTTTGTTTGTTTGTTTTGGTACGGAAGCCTGATCAGGTTAAAACAGAGCATGACTTCAGATATTAAAAATGCTTTTGTTTAGGGGCATTCATCATAACAAGATGTTAAGGTCAGCCTGGAGCTGTGCCAGGACAGGGCATGATCCAGGGACAGATGAGCCACCTTTCTTTCTTCTACTTTGTTTTGAATTTTCTCTTCGGGACTTACTGCCATCAAGAGGCTTGGATCCTGGGGACAGGAGAGTTCAGACTGAGGCAGGGGACAAGGGAGGATCCCAGCTGCTTAAGAGGCCATAGCATATTACCTCTAGAGCCAACCTTCAGTTCACTGGCAGGTTACAGGCTAGACCAAGCTGGGTGCTTCAGAGATAGCAAACCAGAGGTGTCCAGAAGGAAGGTGGTCATATAGTCTTCTTAGGTCCCCAACAAAGGCCTATCCAAGGCCTAAAAGACAAGAACTCATGCCCACCCCTGTTCTACATGCAGCCCAACCTCATCTTCTGCTGCTTCACCAGGCACACGAAATGCCTGGGCCATGGATGCTGCAAAGCAGAGGCCACTGGGCAGGCTGTAAGGGTATTGAGCCTAAGAATCACGTAGAGGCCCGAGCCTGGTGGCACACCTGTAATCCCATCACTCGGGGAGGCAGTGGCAGGTGGATCTCTGTGAGTTCAACGCCAGCCTGGTCTACAAAGTGAGTCCAGGACAGCCAAGGCTATACAGAGGAATCCCTGTCTCGAAAAACAAACAAACAAACAAACAAAAAAGGGACTGTGCAGGCTTATTTTCTGGAGGTGAACTTGTGGTTCTCCACAAACATACAGAGCCTTGCAGTCAACATGGTTGAGGAGAGGAGAGGGTCCTATATAGAAATTCACCAACAACCGCTGCAGAGGAAGAATGGTTCTGGAAAGCAAGAAACAGAGAGGTAGCATCCGGTCAGCAACCACATGGAGGTCCTATGATGAATGTGGCCTCAGATTCACTGGTACAGAGTCCCTCATGAAGTCCTCCACAACTAACCACAGACAGACGAAGCCAGGTGTCCTGACAAGCTCATATACAAAGGGCCTAATCAGGCAATAGCCATAGGACATCAGGGAGACCATTCCTCAGTGTTGTTTACACTTGACTGTTCCTCAGTCAAGTTTACAATGTCCAAGGCGGCCAACTGCCTTGCAAACCAGCAGACTCTCTGAGCATGCCCCTGCTGTCCTGCCCGCCTGAACAGCAGAGTGCTTCCTGTAGGAGTGTGAGGCCCAACGTAGACCACAGGACCTAGAGAGAAGGGACAAAGGCTGGATGCCCTTCTGTAGCCAACCCAGGTTAAGAGTCACCTCCTAGAATGCCTACTACCACCTCCTGGTACAGACATGTTAGTTCTGCACTGAGGTCTTGAGGGCCCACAGCAGGGGATCACAGAGGCAATGTCCTGTCATAAGGCCAACCACTATCCCCTCAGTCACATTGGCCTGAGGCTATGTCCTATAATCCTCCACTGACAGGCACCTGCCCAGAGTGTGTCACCTGCATAGCATGAGACAAGTCACTCTTCAGCCTGGGCCTTAGGGATCATGCTCAATCACCAGGTGGGACTTAGCAAGACTTTTTAAAAACAGTTATCATCATCGAAAATACCATTGGTTGTCTAGCACCACTGTTTACTCCTCCAATCTGTATTTCTGGACTTCAGGGAGTTTTCAGTGAATGGAAATAGCAGTTGCATTCAGAGATTGAAGAGTAGAACTGGACAGGCTTCAAATTTACTTTCAACTCAGACAGGTTTGTCTTACTCCAGATCAGGAAATAGGATTGGCTTGTGAGCTAAATCCAGCTGGTTGTGGTTCTGACACAGCTTGCCATCTAATTTTTAAATAGCTAAAAAAAAATGACACATGAAAATCAAAATTTATCATCCATATGTAAAGTTTATTGAAAAACACTCATGGTTCTTCATATATTATCTACGTCTAGTCTATTTGAACAGGCACTATATAAGCCCACCAGGCCTAAAATATTCTGTCATTTGTGATAATGGTTAATAATGGCAGCTATTATTTTTGTTACTGTTTACCAATGTAACTTTTTCATTACACTGAACAGTTGGGTCCTTTGTATTTCCAGACTCTGGCTAACTAGCTATCCGTCAGAGAAGTTTCCTGTCAGCATTCTCCAGAATGGGATCAAAATGACCAATGAGCCCCCCAAAGGGCTCAGGGCCAACCTTTTACGTTCCTACCTCAATGACCCAGTCTCGGACCCTGTGTTCTTCCAGAGCTGCTCAAAGCCAGTTATGTGGCAAAAACTGTTGTTTGGACTTTGCTTCTTCCATGCCATTGTCCAAGAGAGGAGGAACTATGGACCTCTAGGTGAGATATAGCAGTGCGGTCTGGGGATGGGAGATGGGTATAGCACCCGTAGACTTGCACTCAGATTGCGTGGCCACTAATTCACATACTCTAGGAATGACTAAGGAAATACTTAGGCCAAGTATGAACTGTTATATGTCTGGAATTAAAATTTCACTTAATATATTTTCTCCCCACCACCCTGCACCTGGCAACCTTATAACGAAGCCAATGTTTAAAAAAAAAAAAAAGTGATACTCAGAGATGGGATTGATGAACTAAGTTCCATCCCAGCACCTACATTAACAGCTGGGGTGGTGGCCTGTATTTGTGAGCTGAGTGTCAAAGACGTGGACTGCATGAGCTGGGCTTGCCAACAAGCCAGCCAAGTCCCAGTAAGAGACTCTGTCTCAAAACAATAGGTGTGTGGAACCTGAAGAATAATATCCAAGATTAACTTCTTGCCTCCACATGCATGAACACACACACACACACACACACACTCACACACTCACACACACACACCCAAGTGATATTCCAAAACTGGGGTACCTCCACCTAGTAAAGTAGATAATGAGAGGAACATTTATTTTAGGCATAATAAACATTCTCTGGAGAGTTGTCACCAAGGAGCCTACAGCCTTTGAGTTAACTATCTACATGTGCATAATGATGAAAGATTAGAAACACACCTGGGCACTTGCCTGTGCTTTAAAAACAATCAGAAGGCATTTATTTAGCAATGGAAACTAAGGAGTAACTAAATAACCTTGTCAGGAGACTATCAAACTGCCGTTATTCTCTCTTTCGCGTTGGATGGCCTGTCTCAACTGTGGGCTGCTTCTGATCTTGTTCAGCAGCTTTGAAGGACCCACGGTGGGGACTCCTTGCAGATTTTTAGGGTTGATCGGAGTGGGAGGGTCCTCATGCTGATTCTTTCCGCCGATTCCTCTCCTTTTCTTCTTTTTTAAAAAGGTAATTTTTAAAGTTAGTGTACACAGTAGTGGTTTCATTATGGCATCTGCATTAACACTTTGTTCTTGTTCATTCCCTTCCTCCACTTCCCTGTCCACTCCTCTGGATCCTCTTGGTAATTCCCTTCCTCCAACGTTGGGTAGCCCACGGGCCCCAGGACTGAGGGTGGAAGGAGGTAACAGCTCTGAACCTGCCTATCATGTAGCATCTCCTTCTACCCTGTCCTCTCTGTCCCACGCCTATCCTCATCCTCCTACAGCTACCCTCACCCTTCCATTCCATCCTCTCCTTTTCATCCTTATCCCCCCTTCCATCCCATCCCTCGCCTCACACCAGAACTCTAAAAAAAATAAATAAATAAATCTGTGCAATAGACTCTAAACTCTAAAAATCTATGCAATGATTTATCTCAAAACCAACTTTCTAGCATATGAGTTTTATTAAGTTATATTTTTAATTTGAATATCATTGTTTAGGAGAAAATTAAATCTCTTTGCAAGGGACTAGAGAGATGGTTCAATGTGTGATAGTATTTGTCCCTCTTGCACAGGACTCAGATTCAATTCCTAGCACCCACCTTCACAAATCTGTAACTCCAGTTCCAGGAGATCAGATGCCTCTAGAACTTTGACCTCTGCAGGCACCAGGCGTATAGGCACATACACGGTGCACATACACGCATGCAGGCAGAACTCTCATAAACATGAAACAAAAATAAGTAAATCTGAAAAAAAAATTCCTCTGTGAAATCATTAACCCCAGAAGTTCTGTAAGACTGGCCATGCAGTTCTTCCATGAGTGCAGGGAAAGTTTCCAAACCAGCCTCACTCTGCCGTAGCTACTGCTCTCAGCCATGCTTTACATGTTAGTTTTGGAGTCTTGTGCGTTACCACAGCCTTCCAGGCAGGCTGAACAGATCCTGCCTCACAGATCTCAGAATGTTAACATCTTCCTCAATAAATGGGGAAGACCCATAAGGAAACCGATCCTAGAATGGATGTTTTCTCAGGCAGAATGGCTGCCATGTTGGCAGTAAATCAAGGCAAATAGTTGGCTGGGCGCTGGCTACTCAAAGGGATGAAAGAGCCCTTGATCCATCACGATGCTTACCTTACATGCTCAGTCTCTGAGTGGAAATTAAGAGCTTTCAGCTGTGAAGCCTATAATTCTTCTCTGCCTATTGCAGGCTGGAATATCCCTTATGAATTCAACGAATCTGACCTGAGGATTAGCATGCGGCAGATCCAGATGTTTCTGAATGATTACAAAGATGTGCCCTTTGAAGCTCTGACCTACCTGACAGGTATTTGTGGATGGAGCTATGCTGCCCTAATCTGTCGCTATTTGCCATGTTCTGGTTCTTCAACTATCTTCCTTTAGTCACTCCCTCTCTCCTTCATTTGACAAGTATTGATCTCTTGATGATGCTTGTTGTCATGTGGGATACAAACAAAGCCAGAATTAAGATATAGGCTTCTGTGGTCAGGTGGTTCACCATCTAAGATGATGGAAAAACATAAATAAATAGATGACAATACAGTATTAAGTACACTAACAGAAAAATTTATGGGCTGAAGAGATAGCTTGGACCATCAAGTGTTTTCTACAAGCGTGAAGACCTGATTTCACTCTTACAAAAACCCAGAACACACATAAAAAGCTTGGCACTTTGGCATGTGCTTATAATCCCAATGCCAGAAAGGCAGAGACAGACAGATGGTTAGAGTTTGCTAGCCAAGAGCATAGTGCAAATGGCAAATACCAGACCAGGGAGATGCATTGCCTCATAAAACAAGGTGGACAATACCTGAGCAGGCATGATGCCTGAGGCCTCCACACATAAGTGCACATTCAGGCACAAGTAAAAGAGGGGCTGAACAGGTAGGTGGCTGCTCTTCCACAGAACTGTAGAGAGCCTAATGCTCGCAGATAAGCACTGGAGAAGCAAGGAATGTTAATCGCACAGGGTCTTCTTCTCAGTGGGGGAAATGTATGCCTGATTTCCACTCAGAAGCCTGGGAGCCAATGACCTGGTGACCTTTGCTATCTATAGACCCACACCAAACACCCAGAATGTTTTATTCCAGACTCTTCACTCCTAGACTTTTATCTTTGTTTCTCAGTCAATAGGTGGGATGTCACATGTACTTTAGAGCCTAGTGACTGTTATGTTATCTCTGACAGAGATAACACACCAGATCCTAGGCCCATGAGCTATAGAACCCATCTTCATGGTAGCGGTCACATGTACTCTGCAAAAGAGTTTTCACGCCTTACTGTGCACATGGAATTGGGATAATTGTTAATAGGAAACTTTTCCAAAATTCTATTGGACTTAAAAATGTCTAGAATAAACTGACCTGGTGTCAGACTCCAGAAGTTTGAACCAGTACTGGCTAACTAAGTCATGCTGAATTGAGTTTCCTTCTTACCTCACAAGGATGGTTTGATGCTTGCAGCAATCCTCACACCCACAGGACCTGGGTTTGATTCCCAGCACCCACATGGTGGCTAACACCTGTCTGTAACTCCAGTTCCAGGGATCCAATGGCTTCTTCTGGCCTCCTCACGCATTGCACACACATGGTACACAGACATTACATGCAGACAGAGCACCCATGCACAATGAGTAAGAATCCTTAAAACTTTTAAGAAAAAGAAACATTTTTAAAGCCAAAAGGCAATGCCATGATTACATCTTGGAGTTGGGGTGGAGGAGATGGTCCCGGAAATTTTCTGGAAGTTTTAAGAAAAGCTAGACATGAGGGTTCAGTAGAAGATTTACAAATGGAAGAAGAGTATTTCCAACATGGGATCTTGAAGAGGGAATGGCATAAACCATTTGGATAAAAGCAATTCCTCAGTGATTTTTTAAAACCCTTATCACAAATATATACTAGTACACAATATGGAAGAAATCAGGTGTATAGAATTTGCTCACTGCCCTCAAAGAATACACAGTATATTACAGGGTCAGAAGAAAAAAAAATAGAATGTACTGTATTGATTGCTATAACATGGCCAAAGGCCCAGCTGTAGCTAGAAAGACTATGACATCTTCTGGATCACACACTGATTTTCCCTTCAGGCCCACACGTAAGAGCTTGTCCAGATCCTCTCAGCAAGTACTACAATTCCCTTAATGCTCATGCTCCAGATACACCAACTGAAATCTCCATGGTAGTAACCACATTGTGTAACCAAGGAGACCAAGGCTTGGAGTAGTGATAGTAAACCGTGGGCATTTTTTGCCCTACCTCCTTGGATATTTGGCAGTATCTGGAGGTGGTTTTGGTTTTTCACAAGGAAGAGGGAAATGCTACTCATATCTAATGAAGAGAGGCCGGGAGTGCTGTTAAACATTCTGTAATGTGTATAGACAACCCCCAACACAACACAGAACTGTCCAGTCCAACATCTTAATAGTGTAAAGCATGAGAATCCTTCCTCAGAGTGGTTCAGTAATACAGGGCCACTTGACTTTAACTCAGTGTCCCTGAGACAGAGCAGTGCATCTTGGCTTGGTAAAAGAGCTTCTTCAGAGAGGGGGGCCTTTCAGGGAAGGCCATCCCCAGGCTCCTCGCCCCATAGATGGGGCACTGCCTGTGGTTAAAAATGAACTTGCCTTCACTATGCCAGCCAGCTTGGGGGATGGCTCCTTTCCAGCCATGCTCTTGAGGATAAGCAGCCTAGACTGTGGAAACAGTCCCCAAGTTTTAATGGCGAATTATGTCAAAGGTCTACTTCTCGCTCACCCCTCCGCACATCAGTAGAGGTCTCTGCTGGTATACTTATCCATTGGATACACAATTACTAAACGCAGTGCCAGCATTTTTTTGCTGTCATCTTGCTATAGATGCTTGTGTGGTCTTACCAGCAGTTAAGGCACAAGAACTTGTCCTTTGACTCTATCCAACTCCAAGGAGCCCAGAGGAAGATAGATTTCCTGAATGGGGAAAAGAATAATCACCCAGCACCAGATAGGAGTGAGCATTGGGGTCTGCCATGCATGTTAGCTGAAGGCACAGGTTTTATGCACAGAGAGGCTGAGTGAAGTGGGATGAAGTTGTCTACTTGTAACTTGGTAAGCTCTGTAGTAAGGACAGTAAAGAATTTAGAGGATGACTGAGGTACATCCTAGCTCTTCCAGGAGCCCGTGTACTTGCTACAAAAAGATGTGTCGCTATAAAGAACTGGACCTGCCTTGATCAACATAAAATCCAGAGTCTATACGTGTGTCCTAGGTAGGAAAATTCACTGATGAGGAAGTTTGATGGGACCGAGTGTCGTGATTACAGATGCAGCACGGACTGGGGGAGGAGGATGCTATTTTTATTTGCTGGAGAGGAGTAGGGTTTAATGAGATTTAATGTTGTTATGTAGCACAGGCTGACAGTGAACTTGTGAACTTCCTGCTTTAGCCTCCAAAGTGAAAAGCATGTGCCACCTTACCTTGCTCAAAAACCACTCTCATTCTCTTTAATACTGTGTGTAGTTTAAGGGTTTATATAAGCCTCCTTATAGCTGAGCCATCTGCAATGTGTTCCAGATAAACTTTGTTGAAGGCCTGGGGATGTTCATAGAGCTGCAGGAATCCAGGTGACCTGGCTCACAGTGAAGCTGCTCTTGCATGGTTCACCTTACTCAGTATGAGTTCCTAGACCCTTAACTCTGTCCTAGGTCACCCAGGCAATGAGGCACCTCTAACTTAAGCCATTTACTCTCTGCTTCAACTTCATTCTAATTTCTTTTTCCTAAACTGGTTGAACCTGGAAAAAAGCACACCTTCCTCGGTGGAAGCAGGAGCGTGTGTGTGCGCGCACACACACACACAAACACACACACACACACACACAAGGTCTCCCTGCCCAATGCACCTACCCACTGCAGTGCTATGAAATCTGAACCATCTAGAAAATGGCATCCCAACAGAGTTTTCTGTTCCCTTCAAATAATTACCTAATTCTTTTTTGTGCATTTGTTTTTTGTTTTATTTGCTTATTTATTTGTTTGTTTACTTATTTTTGAGACAGTCTATCTATGTAGCACTGGCTGTTCTAGAATTCACCATGTATGCCAGGCTGGCCTAAAACTCACAGAGATCAGCCTGCCTCTGCCTCCCAAGTACTGGGATCAAAGGGTGTGCCACCACACCTGATGAATTACCTAATTCTTTTTACAGAAATCTGAGTACGAAATCCTGGTCCCATAGAATGATATTTATGATGATGAGGCGGCTTAGAGTTGAGAAAGTAGTACCTCAAAATAGTATGTGTGATGATACATACTAGATCCATAAATAAGCTCATTCTTCAAAAATGTGTATGTATTTGCAAGTGCCGTCTCATCTTACCCACTGGTTACTGCAGTTATCACTGCTTTCTGACCAATAAGAAAACTCTACTAAGTATCAGGATGGAATTAGAACCCAGGACCATCTCACTCCGAAATCTTTAGCTCAAGTCACATTTCACAAATAAGTACTCAGGAAAACAAATGCCTAAAGATCCCTTCACATGAATAGTTATCTTTGATGACTATATTGTTATTTCTTCCAGATCAACTTTCCTTCCTAATGTTTGGATATGGAGAACACGTATTATTATTATTATTATTATTATTTTTTTTTATAAACACCATGATGCCCAAAAGACCTTTCCAGCCAAGGCTGTGTGTATCAGCTGCCCCATGTCACTGGGCCACCTGTGCTCTAATAGGGTTTCTTGGCTGGAAGGAACCAAAGCTAATGCATAAATTCATGACTAGTGCTCAGCTTCCTCTGCTGTCATCTGCCCCCAGGGGAATGCAACTATGGAGGCAGAGTGACTGATGACAAAGACAGGCGTCTCCTGCTATCCCTCCTGTCCACATTCTACTGTAAGGAGATTGAAACAGATCCCTATTTCATTGCTCCTGGAGATGCTTACTACATCCCTGCCCATGGCACCTACCAGGTAAAGGATGCCCTGTCTTTGTCCTTGGAGGGACTGAAGTTGGGGGCTACAGTATCTTCAAGGAAAGCCCTGGTATTTAAACTTGGGCTTGCTTACTGGGGTCCATAATCTGTTCCTAATATTCCACGGAGCCTTCAAGAGAGATGCTGTTACACTGTTTAATGAATGCTGATCATTGGAAGAAGATAGAGTCTTTCAAGATATGGATTCTACCTGGAGCAGTGGGGAGAGAAATGGGTAGTCAAAATGAAGGCCTGTGGGGATTGGGAGATGGCTCAGTGGAAAAAAAGTGCTTGACATGCAAGTGTAAAGACCAGAGTTTGGACCATCCAGTATTTGCATACTAAATGTGGTACTTTACACCCATAATCCAAGCACGTATGTGGCAGGATTGAGGCAGAGATAGGAAGATCCTTGGAAGCCTGTGGGCCAGCTAGACTGATATACACAGTGATGAAGAACCAGAGACCCTGACGCACAGGAAGTAGAAGATGAGGACTAACCCCAAGGTTGTCATCTGATCTCAGTAGGCATTCCATGGCACATGCATGCCTGTACTTACACACAAACATGCACATGTGCTACACACACATACATATACACACAGACACAAAGGTGAATGCTTAGTAGTGAACAGGTTGATAAATACAACTCAAATAAGGGTTCAAAAGGTGACAACGGAAAAGCTGGGCTTGGTGGCAGAAAGTTGTAATCTCAGCCTTCAGCAAGCTAAAGCAGGATTGTAGATATAAGGCCAATTTGGTCTACATATTAAGACCCTATCTTTTAAAAACATGGCTAAAGAGAAAAGGCAAACAACTCGATAAGGAAATAAGAAGACATGTGAAAGTCTAACCTTTGGGGGAAGGATGCAAAGGCTCCCACTCTTCCTGCTATAAGCCTCCTTTATGAGCCTGTCTGTCTCCCCACCTACAGACAAATAGAATTGGGGTTTTAGCTGACTGGCTCCAGGTTACAGTTAGTTTGCAGTTGAACTAGGACCCAAACCCAGATCTGTGTAACTCTAGAGTCGACTTCCTAGGCACAGAGAGAAGGCCAAAGGGAGAAAACTGCTCAAGCCTCCCTGCTCTGTTATGCTCCAGAAAATTCCACGAGGAATAGCCTGGGTTTTACTCAGCTGTCCTGGTTAGGAAGTGGAGGCGGTACTGCGGATACCATGCAATTCCTTTTTTGAGAGGAGCTTGGCCACGCCCTGAGTCACCTGTAGGACCTCAGGGGCCCTACACTGATATCAACTAAAGATTTCCTTTCCAGTCCTACATTGAGTATCTCAGGACCCTCCCCATCACAGCACACCCTGAAGTATTTGGTCTCCACGAGAATGCTGACATCACCAAGGACAACCAGGAAACCAACCAACTCTTCCAAGGAGTGCTGTTGACCCTCCCAAGACAGTCGGGAGGGAGTGGAAAGTCCCCTCAGGTAACCAGGCTTCCCATCTGGCGGGCACTATGGACTGTGGGTGGTAACCAGGAAGGCAGAAACATGGAGGTCTGGCATGTCTGTCTGCACTAGGTGCTTTGGTCCTCGTGCCACACCTTTGAATAGAGAGCACAAAGGAAGCAGTTTCCAAAAATGCCAGATATTTCTGTAAAATACTTCATGAATTTCCCTATATTACATACCACCTATGCTCTACTTTTATGTTTTAAAACTAAATGTATTGTTGCTTAGAAATATTTATTTTTAAAAATGGCAAGTCAAAACATAATTAGAGACCTAATATAATTTTCACAACCTAATATAATTAACTTAAAAGGAGGGAAGAAAAGAAGACAAATTCTAAGTTCTCCTGGAGTTGTCCTACTAGCCAAAGTCCCAGAGCAGAGGCCTTGCTGCCTTGTTAAGGGTGGGGGCGGGGGGAATCTGTGAGGGTTAGAGAATTGTCAAATTAGCACCAGTCTGAGACCTTCTGTTTGGAAGGAATGGGAAGAGAAAGATCAAAACATGAAAAGAGTAGTTGTCTCATCATGTAACTCAACACTGTTTGTTCTGTGTTCTGCAAACAACCACAGTTGTTCTTGAAGCCAGGCTTAGAACTGTGTCTCCCATCTGACACACTCTCTCTCCCTCTGTTCCTCTGCCTTCTCCCCCCCCCCCAACCTGCTTTCCCCTTCTTCTGAGCTGCCTCACATTCAATACTTGTCAGGTTTGAACCTTGTTAATTGGGTTCATTTACTTTAAGGGGTACTTGGTATGCTCACATCAGCCTGGCTGGTGTGCCCTGATATAGGGACAGGAAAGGAACTGCTGTCCAGCCAACCAACCAGCCCCACCAGGGCAGGGGAGCTATCTGGCTCTGCCATATTCGCTGTCTGTCCTCTTTGGTCCACTGGGTTTGTCCCCTTCCTTACTTGGCTAATCCTAGTACCACAGGCTTGTCTTGCTCAATGCTAGAGCTTGACCTCCTACCTTATCTAGTGTCGCTGGCATTGAGAAAGAGCTCCCAACTGTGAGAGCTGGTGTGTGTATGGGGGGATTCTCACTGGGGGTGACCTTGAGGGTAGAGCCAGTGTTCTGTGCTGTCCCGACGCTCCCTGACTGACCAAGGAATGGCCTGTCCATACACAGCTGCAAGGACAGGGCTGTCATTGCTCATTATTTTCAAATTCTGGACAAAGAAGTGATGTCCTGTCCAAGATGCTGAGTTGATGAGCGCCCTCCTTCCCTCCAAAGGCAGAATTGACTTCTGTGGAAGGGTTCCCAGGAAGGGACAATGCCTACACCAACTACATCCCCAAATAAAGCCCGCCGTCTGCTGGTGTTATTTCTCATTCCCTCTCTCTTCTCTGGACTTTAAGGAAGTGGTTGAGGAGCTGGCCCAGGATATCCTCTCCAAGCTTCCCAGGGACTTTGACCTGGAAGAGGTCATGAGGTTGTATCCCGTGGTCTATAACGAGTCTATGAATACCGTCCTAAGGCAGGAGCTCATCAGATTCAACAGGTGGGCCCGATGACCTTGATCCGATTTTGAAAGCTGGAGCCTGTGGGGTAGTAACTAAAAAAGGTTGCTTGAAAAGATATTGCTGTGTAGAGAAAGTTGTTTGCCCTACCGAAGGAGAGAGCTTTAAAACAGTGACCCAGAATGCGTTGGCCACATATTAAATCACTCCCACTTCTCTCCTTCATTCCTATGACCCTCTATCAAGTTCAAATCAATACCAAGCATAGCTAATAGCGGTAGTCATCCAAGCTATTTTGAATATGCCCCTAGTGTCAGATATGACTTCAAACACTATTCATAGTTCTCATTAGAACAATACACAATTAGTGTGATACGACATTATTAATTTCTACCACTACTTTACAGACGAGAAAACTCAGCAAGGTGAGCTAAATCCTCATTCATCCAGACTCTACTGCCTTCCCTTTCATGTTTCTCAGTCCCCCTTCAGAACACTGGGGTTGTGACTGGCAGGATCTTCACTAGCCTTTATCGGTGGCTGTTGTGATACCAGAGACTAGGGCAACAACAAATCCCCATTTTTAGTGGGAGTCTACCATCCTTCCACATTGCCTGTTTCTGTCCATCCATTCAGTGACAGGAGAAGTCCAAAACGGTAGGTGACAGTTTAGCTTCTGATTCAGGGCACTGTGACTGTGTCTTCTAGGGCAACAATTCCTTAGGTACTAAGACCTTGAAACTAACAGTGGCTTCAGTTGCAAGAACAGGATAGCACAGAACAATAGAAAAGCTGCGATTACCTTTTTCAGGTGCACTAGGGATTTATGATGCTATCCTGCAGGCAATAGCTTTTCCTCTCCACTCCTTAGCAAGCATGTGGATCTGAATCTTGTATTCCTCCTGATATGAAATTCTGCGTTTACTCATTGGGTTGAGAGTCGATAAACTCTTTCTGGTGTCAGGGTTTGGGGAGGGGGGTGGCAGGAGGGAGGAACACTGAGTTGAACATTTCTGGGCTGAGCCAGGCTTCAGAGTAGAGAGGTCAGAAAGAGGCAGGTGGTCAGGTCCACTTGCGGGTTTTCCCTTCAGTTGCCCTTTCTCAGATAGACATCTCATAGTCTGTTAAATGAACAACGTTGGCAACGTGGATCAAAAGTCCTAAACTGTAGGTACTAGCTGATCAAAAACAAATTACTAAGAAATTAATTAGAAATTTACACAAAAGAAGATCTAAATGGATCTTTCTAGCAATGTTTATAAATGACAACAATCTATAAATAGTCTTTCCTTTCTTTCTTTGTTTCTTTCTTCCTTCCTTTTCTCTCTCTCTTTCTCTCTTTTTTTTTTCTTTCTTTTTCTTTCAACAGGATCTCACTACATAGCCCTGGTTCCCTAGAACTTACTATGTAAACCATGCTGGCCGTGAGCTCACAGAGATCCACCTGTCTCTGCTCCTGAGTTCTGGGATTAAAAGTGTTTGCCACCATGTCCAGCTTAAAAAATAAAATTTTAATGGTAGGGAAATAGTTGGGTAGAATCGAATGCTGTATAGTCGTTATAAAGGACAATTTAGGGGATGGGGAGATAGTTCAAGAGTAAAGTGCTCTCTATGGCAGCATGGGGACCTGTTTTTGGAATCTTGATATTCACAGAAAGCTGGGCCTGGTAATGGGCACCTCCTATAATCCCGGCACAGGAGAGCAGAGAAACTCTGTGCTCGATGCCCAGCCAGTCCAGGCAATGAGTTTCAGGTTCAGTGAGAGACCCTGTCTGAAAAAACTAAGGTTGGGGGCGGGATTGGAGAGATGGCTCAGCAGTTAACAATATTGCAGTTCTTCCAGAGGTCCTGAGTTCAATTCCCAGCAACCACAAGGTGGCTTACAACCATCTATAACATGATCTAATGCCCTCTTCTGTCATGCAGGTGTACATGCAGATAGAGTACTCATATACATTAAATAAATAAATCATTTAAAAATAAACAAAAACCTAATGTAGAAAGTGATGGAGGAAGAGACAGCCAGAGTCAACCTCTGGCTTCCACAGATGCAAGCAAACTTGCACAAACATGTGCACGAATCGCATACACACAGAACATCAACAGCACAATCTACAACTGGGCTGCAGTGGTTCATGCCTGCAATTCCAGCACTTGAGAGGCTGAGGCAGGGCTGATCAGATTGGAAAGGACAGAGTCCAAAAAGGTACTAACAGAATGACTTTATTGAAAACATATTTATGGTCTAAAAAAAAAAAAACAAGAAAGATACACATCAAAGTTGTTTTTAGGTGGCAATGTTATGGGTGGTTGAATTTTTCTGTCATTGACCTTTGAAAGGGGAGAAAGATCAAAGGAACCCATTTGGTGTACTTGGGCGGAAGGGACCCCTGCAAAGCCAGGCTCAGCCTACTCCTTTATCCCTGCAGGCTGACCAAAGTGGTTCGCAGAAGCCTTATTGATATTGGCCGAGCCATCAAAGGGCAAGTTTTAATGTCTTCAGAGCTGGAGGAAGTCTTCAGTAGTATGATCGTGGGTAAAGTGCCAGCCATGTGGGCAGCCAAGTCCTACCCATCACTGAAGCCCCTGGGGGGCTATATTGCTGACCTATTGGCCCGCCTGGCCTTCTTCCAGGTACCTGGGAGTCTGGGTAATTGGTGTGCTCACTCAGGTGGATTTAGCAGTTGAGGAGGAGGGTTGGCAGCTGTGTTGAGTATTGGGAATGGCCTATACAGACCTGGGCCGGCGGGAAGGGAGAGACTTTTCAAAGTCCTTAGAGATAGTAATCTATTGAGGTGGGAGTAAAAACTAGAAAGAAATGTCACAACCTGGAGGCTCATGGGATATAATCAGCCAGTGGATGACTTACTAAGTCTGTTTAGTAATATGAAATTTTTTGAGCTGATATATACATGGGAGTTTTACACACAGGGGTTGACTTATAGCTCTAGAGAGCATTTGCTTAGCATTTGTGAGGTCTAAATTCAATCTCTAGCATGAGAAAAAGAAAGAAAAACAAACAAAAAAGCCCAGACAGGGGAGGAGGGATAAATCTAGATGTGTGTTCTGCAAGAATAGCTACCATCCCCAGCAAGTAATGCACCTGCATCCATGCATGGCCACTCTTGCCAAGGATGGTAGCTGTTGCTCGGTACAGAGGGGACATGTATTGCCCTGCTAGAGTCCTTCTCACTCCCCACGGTGTCCCCAATATCAGCCTTGCACATATGCTTAAAGTATAAGTACATTATATCTTTGTACCTTCATTTCAAAAGCAGGTGAGTGCAAGTTAAACCGAGAGGACTCCCTGCTTCAAGAAAAATGAAAAAGGCAAAGAATATCATTTGTGAGGCTCATTTCCGTATTCCTCTTAGTTCTTTTTAAGGTTTGTTTTATTGGGCTGGAAAGATGGCACAGTGGTTAAGAGCACCAGCTGCTCTTCTGGGAAATCCAGATTCCATTCTAAGCACCCACACAGTGGCTCACAATGGTCTGTTACTCTAGTCCCAGGGAATCTGACACCTTCTTCTGGCCTCAAGCACCAATCACATATGTAGTGATGCACAGATACACATGCAGGCAAAATTCTCATGCATGTGGAATTCTGCTGGGTGGCAGCAATAGCGGCACACACATTTAATTTCCAAATTTGGAGGCAGTGGCAGGGTTGTCTCTGAACTCGAGGCCAGCTTTATTTATAGAGCAAGTTCTAGGACAGCCAGAGTTAACAGAGAAACCCTGTCTCAGGAAGGAAACAAATATTTTGCTTATTGTGATGTATAAGCATGTGTATCTGTTATGCACATGTATGTGCAAGTTCCAGAAGATGAAGTCGGATCCCTGGAGGTGGTTGTGTGCTGCCTGATATGGGTGTTAGGTCCTTTGCAAAGCCGTCTTTCCAGTCCAATGCTCACCTTGATTTAACCTATTGTTGACGTAGTGTAGATTGTCAATTTTGATTTCTATGCCTCTATAGGAATGGATCAACAATGGGCCCCCTGTGGTCTTTTGGATTTCTGGATTCTACTTTACACAATCCTTTTTGACGGGAGTTTCTCAGAATTATGCCAGGAAATACACCATCCCCATTGACCACATCGGATTTCAATTTGAGGTAGGGCTCTTGTGGGTGGGGACAGCTCAGTGGGAATCAACCTAAGAAAATGGTATTGCTCATTTCCTTCTACATGCAAACATTTGGTTGGGTAGAGGAACACACGCTTCTGAAGGGTAATAAGTAAGGAAGTTAGCATGGTTCACAGTGGTTTCAGAAGCTATTCCTGACACAACCTAACAGTTCCCAAGACTTTGTTTCTAATGTAGAAAAAGGAACTTGGTGCCAGTGAGATGGCTCAGCAGATAAAGGGGCCTGCATGGAAGCCTGGTACCCAGAGTTTGATCCCTAGAGCCCACATGAATGTGAGAGGAGAGAACTGACTTTTCAGGGTTGGCCTCTGACAGCCACATTCATACATACACACTGATAAATACTTTAAAAAACAAACAAACTTTCCAGAGGAAAATTCTATCACCACCAATGTTAAGAAAAATGAAAGCATTTCCCCGTCCCCTGTCTGATCTGCATTTTCGCTTGGAAGAATTTTGGATAGTTCTTAGAAATGAAAAAGATTACAATTAGAATTAGAATAATGTTAAACAGAGCTTGCAACCCTCTGGTCCATCATAATCTCCTCGACTCCCTACAGTCCTTAAACCATTTTCTGCTTTATAGGGACGAATCCAAGGTTATCATGTCCATCTAAACCATGCCATCCTGAAGCTGTCCTAGTTTCATTGCTGTTGCTATGACAAAATGCCCTGAGCAATAGCAACTTTGTGGAGGAAGGTTTGATTGGCTCACAATTTCAAGTTAGAGTCCATCACTGTGCAGACATCAAGGCAGGAACTTAAGGCCATGGTTCTCTGTTAGGAAGGTTCCTCATGTTGTGGGGACTCCAACCATACAATTATTTTCATTGTTACTTAACTGTAATTTTGCTACTGTTATGAACTGTAAGGTCAATTTCTGTGTTTTCTGGTGGTCTTAGACAACCCCTGTGAAAGGGTCATTTGACCCCCAAAGGGGTCTCAACCTGCAAGTTGAGCACTGCTGACTGAGGCATCCCACAAACCGTCAAGAGCAGAGAGAAGCACATGGATCCTTGCCTGCTTGCTAGTGCTAGGCTCCTTCTCTGGTCTTATAAAGTCCAGGGCCCAGCCCATGAAAAGGTGCTGCACACATTTAGTGGCCTCACCTCAGTTAAAAAAGACAGTCCCTCACAGGCTTGCCCCCAGGCCGGCCCTCACCGGGGCATGGGTTGCATTTAAAAGTCACCAGCACAGCAGTTCACCAGAGACAGACCTTGCATTTTGGGGCATTCTACGATCTGGTTTCTTAGTTGGGACAAGTCTTTAAAAACACCAAAACTGGTTTTTTGTTTTTTTTTTTTTTTGAAACTGTTTTTTTTTTTTAAGTAAAAATTTAAAATGTATTCTTCTGCTTCACCTCTCATGCCAGAACTGTTTCATCAGCCTGCCTCAGATTCAGAGTCTAACCCTTCATTGCCTAGATTCAGGTCCCAGCAGGGAGCAGTAATTGCATACGGTCACTTAAGCTACATTCAATGTTGCCTCCTGATCCTACGTTATTGCGTTCTCTATGTGCACCATATATGACAGCAGGAAGCTGGCTAGGAACCAGACTTGCCTCACATCTGATAAGACTTACCAGAGAAGCCCAGCATCTTGGGAACCAGGTGGGTCTTATAGTAGCACTTGTAAAGTAACTAGCAGATTACAAAACTCATAGCTTTCCACTCCTTCAGGTAACCACACAAGAAACGTCTGTGGAGAATAGCCCGGAAGATGGGGCCTACATCAAAGGCCTTTTCCTCGAGGGTGCCCGTTGGGACAGGAAAACAATGCAGATTGGAGAATCTCTCCCCAAAATCCTCTATGACCCGTTGCCCATCATTTGGCTGAAACCTGGGGACAGCGCATTATTCCTGCATCAGAACATTTATGTGTGTCCGGTGTATAAGACAAGTGCCCGGAGAGGCACCCTCTCTACCACCGGCCACTCTACCAACTACGTCCTGTCCATTGAGCTTCCGACAGACTTGCCCCAGAAGCACTGGATAAACCGAGGTGTGGCCTCCCTGTGCCAGCTGGATAATTAATGACAGGTGTCTCAAACTTGAGAGTAAATGGCATTTCATCTCTCCATTACATATATAGCCTTTCTTTCTTGAGTTATATAGTGTGAAGGTAACAATGACGACATAATTATAGCAATAGAGCCGGACATTTCACAGCAGCCCTATAAAGTAGGTAATTACCGTCATTATTGTCATTTTATGGCTGCAGAGACCACGAGAAGGTAGGTAGCATTCCCATATTAGATACTAAATTGGAACACAGGCAGCGTGACTCTCCGCCTAGACTTGCGGTTATTTGGCTTAAGCTAGTATTTTCTTTATCTTGGGTTTTGCTGTAACTGTCATGGAATTTCAGTCACTTCTTAACTGATTGACCCACTTGTGTATCCTTCAAGGACCCATAACAGACTGAGAAGGGCTTGAATTTTTTTAAAAGCTCTTGGTATAGTTTATTTAATTATAATTTTTGGTGTGTATGTGTCTGAGTGTAAGTATGTTGAGTAAAGGTGCCCAGGGAGGTCGGAAAAGAGTATTAGATCCCTGGAAGTGGAATTACAAATAGTTGTGAGCTGCTGTGTGGTTTCTGGGAGCTGAGCCCATATCCTCTGCAGGAGTGACAAGCACTCTTAACCACTGAGCTACCCCTCCAGCCTTCACTTCGTCTATTTTAAACGCACATCTTACAAGAACCCTAGGTGGTGAGGACTATTATCACTTCTGCTTTACTGGTTCTGATTAGGTTCCAGTCAGTTGGTGGTGCAAGTCCAGCTGCTGCTTGTGCCGAGGACCGAGCCCACGACCAAGCACTCTAGGCCAGCACTCCACTGAGCTACATTCCCAACCCAGCTTCGACTGCTTCTCATGAATGGGCTAATTCCTCTCATCTTTGGAGAGACGAGAGGAGCCTACTTGTTGTCTTCCTATCCTACTGTGTGCAGGGTTTGTACCCAAGCCTGTGGCTCACTTATTCAATCCCATGTGCTAGGAACGATTTTTACACCCCACCTCCC
>CM053758.1:18397566-18477349 GCA_028658305.1 Pachyuromys duprasi
AGAGCCATTTGGCAAAATGGGCATCCAAAGAAGGAAGAAGAGAAATGCTATTTGCATACAAAGATGTCAGTGCATGATGGCCATCAGTGCCAACTCAAATGCCTACTGAAGTAGAAAGATGCTTACATTATGGCTGTGATGGCTACTTTTATGAAGAAATCTGACTAAGAATGAATAATTTCTGGGTATGTGTGTGGTTATTTCCAGATAAGAGCAGTGTATGAATTAGCAGATTCAATAGACCATCCTCCCTGTGAGGGGCATCCTCCAACCTAGTGGGGACTGATAAGAAAAAAGGCAAAGGATAAATTCATTTTTTCTGCTTCTTGCTCCCCTTATTTGAGCTGAGATGTCTCATTTTCCCCATCTCTACCCTAGATTGCTATCAACAGCCCCCTTGCGCTAGTCCTTTGCCTAAGACTGAATTATGCCATTTGGCTTTCTCCTGGGTCTTTGCCCCTCCCCCCATAACTGCATAGTCTGTCTGTGTCCATCCATCCATCCATCCATCCATCCATCCATCCATCCATCCATCCATCCATCCATATGGATCCATTCTGATCTCTTTCCTACTGGATCTAGTTCTCTGAGGAAGCCTGATGTACAATGATGGCACATTCTTGCTATAGCTTACAGTACAAATATTTAGGATTAAGGTAGAGCTGTATACAAAGATGCTCAGAAGAGATGAAATAAGTAGGTAATAAAAACAGTATACTCAGAATTCCATGTATGAAAGAACATATGTGCATGTGTGCTTTAAACTAATGTTATCAGATAATTAAGATAAAGTATCAAAATCAAGTCAAAAAGTTGGAAACTGGTCATTTTAAATTACAGTGGTCTCTTTCATAACGTGGAAAACTTCACTCTACTTTCTGTAATCTTTTAATATTTGAACTTGACTTTTTAGTATTTAAAAAGCTTGCCCTTTATACTAAAAAAAAAATGAAAGCATTTCATTAAAAATGGATGACAGCCCAAAGAAAAGCTTTATAAGTGTGAAGCTGGTTTCCCCTTCCCCTTGTGCAGCATGGGAAGCTGCACCAGAAGAGACCAGATGTTCATTGACACAGTGATTTGTTTTGATGGCTGGTGGCATGCAAGGGTAACTTACTTCCAACATGCTTCCCACAGTGGCTCTCAGCAAATATTAGTCCTCAGCAAATACTAGTCCTCATGGTATACATTCTTAGAAATAATTGGGTTGACAAATGCCCAACACCTGTTGACTGAAGCCATACTTACTGGCCGTGGATAAGGAATATGGTAATGCAGTCCAATCTCTATCCTGGCTGTGCATTCATGTATACAGAGTTTAATCAGCTCTGGGTCTGTGAGCTATTGAAGGGGAAATAAATGAGGCATTTAGGATCTTTCTAATAGTATATAAAATATAGTACTTACTTTCTTAAAAATTTTCAGGAAATAAAAAACTTTTCAGCTCACTAGCCAGGAAACTCAATATTGGTAAATAAAGGTCTCTCTTACTCTGTCTTCCAGTTAACCTTCTTAGGTAGCGCTCTAAAGTTAGTCTATAAATACAAATAAATGAAGTTAGTCTATAAATATAAATAAATCCATATGTAGAAAATTAGCCACTTAAAAGTATTTCTCATTTTATGTGCTATTTTGTCTGTATAAGGAGAGTGTGCCATGAAACGTGGACCATGATATGTGTATGCATGCGTTTCATCAGATGACAACTTTGTAGAGTTGAATTTTTCCTGTCTTTCTGTGGGTTCTAGGGATTGAATTCACTTCATCAAGCTTGCGAACTAAATACCTTTACCCAGTGAGTCAGCTCACTGCCCTCGCTTTTTCTTACACAGATATCTTTATAAGTTTTACTTTTTAATTAATGTAATTTGAAGCTCTTTTGGTATGCAGACATCAGGAGCCACTCTCCCTGAAAAGTATCAAAACTTTCACATAAAGCTTTATTATAATTTAACCACTTTGCTACTGATGAGCATTTTGGTTATTTCCAGCCTTTTGCCATTATAAACAATTCTACAGATCTTTATACATTTTTTTCTCACATGCCAATGTATCAGTTTCTCAGAGCAAGACAGCTAAGACAAAGAGGCTGTGTAAGTTCATGTGTGTTTCTCACAATGTTCCTGTTACCTTCTAGAGTTTACAGTAATTTGTGTCATCATCAATAGTCTGCAAACTCACATCCCCAGCAATGCCAAATGAGAGAGCTACTTCACATTCTCCCAGCACTGACTCTCTGGACCAATGGTTCTCAACCTTCCTAAGGCTGTGATCCTTTAATACAGTTCCTCATGTTGTGCTGACCCCAATCATAAAAGTATTTTCATTGCTACTTCTCCCTAATTTTGTTGTTGTTATGAATCATAATAGAAACATCTGTATTTTCCTGTGTTCTTAGGAAAACTCTTGTGAAAGGGTCATTTGATGCCCTCAACCCACAGGATGAGAACCACTGCTCTAAAAGAACCTGGCTTTTTAGCAAGAATAAGATACTAGAGAATGGCTTACTTCATATTTTAAACTATAAATTGTCTTGCTCATTAATAAGGGGGAAAAGGAGTTTTGAAATTCAAGATCAGTCAAATTGTAATAATGTATTTTTAAGTAAAAGTGAAATGTTTATTCTGGGAGAAAAAAAAAAAGCCACAAAACCAAAAACCCAGAAAGGCAAATCAGGAAGGGGACAAACTTTCATTCGGAGGATATAACAAAATCAGGACATGGATCTTCTATGCATTTATGAAAGTGCTTCAAAGTAGTGCCAGAATTGCATCAGCCTCAGATGACATGTCAGGTGAAGTCTGGGCCCATGTGCTTGGAAATTCCAAGGGAGTTCTTGTCCCCTGGTGGTGCCTGGAGTTCCAGGAACAGCAACACAGAGAACTCGGCCAAGTCCCTTAGGGCAGAGGCTCTACTCCCTGACCTCTGCGGCCTCGGAACCACAGTGCTGCTGTCCACACTGGGGCTAGAGTCTCATGTTTCCATCGACCTGCTGGGATTCAGAGCCATTAATAAGATACCTTTGGGCTAGCAAACTCTTAGTGAAACCAGGTTATAATAAACTGTGTATGTCTACACTGGGAACTGGGGTGGTGGTGAGAAAAAAGCCCCCTGACAAAGATGTTGCTAAGGGAGCTACATCTAAACAAGCTCAGGCTAGAGTTCTCCACATTCAGCCTCACAGGCTGCTGCATGATCTTGTGACATGCACACACCACCCTCTGTCCCATCTTTGACCAATCCAGGTCCAGGCTCAAGAATGATTCTGAAATAAATGAAAAACCTAGTCTTGAGTAGTCCTCAGACAAGTTCACCTGCTCAGGTTTGCTGGGTATATGCCACAGAATCCTCACACCAGGCCAGACCTGTGGAGTCATGTCTCTGCCTCTAAGATACCATCTAAGCAGAACAATTCTGATAACATGAAAATACAGAAAAGGCACAGAGGAAGCCAGACAGGTGCTACATGCCTATAATCTCAGCACTCAGAGGTAGAGGCAAGAGGGTTCTGAGTTTAAAAAAGTGTCTTCTGGATATGACAGGCCTGTTGCATTCATGAATTCACTGCAGCTATGTTTGCCTGAATAAGACCCACACCAGATCAAGACAGTCAACATTCCAGCAAAGATGGGAGAGGCACTCATAAGACCCCACCCCTAGCTGAGGAATATTGACAGCTAATGGCTACTGGGGGAATGTGAGTCAGTTCTCTATAAGGTAGGTCAAACATGCTTGAGTGGACAGTTCCACACCCATGAGTACACTGTGGGCAGCACAAAGCACAAACTGGACTAGGTAGCTTATTAAAAAAAAAAAAGCCATGAAGCTGGGGTAGATAGGGTGAATCTGGGAAAAGTTTAGGGGCGAATATTGTAAAAATACATTGTGTAAATTCTGAAAAGTTTAAAGGTTGGGTGTGCTAACGCACACCTTTAATCCCATCATTTAAAATAGGCTGGCTGGTCGATCTCTGTGAATCACAGGACATCCATGGCTACACAGACAGCCCCTGTATTTTAAAAAAAGTGTTTAATAAAAATATATTTAAAAACAAAACAATAAGGCATGAAGGCTTCAGGGATTCCTAGAAGGAAGTTCAGATTATGAGGGTTCCTTTGGTGGCCACTGTCTTGATTTTGAGTCTAATTGATTTTAAATCTTTTAATTTTTTTATATAGTGTAGTCTGGTGTTTGGCACATGATAAGGATACTTTAATGAGGACTAAGAACAAAGAGTTTTAGACTGGCAGGTGACAGGAGCTACAAGAAAAAAGAGTATGGGTTTGGGGGCAGCTCTAGCTCAGGGATGATACGTGGAGGTGAGGTTCTTCAGGCAGGCGGTCAGAAACAAAGTCTGGGGCCAGGCATGGTAGCACATGCCTTTAATCCCAGTACTCAGAAGGTAGAGGCAGGGGGATCTATGTGAGTTGAGGACCAGCCTGATTCTAGGATAGCCAGGGCTAAATAGACTTCATTTCAAAAAACCAAGTCTAGGTATTCAAAAGTGGCCTCACTTGAGTTGGAGCAGAGAAAACAGGCAGGACACAGTGCAGGAGAGAAAGGCAGCAGAGTTAAGTTGGAAGACAACAAGCAGAAGTGGGCACAGAGGAGCCAAGCACTGTCAGTCGCCTTCCATCCTTAGTGCCAGGAAGTTTTCCCAAGGGAAAGCCAGCCAGTGCTGGATGGTTGTCAGGATGACTCGGAAGTGGCTCCCTGCTGTCTGGAGGTGTTCAATTCCGTTAAGCTAGCTGGTGGAAGCCCTGTTTTCTGCGGTACCACTCTGTAGGCCAAAGAGTTTGTAGCTAAGCTATGGGACGAGCCCTGTGTCTTTTTCCACATTATAAAATGGGTTTATAATCAGAAGGCTTTGATTGCTTTATGAATTGAGGAAAAGCATTTTACTTCATCCCACTTCTGGGTGTGGCTGATTATCGGGGTGTTGGGAGTAGCTCTCACTGGCATGACTTCTGTCACCTGGCTCACAGGGTCTTCTGAGGATGCTGAGCCACTTACTGGCTGGACTGAGACCTGGCTGAGCCAAAAAAGGGAAACTGGCTGGGCTTGACTTTCTAGTATTGGCTAAACTGGCAAGCCTAGCCAAGCGGCAGGCTGGGCCCTTCCTCGTTCTGGGAGTTGGAAGGGTCTTCTTCAGTTAAGGTAAGAAACAAATAAACAATTACCACAAGATTCTCTGTTCCTTGCCATTTCCAGATGGGGCCTACTTACATTTTTGTTTTTCTGGAACAGTGTTCTGGCTTCATTTTGTATGTACTGTTTTTCTTTGATGGTGTCTTCCATCTGCCCTGATGCCGCCTGCCATTTCCGTGCAAGCCTGAAAATGCTTCGGTAGAGGATTAGGACTTCTTGTCGTGTTGTCATCTTCAGACCCACCAGAGTAGATGGAGGAAATCTACATAAAATGCAGTTTGATAATAGGCAGCCAGGCAGATGTACAGTTTTTTGTTTGTTTGGTTGGTTGGTTGGTTTTTTTGAGACAGGGTTTCTCTGTGTAGCCTTGGCTGTCCTGGACTTGTAGACCAGGCTGGCCTCAAACTCACTGTCATCCACCTGCTCTGAGACATACAGTTTTCGAATCAAGATTTTAATTAGTCTAGAAATAAGTGCTCCTGTTCAGCAGATCCTTGTCTAGCATTACCAGAATGACAGAGAGGAAACATCAATGAGAAATCACTTTTGCTCTCTTCTCCCATCCTCTTGCTGTTATTTATTTATTTAGGTTTCTCAAAGTGAGGGCTCTTTTATGTAGCCTTGGCTATCCTGAAATTTACTCTGTAAGCCCCGCTGGCCTTCAGACTCACAGAGATCCACCTGCCTCTACCTCCCAAGTGCTGGGACTCAAGACACAACCACTGCCTGGCTATCATCTCCTTTATTTTTGAGACAGTCTTATAACCTAGTCCTGGCTAGCCCGAAAAGCTATATAGCCCAGATCAGCTTCAAACTCATGATCCATCCTGCCTCAGCCTCCTGAATCCTAGGATTATAGACCTTCTCTGGAAATTGAGGGTTGTCTAATTTGCTATTTGCTATAAGCCCACTTGTACAAACAAGAACAAGTCTACTTTATTATTTTTAAAAACCAGACCGACTAGAATACCTTAGAAATGATGATTTTAGTCTCTGTGCTGGTATATTTACATGGCAGACCTGAATGCTTAAAAGGCATATTTTAGCTTGTTTTGTTGAGACAGGGTTCCACCATGTGACGCTGGGTCGCCCAGAACTTGTTTTGTTTTTAGAGGGGGGGGGCCTCATATTTTAACTCCTGAACCTCCTATCGCTACCAACCGAGTAAAGTAGTATTTGTTACAAAGTACTGACCAGCAGTAGGCATCCTAAAATAAGGGCTTAGAGAGAGATGCTAGCTTTTCTGATGGTTTTGTTTTTTGAGACAGGGTTTCTCTGTGTAACCTTGGCTTTGTAGACTAGGCTGGCCTCAAACTCACAAAGATCACATGCCTCTGCCTCCCAAGTGCTGGGATTATAGGCGTGCGCTACCATGCCCGGCTGCTTTTATGATATAAGACTGAGTAAGAGGAGCAGGCATAGTAGCATAGGCCTGTCATCTCAGCACTCAGAAGTCTGAGGTTGGAAGATGATGAATTCTAGCTAGCTTGGGATATGTCTTTAAAAGCAGCAGCATTTAATGTTTTTATAACATGAAATCTTAAGTGACAGTTATCATTCTTGAGACTGTGGTTACCATATAAGCCAAACAGAATCAGTCTCAAGGCTCAGCTTTACCCAGAGGCTGTGAAGTTGTGATTTCTCTTAGTTTAGAAAACATTTTTCCAAACGGCTTCCTTGACCAATAAGAATGGTACAACTGAAGATCTTTCTCATGACCGAAGAGCTTCTAACCCCTCTGGCTTTTTCTATGAAATACCACCAGTGGGCATGGCCAAATGAGAACTAACTTAAGTATACAACTTCAAGCAATGTCGCTTCTGTAATTTTTTGTTACTTTCATTTTTACAAAATATTTCAGACACAAAAAGACAGACAATAACATGATAGCTACATACAATAAGCTTTGAAGAACAAGTTATGGAAACACTTGATGCTCCTATTGGACCCTTTTTAAGGCAATCTTTTTTATTTTTCTTTTTTGAAACGGGCTAGCCTTGAAATCAAAGAATTGCCTCCTTATTCTTCCAGGATGCTAAGATTAAAGGCACATATCACCATGAGTGGCATCTCTTCTTATTGAAGGTACCACCATTCATCATGAATCTTTTACATGTATTATAATACAAGACAGTTTTACAAACTTAGAACTTCATATAGGTTCTGTAAGTTTTTTTTTTCCTTCATTGAATTTGCAAGGCTCATTCACATTGTCATACTGAGCTCTAATTTTGACATCACTGCTGCAGGTTACTCCACTCTACCAAAAAGATACCAAGAGGTCTATTCTGTTGATGGACATTTTATAACTTATGTAAAACTTCAGCCTATTTCTTTATATTTCTTGTGAAGAACTTGAGAGAAAATACCAAGGGGAGGGGGGACGGGGAAGAGGAGTCCTTGGACTTCTTAGTCAGATTTAGAATTATGACTACTGTACTGCCTTAGACAAGAGGACCAGCTGGGAAGACAGATCTGATGAGTAAGCAGCAGAGTCAAGCACTTGGACACGTCCATGAGTCCTGAGTCCCCCCCCCCCGCCCCCAACAGGCTCATCGGGATTGGGAATGAGGCCTAAAGGCAGCCACTTAGGAACACAATCCATTTCCAACTCCTTACCTGGGGCTGGAATGTTTTAGGATGGTTCTTACATTCCCAGCTGCTAAAGCATGATAAGAGCAGGAGGGATCTATCTATCTATCTATCTATCTATCTATCTATCTATCTATCTATCTCTATCTATCTATCTATCTATCTATCTATCTATCTATCTATCTATCTATCTATCTCTATCTACCTATCTACCTACCTATCTACATCTATCTATCTAATCTATCTATCTATCTATCTATCTATCTATCTATCTATCTATCTACCTACCTACCTACCTATCTATCTATCTACACAGATATAAAAATCCCAAGCACCTTCTTTGTGGATGATTGTCCCTCTTATTTACTCCTGACCCTGGTAACTTTTCGTGAGCAATACAGAGAGAACTAAGGCTTACCACCCATTTGATGAAAAGCTTGAAAGAACTACTTCCCCCATCTAAAGGCTTAAAGGGTCAAACTTACAACACCATCCATGATGCTTCACAGGAACCATGCTTAAAGGCATTCATAAAAGCCAAGTGAGAACAGCGTGGGTAAGGCAAGCCTAGATGAGATGATGACATTTTTCCTGGTAAGGAAAGAGGTTTCTGAGTTTCTGGCTCTCCCTATACACGTGAGTCAGTTCCTGTGAGGGGCAGTAGCATCAACTAATGATTGCTTCAATTCCCTGTCATTAACAGATCTTGACTTTCAGATACTGGCAAAGGAAAGCGAAGGTCAAGCATATTAAAACCCTAGCAAATTTCTCATGGCCTGACTTTAATTGGTTTTCTTTTACTACTCTAAGAACTCTGATCATAAGTCATAGCATGACACATAAGACCTGCAATTAGGTTACTCAAGTGCTAACAATCAACACTTAATAAGACTATTTTGAAAATACTTTAATTAGTGTGTGTTTTGAAAACTAGTCTAGAAAAGAAGATAGGGGATGATTCTCTAACATCAGATGACCCAAAAAATCCAAGTCGCAAAGACTGCTAGAGAGAAAAGTCAAAGCTGTCTTCACTACCAAGTACATGAACAGGTACAGCCCATTATTTCTAAGTCTTGGAAGAAAAGTCAAGAAGAGATAAAAATGCATCTTTAGTTGTTTTCTTATTGGGTTTCTTTCAGTTCTTTGGGGGGGGCTATGATCTTGACTTTGGGGTGCATACCCATATTGTTCCCTCTTCGCTAATTTTTATTTTTTAAGACAAGGTAGCTCCTGAGATAAAATACCAAGACAAAAAGGTAGACTAGGCTGGCAATAAACTCGTAGAGATCCACCTATTCTTTTCCTACATGCTGAGGTTAAAGATGCAGATGCATCACGCCGCCTGACCTGATCTTTTTTTTAACCTGATCATCTCTCTATTCTTTAGCCACTCATGAAAATATGCATGTCTCAGAAAACCCTTCATGCGCCCTAGTCCCTCCTTAGCCACACACACTGGATTAGGAATCAACTGAATCTTGATAGCTGTTCTTTATAGGACCCATCACTCAAGTTCTGGTTTATTAATATCTGTTTTCCTCCAATAGACTCTAATCTTTATGGGGCCAGTTACTACATCTGTCTTATTTACTGCTGAAATCTCAGCACCTAGAAAGGTTATATACTAGGTATTCAACAAATGTTTTCTGAAAACATGAGAATATCTCATGCTACAAAAAGCTTGAGATTTGCAAACTGAATTATCATAAAAAATTTTAAAGTGCTTTTCTTTTTGAATCTTTCTCCTTGGTCTTTTCTAGAAAGCAACTCACTTACTGAAGTTGCTGTTTCCTGAAGGTTTTCTTACTCAAGAATTTAATGGCTTTAAACCAACATTCTTCTCAGGATGAATGCAGGAAGCTTTTATCCTTATTTACAGTTGGTCAAGGGTTGATCTGATACAGTAGTGAGGTCTGCTGGATGTTCCCCTTAGGCAACATAAGGACTAGTCACTGTTTAGACATCAGAACCTTAAAATGGTCATGAAATCTATACTTAAAGAATTTCTTCAAAGTTCTATGACATTTAGTCTGGATCAACACTACTTGATATATTTATTCCTTTTCATATCTTTAACTTCCAAACCCCAGGATTAAGAAAGAAAATACAGGTATGCTTGGAAGGAGGCTTCTTTTTAAAAGTTGTACTTGCCTATATTGCAGAGTACTAAAATGAAATTTGATATTGAGTGCATATTTTATAAAAGTCTAGCACATTTTGCTGCTAGTGTGATTTGGCCTCTGGTCCTCGGCACATGCTACCTACTGATCTCTTTTGCAGTTGTATCCTTGATTTTCCTGCCTAACTCCTGGAGAGCAGAAACTTTGTCCTACTCATTACAGCCAAAAAAAAAACAAAAAACAAAACAAAAAAACCCAAAAAACACAGAACAACAGGTGCATTTGCTTTGCATTTACCATGGGCTTCACACTATCCCAAGTACTTTACATTTAACTCTGTAAACATCTCAGCAATTCTGTAGACAGAGGTTACTTCTATTCTCATTTTACAGAGGAACCTGATAGAGAGAGAGAGATTAAGAAGTGTGTCCAAAGTCACGCAGCTAGAAATAGGCAGGGCCAGTATTCAAATCCTACCATCTGGAGTCAGAGTCCAGGTTGTTAGTAACTATTTGATTGGGGTTTAGAATGGCATGGAGATTAATGAGGGGAAGTTAAGGGGGGGGGGTGGTACAGGGAAGGGGCAGCAGGAGCAAAGCTCTGGGGCAGGCCTAGAGCAAGGTTAAGTTTGAATGCGAGAGGACCTGTCAGGGAGGCCACAGGTCAACACAATCCAGCACTGATGGCCAGAGCAGGCCTGTGAAGAAGTCTGCATTCAAAGGCAATAGGAAGATACAAGCATATGTGAAGCAAGTGGGAGCAAAATGGTCTGCTTTCCATTGTTGACCGTGTGCTGGAGTCAAACTGTATCACTACTTATGATTCCACCACTCTTACAGAGGATGAAATGTGAGATTTGCCTAATGTCACCTGATGGGAGAGTGAGGATGAAGAACCTCAAAAGTTGAGTGATTATTTCCTTGTCTGACCACAAGCTTTCCTGTTAAATTTTGGAGCCAGAAATGGGGACTCCTAATGGGCAGCGATCAATCAAGAAACATAAAGATAAAGCAAAGCCCCTGAAAGCATGTACTCAGCTTGCCATTGGCTATGAAGGACTGAAGTACAGTGAAAGGATCTGGGGAGGCTCCAGAAACAAACGAGGCTGTCAAGCATGCTTCGGCCCTGGGTATGTCCCAATCTAGTTGTACAGGAGGCTAGCAGACAGATTGCTAGCATTTGGAGCTTCATCAACCACACTGTTTTTTTCACTCTAGAGTACTTTCCTACCATCTTTCGAAAGCTCTCTGCAGAACGAACATTTAAGAGCTTAAAAAATATTGTTGGGTGGTGGCAGTGCATGCCTTTGATACCAGCAGAGGCAGGCAGATTTCTGTGAGTTCAAGCCCAGCTTGCTCTACAATGTGAGTCCAGGACAGCCCGGGCTTTGTTATACAGAGAAACCCTGTCTTAGATAACAAAATAACAGCAAAAAAAAAAAAATGTGTATGTGTGTGTGCACCTGAGCATATGTATGTGCACAATGTGAGTGCATGAGCTGGAGGAGGTCTGAAGAGGAACTGGGTCCCCAGAAACAGAGTTACAGATGGTTGTGAGTCATCATTTGGGTGCTGGTAACCAATCCAAGGTCCTCTGCTTTTAACCCCTGAGCCTTCTTTCCAGTCCCATTTAGGAACTTAAAAGACAATTCTCTTTCCACAGATGAAGTTTATAGAAGTATGACTCTGCTCTCAAGAATGTCAAAATTCTAGCTGCTGAACTCTCTGAGGCTTTGCTTTCTCTTGAATAAAAACTTCTGCAGTACAAAAAAGAAGGGACAGAAGAAAAAGGCGGGAAAAAATCCATTCCATTCCGTTAAGAAAGACCTGACACTAGAATTTGATTTTTTCCTCTCATCACAGCCCACTATAGTCAAACATTCCCTCTCAAACACTCCATGATTTGGAGTGGGGATGGGGAAGGTATCAGTCCTGTTGCTCTATTTTAGAAATGGCACCCCTTCTTGCCTTGTGAAGCCCCCAAATCATATAACCAGAATACCCCTTTGCCTATGTGCTGCTTTTGCTGCCTACCCCTTAGCCTCCTCAGTGCATCTTTCTAATGCAGGGAGTCAGGCAGTGTCCCCGTGTTCATCCCTAGCATCTCTACCTTACCCCTCTCTATCATACTCTTCTTTTTTAACTTTTAAAGGTTGATTTTATTACATTTTATTTATTTAGTGTGTGCGTATGGATGCATGTTTGGGGACACATGTATGCCAATGTGTGCAAGAGGTCAGAGGACAACTTGTAGGAATCAGTCTTTCCTACCATGTGTATCCTAGGGATGGAATTAAGCTTGTCAGGTTTCATTTGTTTGTGAATTTACCAGGAGAGGCGGTAAAGGCAAGAGGACCAGATGGGAATAATCTCATTCCTTATACTTCTGGGCATGAGAAACACAGAAGAATACATTTATACACACAAAATAGTTGTCAGTAATATTCATTTTCATCCTGATATATACACCATAGCATTTGGTGCAGAGTTCCCAATTAATTAATGTCCAAGAGCTTGGGCCACTAGGATGGATCAGCAGGTAAAAGCACTTGCTGTACCAGCCTGACGACCCAAGCTTGAACCCTGGAACTGACTCCACAAAGTTGTCTTCCAGAGTCCCACACGTGTTACGTATGCATACACCCACCCTGTCACATACTAATAAGTAAATTTTTGTTTTTCAAGACAGGGTATCTGTGTAGTCCTGGCTGTCCTAGAACTCACTCTTTAGACCAGCTTGCCTCTGCCGCCACCTTCCAAGTGCTGGGATTAAAGGAGTGTGCCCCCACCACTGAGCTAATTGAGTGAACTTTAACAAAAGATTTCAGGGCACTGGAAACAACTCTGTGCTGTTTACGGGTAGCTTATCGTTCAAAACAGCTTTTAAGTACAAGGCCTTAACCACTCAGCCATTCTGGTACCTCAAAAGAGAGCTCTTTAAGACTCACACCAATGATACAACCCTCACTTCTTTTAAGGCCAGTCATGGTTTGTCCACTAGCCTGAAAGGCCCTATTTCTGGGAAGCTTAGAATCAATGAAACAGAAAACTGTTGATTTTACTGCTTTTTTTTTTCTCTTGAAAATTAATCATTTTGGAGACTAAGGTACATTGTATCTATTGATCTAATTTTAAAACCAACCCAGAAAACTGTAATTTAAAAGCACTCATCATCTTGGGAACTGAAATGCTGGTGTTTTTGTTTTGTTCTGTTTGACACAAGATCTCTCTGTTACGTGGCTCTGGCTGTTGGAGAACTTGCTATGTAGACCAGGCTGGCCTCGAACTCAGAGATCCCCTGCCTCTGCCTCCTAAGTGCTGGGATCAAAGGTGTGCGCTAACATTTCCAGCCCTGAGAATCTTTTGATAATGCCCGAATCGATGTTCACTGGGCTCAGCCTGTGCCTCAGTTTCTTACAGTGTAAAAAGTTTCTTCTTTGGCAGCACTAGGGATTGCATAAGCAAGGCCCACACTTCTGAACTATATCCCCCAGTTGTCCTTTTACTTTTCATTTGGCGATAGGTCTCACCATGTTGCTCAAAGTGGCTTTGAACTTGCTCTATAACCGAAGGGCCTTGAACTTTTGGTCCTCAAGAACAGCTGGGATTATAGGTTTGTACTGCCAAGCTTTACTTGTGCCTCAGGTTCTTAAATGTAATATGTAACCACCGAACATTTCTTTCGGAGTTGTAAGTTTTATTCATATTCCATTAAAATATTTAGCACTAGAAAGTAAAGGGACAAGTTACCTGAACAGAAGGAAATGAGAATAGTGAGGCCTTTTATCTATGGTAAGCTTTGTCTGCAGAGAATGGAAAAGCGTGTAGCCTGTTAGTGAGTTTGCTGCTTTGTGGTCGTAATGGATTTTCCTAAAGCTATTTCCCGCTGATCATTAATAATCCCTGTATAGTAAAGGGCTATTGTTCTTTGGAATGAGTAAATAACCCTGCTGGAGACACTGCTTATCTTCAGACCACAATGCCTCCTCCTTACTGGAAATGTAACACAGGTGCCAACACCGAAGGCACGACTAAGCTTTCCTTCCTGTGTCTCTTCCTTTATCTCTTTCTAACTTTACCATTGGTGCTCTTTTCTCCTAGAGCTATAGTCCCTGCTTTTTGTCAGACGCTGGCTGGTACACTGAATATACTGAATGATTTTATTGTCATAATAACTGAACAATCAAGTGAAACTGTACCCCACAGGTCCCTGGTCCCCTAGCTTCCTTCTACACACACACACACAAATACACAATGGACTGTTTCCTGTCCTAGATTTAGCTTTTGGTTATTAGAATCTGAAGAAGGAAGTAATACCACACATTTGTGCACTTCTCAGGACATGCTCATTCAATGAACTTCATACCACAATGATTTATGAAACAGCATTTTGATGCAAAAAAATCACAAGAATATGGTTTATCAGAGATGGACCCAGGGAAAGAGGTAGAGGATACTTTTATCAAAGGGAAAATGAAATTAGGTTAGACTCTGCAACATGGGAAGTCAGGAGGACAAAGGGGAAATACAAAATACCAACACCAGAAAGATTTCTAAAGTAATTATCCAAAGCAGAGCAACATTCATCCTAAAGGAGACAAACACTCATCCTAAAGACAGATGTTCCTCGACTTGCAGATAGTGCTAGGTCCTGACAGTCTCCTAAACTAAAGACATCTTAAATGGAAAGCGCATTTAACACAGCTAATCCATTCAGTGTCACAGCCTACCACCACAGTACCCCAAGTCTTGGTTCTGTCTGTTTATTTGTTTGAGACAGGGTCTCACTGTGTAGCTCTGGCTGTCCTGAAACTAATAAAACTCACAGATGTCCTTCTGCCTCTGGGATTAAAGGTATATATTACTAAAGTGAGAGAGCACAAGTCTTGGTTCTTGAACCTCATGGCTGACTGGGAATGGGCCTGGCAGCTGCTGACCAACACTGGGACTATTTCCAGCTTAGGAAAAGATTAAAATTCAAAGTACAGCTTCTAGAGAATGTCTAATTTTCATATCACTGAAAAGTTGAAATAATTTTTATGTTGGGAGCCATCAGTGTATCATGACAGGAAATGGAGCACATATCAAGATTATATGCATATAAGAGACTGATCCAACATTAAGAGAAGGCATATCAGTCAAACAGCCAACTTATTCAAGACAGAAATTCTAAGTGGAAGTCAGTTTATAGTTCCTCAATTCAAAATAAATGTATGCGCTTCCTTACCAGAATGTTATTTGTTTATTGAGACAAGGTTTTATTCTAGAACCCTGATAGCCTGGAACTCTTGATGGTAAACAGGCCTGCCCTCTTGATGATTCTCTTTTTTGAGCATCCTGAACGCTGGGATTATAGGCATGTGCCAGCATATTTTAAGAAACAAAGGAAAGAGTTAGCCAGAGGTGTTCAAAACCAGTTATCCAAACTCAGCTATGAGAGATACCTGGGAAGAGCTGGGAACAAGGCAATGTGGAGACTCTCACAGGACCTTCAACCCTTAAAGAAAGCAGAGAGCTCAAATACTAATTTAAAGCCCTGCTTTATGACATTCTTCTAAGAAACTGGATTAGAAAAATTGCAAAAAGCCTTTGGTGGATGCTGGGCGTGATATACCACCACACCTTTAATCCCAGCCTTCCTAGTTCAAGGCCAGCCTTCTACAGAGCAATTCTAGGACAGTCAAGGCAACACTGAGAAACCCTGTCCTGAAAAATAAAAACAAAAAGGCTTTGATGACAACACTGGACACAACTGAGGATTTCTTGCATCTGACTCTACATTCAACTACTTGAAAGACACAGCATCCTGCATCAGAGACCATGTTTTCAGAACATTCTTCGAAAACTCTCTAGTTACCAAATGAACAACTTTGCCGGGCCCAAGAGCCCCTTTTGCTAGACTATCTGGCTTTACTTGTGAGGAATGACTGGCACTCAGAGTCCTTAAATTCTTTCAGTGCTTCAATCCAACAATGAACAAAAGAACTGTCTACAGTAGAACTCTTCTGTTCCTCTACCCAACAGGGCATCCCCTGCAGCCACATGCAGCTACTGAACATCTGGAATATGTATCTAGGGAACTGTTATTTAGTCACATGTGACTACTAACACATATGGACAGCATGGTTCCCAGGAACAAATCAAATGTCAGTTGGGGAGTGGGAGTGAGGAGAGATACTTCTGTCATGACTTGTGGCATAAGCCACAAAGGGCAAGCAACTCTTCAGCTTCAGCTGAATAGGGATTCTAGGAACCTCAGAATGGTGTTGTCAGACTGTCCGATTTTCCAAATGGAGCCAAAAAAATCTGAATTCTGATGTTCAGTTTTTAAAAGCTGGCAAGCAGATTTTTAAAAAGAAGAATTTAAATCATGTTGCTGCCAAAGAATATGCTTGTAGGCATTATCTGTCTTGCCAGCTTGAAACTTTTAATCTAGGCCAACCCTATCAGCTCGAAGAATAGGACCTTTTCCAAGGCCACTCTATTAGTGGCAGATGCAGGAACAAAACCCAGGCTTTCTGATACCCTTTCCATTGAGATTCACTTTAATGGTAGTGGCATCTGCAGCAGGAGGGACAAAACTCACTCTGTAAGAATTCCAAGGCTGAGGTGGGAGTGAGTGGTGCACACCTTTAATCTCAGCGCTCTTGAGGCAGAGGCAGGTGGATCTCATGAGTTTGAGGCCAGCCTGATGTACAATCAGGACTGCATAGAGAAAACAACATACAAAGTAACAAAACAAAACGAACAGTCCTTTGGGAAGGCAAACATGTTAACCGACATTTATCAAGAAATCAGGCAATGCATAGATAACTTCTGTGCAAGTTCAAGAGCACTGATTAGCAGAGAGGGCAGGAAGAGATTTGAGCCAGCTTTCAAGGAATGACTCTCACTCACTCTGATCTTAGGGCTCATTTTTGGGGTGTTAGCCTTGTTGAGCTTCCTATTAGCTACTATTCTTCTGGGTGGTTTCTAAATGTGAGGGATCCTAAGGAATTTGGGAACTTTCCTCATCTACTACCTATTTCAAGGTCGAGGAATAAGCCCTATATTTATTATGTCCACCCATGACTTTCTTCAACTTGTCTACCTCATTTCTGGACATCTTCATTCGGGCTGTAAAATGACTTTTGACGTAGGTTCAAGAGAGCTTATGATATTCCTTCTCAAACTGTTTTCTCGAGGGAGGCATCTTTGGTTCCACCCTCTCCCACACATTTCACATCCAATTCAGCAGTCAGTCCAGCATGCTCAAGCTCCCAAATATATTATGAATCAATTCTCTTAATTTCCATATTTTTTTTCAACTCTCCCCTGGCCTTAGGAACTGTCCTTTACCTTCTCTGTCCAGCAGCATTTTTGAAAAAAGGTAAATAAGATCTGGTCACTGACTACACTCCAAGAAGTAATACAAAGGCCAAACCGTTGCTATTTCTGCAACTCCAAGAAAGCCTTCAGTGTCTTCTGCCTTTTGTTTTAAACGTTATCCCTTTGGCACTTTTCTCCGCCTCGAAAGTTTCTTTCTTCTCCCATTCTCTTTTCCTCCTAAACCCTGGAGAGGACTTCTCACCACTCCATCCAGTTTGGGGCACCCGCTATCTTCTGCAATCATTTGCTTATTAATGAAAAGTTCAGGAAGAAGGCTTCCTTCTTTTTATCATTTGCTCATCTTGGTAATGAAACTAGCCTTCCTTGTCACCTGAAGTCTGATTCTTACATCCGGGTTCCTTTGGGTGGCCCTTCTAAAGGCTGGCATATCTGTAGCCCTATCGTCTTCCATTTATATTCGAAAAGTCTGAAAGGTCCCAAGCCAGACCTCGCCCACGTGCCCCTTCCCTTAGGCAGATCTCCCGAGGACAGCAGCAGCGTTGACACCAAGCCGCCCTCACGAGGCTGGGGTCACACAGGCGCATCTCCTAGCAACCCCACACCGGCACCTCATCCCTGCCCCAAGGAAGCCAACCCCTTTCCCCAGTGCCCCGCGACTGGAGTCGGCGTCTCCATCCTTACACTCACTGGGCGTCAGTCCTGCCTTCCCCCACCTACGGGAGACAGCTGGGAGGAGGCGGCGCCAGGAGCTCTGCCGAGCCTTGGCCACGCCAGGCTCCATCCAGCAGGTCCGGTAGGCCAGGCCGGGCCAAACCACCGAGCGGACCGCTGTGGGAGCATGAGGCCCAGGTCAGAGGTCGTCCCAAACCTCCTCAGACTCCTAGCTCTAGCCCACTCCCCGCCCCACTCAACAACATGGCTAACCTCCCTCTCCTCTTGCTTTCGCTTTGACCCTTTCGTTATCCCCCTTCCCCCATTCCCAGTAAGAAAATGGCCTAGCCCAGCTCCTCCAAGCCCACCCTCCGCCTCTCCCCATCTTGCCCTTACTTGGAGACAGCTTCGGACGTCCTCGCGTACGCCGTGACGTCACCCACCTCGTTCCCGTCCCCGCCCCTCTCCCATTCTCTCCCTCCTGGAGCCAGCGGCCGGCGGGGTTACCGGAAGTGATGATGCAGGAGGCGATGGAGGGGGCGGGGCTTCAGGGCGGCCGCCGCCGGTGGGCCGCAGATGAGGAGGAGGCGGCGGCCGCGGTGGCAGAAAAGGCGGCGGCGGCGGGGTAGGAAGCCTTGAAACGCAAGCGGGGATGGTAGGTGGTTTGGACCCGCCGGGCCGCCGTCGTTTCCAGAAAGGGTTTGACTGGAGGAACCTCTGGAGCAGCTGTGAGTTTGGAGGGGGGGGGGGAGAGTTGAGGAAAAGGGGGGAGCATTGAGAGATGAAGGGGCGGGGGTTCGGTTCCTTCGAGAAAGGGGGTGGTGGTGAGAAGGGAGGAGTGCAAATCGGCGCCTTGTCTGGACTGGTCCCTCTGGAAGAAGAAGCTCTGAGGGGAGCCTGTGGCGTGTCAGGCGCAAGGCTCAGAAAACTTACCTACTGTCCCTGCCTGTCCATCGCCAGCACCCCTCAATCCCGGGCCTGGGGACCTGGGGCCGTAGATGCCCCGGGAGGGGCTGCAGACTCTGAGCTGAAAGTCTTGGGTAAGAGCCCTGAGGTAGGAGCCCAAGGGGGAGGTGGTGGGTGAATCTCCGGCTCCCTCCCTGATTTTTCTCCCCACCCCCATCCTTCTCTGTAATCGTTAACAGCCCTGGAATTAAGGGGCTCAGACCTGAAGGCCGTTCTGTGCACCCTTCCTACAAACGATAACCATCAGTGCCTGAGGTAATGGGGCTGGAGGCTTTGCCTATATCCTGTTTAGGAAGTGGGACGGGGTGACAAATGTATTGTTTTTTCCATCCCCACCTCTTATCTTCCCCCATACACACCCCTGTTCCTACTTTAATTCTCTGTGGTTGAGTGGCAGTTGTGATCACCCTCTCCCCTTTGTGGCACTTAGTACCTTGGGTACCTCTTTTGAATTTTGTGTTCAGCCTCTATCCCGGCTCCTAACTGCAAGCTTTGTAGTACTTCAGTTATGATCTGTGTCACACTAGGGAGTACCTCACAACGCTGCCTGGCTCCTGATTATAATGAACATTTCTTTTATGAATACTGGAATTCCAGAGCTCTTGCAAAGAATCAGAAATGGCATCATAGCCCAGGAATCAAGGTCTCTCGCTCGAAATACTTTATGTGTAAGGAATTTATGTGTTGTCAACTCTTTCCAAAAATGATTTGATGTTAGGCTAATTCTGGATTTCTGTATTTCTCTCCACCCACACTTCATGATGCACTTCTGAGAACAGAAAACCCCGTATTACTTTGTTTGTTTGTTTGTTTCTACAATTGGACAATAGCTCTTTTCTCTTTCTCGATTTGTGTGTCTTCCAATCAGAGTGGCTGATTTTTAGCTTGTTTAGAGGATGCTTTGTGTATGGGTGGTTTTTCAAGAGGCAGTATGATAAGTCGTTATGCTTTTAGCAGAGTACAAATTCATAATGGGCATGGGAATGTCTGAAGATAGAGCGATTGATTGGAAAGAGCGCCTTCATATTTAAAACAAACAAAAACCACTGAGTAAGTAGTGCCTCTTCTAGGCTGCCAGCGACTTCAGAGTGAAGTGTTAAGGATTCTTGTTTTGAGGTTGATAGATTTTAAAAAACAATCATCCATTGATCATGGAGCTGTCACTTAAGAAACTTTATGCTTTAAGAAATAGTGCTAAATTTTAGGGGTCTTTTGACTAGAAAGTGGCTACATTTTGCTTTTTAATGGTATTTCATTTTCAGTATCTCTAGGATTATCATAGCAGATGTTCTGATGCTGGGAAGAGAGTGCCATCACATTTACCCGGGCTTGCAGGCCTGATACAACAGAATACTTAATGCCTTGATTGTACAAATAATGGTGTTTAGATGGCTTACAAAAATATAACAAAAAAAATAATTACTGCTAGCTAGTCTCACTTTAATTTATTTAGAACCTGGTTTGCCATTGAATGAAAAGTCCAAAAATTTCATTCATCCAATAAAAACCTCTATTAAGTACTAGCCAGCCTTCAGACAGTGAGTGTACAAAGGTGAACACAAGCAAAAAGATCCCTCTCAAAGAGTTCATCAGAATGGGAGGTAAGGACAGAGTTGATAAATAAGCCAGTCTGATTTTGATTAGATGCTGAAAAAAATGAATGATGGAATAGAAAGTATGGCTGGAATGCAGTGACGGGAAGAGGCGACACAAACTGAACTTTAAATGTGAATGAAAAGGAGCTCCCCATGCAAGGATGAAGGGAGGATCTTGGAGGCTTAGGGAACGGCTTGTGCAGAAACTCACTGGAATGAACTTGGCAAGTTCTAGGGACTGGGAAGAAGAAAGGGGGGTAGGGTGTAAGTGTGTAAAAGGTTGAATGAAATAGGGTCAGAAAAGTGGAGTTGGGCTCATTAGGTACACAAAATATGAGTAAGGAGTGGGGAGATACAGAAAACTCCTTTTTGGTTAATTCTTTTGGGGTTCCTGGAGCTTTTACCATTGTTTTTGCAGGTTCTGTTGGACTATCTGCCCTAGAGCTTTTACCATTGTTTTTGCAGGTTCTATTGGACTATCTGTCCTAGAGTTTTTTATCATTGTTTTTGCAGGTTCTACTGGACTATTATAATTAGAAGCTCACCCAGCTGAGAGTAGTAGAGGAGGTGCACCAGTGGCCACTTGGGCTTTGTGTTTAGAAATAAGCAGGATGTTCACTTGAGGGCACACCTGTTCCCATAAAGCATTTCTTTGTCTATGCTGCTATTTAAAATTGCATAATAAGTGCTCTGAATGTGTGCTAGTATGTACATCTTACATCTCTGTGTGAACTTAAGGTTGAATGATTGGTATGTGTTAATAAGATGTAATAATATGTTGATCTACAAGTAACCATCCAGATCTAAGTTTCTGTTTTTTTATTTTTATTTTATTTTTCTGTGGGGAGGCAGCATTTGTGTTGCAATAGTTCTGCTCTTGCCTTGGCCTCCTGGTGAGTAATAATATTCCACTGAGAGGTAGGTTGGTACTAAAAGTTCACTCTGTGGATCACATTAGATAAGAACTATTGTGGGTCCATTTGTACTATGTCACCATCTTTGGGTTGGCATGTAACTCAGAGGTATAACCTACTTTTGCCTGCAGTTGGGGGCATTCATCTTCAGTTTAACCTTATCTTAGACAGACCAGAGAGGCTTACCAAGACCTTAATTTAGGTTTGGCCTTCATGGACTGCATCACAGTGGGCTAAAATGGGGGGGAATATATAATATATATAATATATATATATATACACACATATATATTTATTTATATAATTTATATAAATATATAATACATTAAATATATAATTTATTGTATGTTTATATAATTTATATTAAAATTGTATATATAAATTTTTTTCTTCTCAACTTCATAAAAGTGAGTAAATCAGTCTTTGGAGCTTGGCAGTTGAGAAACATAAATGTTGCTTAGACTGTTTGTAGAAAATCCAGTCTTAGACTGAAACTCTAAAAGTAACTTTTATTCACCTGATTTAATTGTCATCTTAGAGGCCTTCATCTGCTAACCTAGGCTTAGTCCTGGAAGCTTCTAGCCTCTATACGATCTAATCTTGGTCTAGAATGTTTTCAGCCTCTAAAACTTACTGCTGAATAAGCTGTAGAGGAATTTTAATTCAGAACATGGCTATTCTGGCAAGAGATCACATCCAAAGATCTTCCAGGTCTGTGTGATCCAGCTGGAATGCAAACACGCCTTTAATCCAGGAGACAGAGGCAAGCAGGTTTCAGGTAAAGAAAAGCTTAGGTCCAGGTGTGGTGATACTCACCTTTAATCCCAAGCAATGGAGGTAAAGTCAGTTTGTCAAAAGAAATAACACCTGTTGGAAGTGATGCCTAATTGAGTGGCAGAAAAGGTGACAAATCAGAGAAGATTTAACAGAATAGGACATGCCCAACTCTCAGGAGAAGAGAGAGTAAAGGGAAGCTACTTAAGGGGTAATGCTGAGTGAGAAGAGGCAGAATTTTACCAGAACAGTAATAGAGAGATGGGTTGCAGAGAAAGAATGCATGTAAAATCAGAACAAGCCAGAGAATGAGAAGGAGCCAGAATATTAGGGCAGATTGCTGGGGATAGTTTGAGACCAAGCAGAACAATTCAGAGGCTAAGAGAAAAGCCAGACTGAATAAGTCAGCTGGGAGAGGAGTTTGAGCCAGAACATCTGAGTTGAACCAGCCAGCCCAGAGCTCAGAAAGAACCAGAAAGGGTGAACTTACTCAGCAGTAAGTCTTCAAGGCTGAAAACATTCTTGGCCTAGGTTAAATTGTGTAGAGGTTAGAAGCTTCCAGGACTAGACCTAGGTTAGGCAGTAAGCCTCTGAGACAAAGAAGGTGAATAAAAGCGCTTTTACATAAGCTCACTCTTTCTAGGTCATTCTGAACTCTGACTGGCTGGTTCAACTCAGCTGTTCTGGCTCAAACTCCTCTCCTAGCTGACTGATTCAACCTGACTTCTCTCTTGGCCTCTGATTGAATTGCCTGGCCTAAAACTAACTATAACTCTAGCAATCTTTTCTAATCTTCTGGCTCCTTCTCATTCTCTGGCTTGTTCTGTCTTCAACCTCTCTTTGTAAAACTCTCCCAGTAAAAACTGCCTTTGAATTCCACGAACTGAACTGCCACAAACACAGCTCCACTTCGTTGCCTCGCACCTCTCAACCAAACTGCTTGAAGAACACTGACTGGAAGTCAGAGATCTGCATGCCTCTGTCTCCTGAGTGCTGGAACTAAAGGCGTGTACCACCATACCTGGACTTAATTTTTTCTTTACCTGAAACCTGCTCTATACCAGGCTGGCACCTCTGTTTGCCTCTGTCTCCTGGGATTGAAGGCATGTCTGTATTCCAGCCAGAGTAGTCATGTTGTAGGATTAAAATTCCTCTACATGGAACCTTTTGATGTTTGGTAAAGATAAATCAGAGATGGCTGACTTGTCGTTTGGTTTATGTTCTAGTACTCTAATACTACCTGCAGGTGACTCTTCAGAACTAACTTGGCTAGATCTGTGTTGTCCTGGGGTAAGGGAGGCATGCAGCTTGTTATTTTGATGCAAACAGCAGATTTTAGTTTACAAGTAAATGACTAAATGTGAACTCTTAGGATCTGGCAAATGAGAGACTGATAACATACACATACATATGTGGTTCAGGCCCAGATTAAATAGCTTGGCCTTGACTTTGTGTGCTACTGCTAGACAGACAGTGCTCTATTTGGTGTTAAGTGGTTCACTAGTCTCTTCCTTTCAACTGTTTATTACAATTCAAGGACAAAAATACATCTAGGCTGACATTTCATTAGCTGGTTCAGAGTCTAACTTTTCAAAGGGAATAGAGATGGGTTAGGGGAGAGGTGGGGCTTGAACATGAGGAGAAGCCCTTAACCCCTTCACTGACCACTAATTGTGTTGGGGAAATCTAAATCTAAGTGAATTTGGAGTCTTGGAGTTGAGTTGGCCTTTTGACCTAAGGTGCCAGTCAGTTTGTTTCTTAAGGTTTAGGAGAGTTTGGACACATTCTAATGAAAGATGAAAACCCTAAAAGCCAGCTGGTGTGCCTTGCCTTTATAATTATGGGTAGGTTGTTTTGTATTGCGTTAGCTGGCTTAAAGCTAATCTGATTTTACTAGTGTCTTGATAAATGTTCTGTAGTGAGGAGAGTTAATTGTACACTGGCTGCCAGTTGTTTTGAGGTAAGAAGTAGTAACTCAGATTGAAACAATGGTAATTATGTGGTAACTCCTGTTTCCCTAACTCTTGATAACTTAAAATTACTCTTGGTGTCTGTTTACAGATTTTCATACCAGTGTACCAGGATCAGTTCTGGAATGGTGTTCTTAGCTCTTTCCACAACAACCCAGGCTGATTGAGTTAGTGTCCTTTAGTTCAAATCTAGTTTCATTAGTTCTTGTATCTGTTTTTCTGGGCAATGGAAAGCTTTATTTCTTTGGGGGCCAAAAAGGAGATTTGACTAGAGAATAACACCAAAAAGTGATGCAAACTGATTTTTTTGTAGTTATGGTACGCTAAAAGAGGGGAAAATGTCCAGTCTTCAAGATATATGCAAATGAAACCTTATTTAAACACCATTCATTGCATGTGGATGACTTCTGCCTACATGAGAGTTTTGGTCCTGTCCAAATGAGTTGTGAGGAACCTAGATTGTACAGCCGTGTAACCATCATTTGGTAAGCATCTTCGTGTCCCCCATCCTGCTGTATTTTGCAGAAGCATTCAACCTCAGGACCCAGTAACTGAAAATAATGCTGTCATTGAGACCTTTAGATCTAGAGCAGCTCTGATGATTGACAGACCTCTAATACCACACTGCAGAGGGCAGGGCTTCATTTTCAGGGACTATTTAGCATCTTGTAGCCATTGTTCCTCTTTCTAGCTGTCAGTCCGGTAGATAGTGTGCTGGAGAAATCTGCCCCAATTTTTAGTAGTCACAGCATTAACTGTATTGAAAGCAGTTCATTCTACTTAATCTGGGAAGAAGCAAGAAGAAGTCGGACCCCTGCAAAGCTATAGATATCTGGTGCAGCGCTGGCTTGGCTTGGAACTCACTGCGATCTGCCTGCCTCTGCCTCCTGAGTACTGGGGTTAAAAAGCATGTACCACCTGGCCACAACCATGACCCCCACTCCTTTTTTCTAAGCCAAGGTTTGAAGAACTCTCCTGAGGTAGTCGTATGCTTGTGACAGAAATAAACATTTTGCTCTGTGCCCCCCACCTGCCCCCGTGCTTCATTTTACCAGTCCTTAATTCTTTCTTTGAGAACCCTGCAGGATGTGGTATATCTGAAGCAGTGATTAGATAGTGTAGTGAGAGACACTAGTGTAGCAAAGGTTGTACATGTTCTTAGGGAAACCTGGAGTTTCCTCCAGAGTGTTTTCTGAAGGCACCAAATTACATTCAAGTAGGAGCGGATACTTTAGCATACTAATTCTTTCAGATTTCTGAGACAGGGTCTTCAGATGTACCCAGGGTGGCCTCAAACTCAAGATCTCTCTCATCTTCCTGAGTGATGTTGAAATTATATGGGATCACCATGCCTTGCTTCTCAGGTCTTAGGTCTTCTCAGGTCTTAGTGGTCATGATGTAATAATAGCTGTGTAAAATGCTGAAAGTGTATATAGTTGTTTTCCCAGTGGCCTGCTGTAGAGTCTGAACAGGAGAGTTCAAGTATGCCTTTTGACGAAGCAATTTTGTGATAATAACCACAGTGGTTACACAAGCCATCTTTTTCCAAAAAGCAAATTTGACTTCAGTTAAACAATTGCTTTAGCCAGGCATAGTGTCACACACTTGTAATCCCTGTACTCAGGAGGCTGAGGCAGGATTGCTGCAAGTTGGAGTCCAGCTTGGACTACATAGCCAGTACCAGGATAGGCAGAGCATGATTATTTTGGACAAAATAAAATCATTTGCATCTGCCGTCATGTCCCACCCACACTTAGAGTTCTATACTCTCAGTACTGATTTCAGGTGGAGACAGGGTCGTCAGGGGTTCAGTGTCATCCTTAGCAACATAGAGCTGTTGAGGCCACCCTGGGCCATATGAAATCATAAAAACCAACAACCCACTACCTCCTTAACACTTGCTTTGTATCCATTGTAACTGTTTAAACAAGAGAAAATCAGGGTGCCACCTCAGAGAAGATGCTGATACTAGCAGCATGGGACTAGGAGGCAGGATCATAGATAACACAGCACTTTTGGGCTCTTTAAGGAGACAGTTTTTCCTAACTATGGTGGTGGTGATTTCAGGAGTGATGAGTTTTGTAGTGAATGCTCTCTCCATTTTAAGAATATTTTCATGGTTCTTGTGACTTTGTAAATCAGTTTTTATTTAAAATAATTAGACACATATCTAGTCGTTTATTCAAAATTGTTGCTGCAAAGCTCATGGTCATGGGAAGAATTCTACTTTGGACTTCTTAACTTAGGAAGAAGTCTCAAGGCCTTTTCAGAGCCATGCATCAAGTAGTCCAGGTGGGGTGGGTGGATTAGCATGCCTTTCTTTGTGTGGCCAGTTGTAAGTGGGGGTATCCTGGAAAGGGTATAGTGGGGAAGAGACTTGTCCTCAGTGTTCCAGCTGGGAAAGGCTAATAATGACTCTAACTGAGGTAGACATGGACAAAAACTCATAAATTGCCCAGCTCCAGGGAATAGCATTCACTAGGTGGGAGGGCTTAGGAGCCTGATTGCCTAACATCACTCACTGTTAGGGGCCAGGGACCCGAGCTCCACAAGAACATGTATTTCTGCTGCAGAGGAGTGGAGAGAGGCAGCGGACCCTGTGACTCAGCTTGTCTTCAGAGTTGACCAGGCATCCATGGTGGGCTGCTTAAGGGTGCTGTAGTATTTTTTCCATTTTCTTTCTCCTTTTTGTCATTTAGGACTTGATATACTTTTAAAAAGATTTTTGTTTTTTAAGACATGAGTTTTACAAATGAGAAGCCGATGAGATGAGGAACATAATGTGCCTGGACTCCTTAGTCTGGGTAGAGTACATAATGAAGAAGCCACTCGCTGGTGGTTAAGGGTACCACAACAGTTCTTCTGAACTCTTGAGATAATTCCTGACTGACCTTCTCTTGGAACCAAGGCAAATGTGAAATAACAGCCAAAGTGACTGAAGAAAATCATTCTAAACTTTGTATCTCTACAGCATCTGTGTTTGCTTTGGCAGGGCCCATCCCCCCCCCATGGTTTATTTTCGTTTTTGTATTTGTGTCTGTGTAATTGTATGTCGTGTGTGTGTATGAATTTGAGTGAGTGCACACGCGCATGTATATACTTGTGCATATACCCATAGGGGTGTGTTGCCCAGTGTGGCTGCTGGAACTGAACTCAGGCCCTGTAGAAGAGCAGTAGACGCTCTTAACTACTGAGCTATCTCTCCAACTCTAGTTTTTTGTCCTAAAGATTTTTATCCTATCAGGTACTTGTGGATTCCAAGGGACGTGGTTTCCTAGTGTTGAAAATGGTGAACAGTACTCTCGAGCTGGTGACAGGCATAGATGCTGTGATTACCTCAAGCAGTAAGGTGTCTTGTGAAAGTTGGTGAAGTCGGTTTTACTGTGTGTGTCTGCTTCTGAGATTACTAAGTACATTGTTCCAACAGTTTTCTGGCAGCAATTGAGTGTCCAGGAACTCAGTTGTGATGCTGTCTGGAATTAGCACTGACCCCACACGCCAATGACTCAGTCTTCTAAGATTGTGGCACCTAGGTGCCAGCTGTGGGCATTTTCGACTTTAACTTCTTGTAGACTACAAGTTCAGAAGTTCCCACAGCCACTCCCTTGTCAGGGTTGATATTATGCTAGCATGATTCATAGAACAATTCATGATCTGTAGGATTTCGGTTTTGTTAAAAAGTATATAACAGCCAGTGGCAGCAAGACCAGCAAGTAGAGACTGCACTGCACTGCCTCCTGTAGCAGCCTGAAGGCTGCTGGTCAGGTGAAACCAAGTGCTGCAGAAAAGAATTTCAGGAGAAGTTTGTGTCATGTAGAGCTGAATTATTAAGAAACGCTTTAGTATAGACTCCATACTTGGTGTTGAGGGTATTTAGGGAAAAGGTAGTATGCACACAAGTGTGGCCATGAACTTCTTGAGCATCTCCCAATAGCTGTACATGTGATTTTGGTGCTTTTGAATTACATTGTTCAAAAAAATTAAGTTAAATAAAAATGTTTGGGAATACTTATTCCTAGCCAAGCTTAGTAGTTAAGGGCACTTGTTGCTCTTCTGGAGGACCCAGGTTTGGTTCCTAGCACTTACCAGTGTTTGTAACTCTATTTTCAGGTAATCTCGTACCCTCTTTTGACCTCTTTGGGCACTAGGCATACATGTGCTCATACATGCATTCAGGCAAAACACTTGCATACTTAAAAGAAAAAAAATTAAAACAGTAACAAAACAGGTTGAAAAGAGAAAAAAAAAAAACAACCAAACAAAAAAGTCAGGGCTGGAGAGTTGTCTCAGTGGTTAAGAGTACTTAATTGCTTTTGCAGAGAACCAGGGTTTAATTCCCAGCTCACAACTGTTTGTAACTTCCATTCTGGAGACCCCATGCCTTCTTTTTGACCCCACAGGTACACATGTGGTATACAGTACAAACAATAAAATAAATCTTTAAAAGGACCAGAGTCAAGATACGGTTTTACTTTAATGTGGTTTCTAATCTAGTCTGTGAGATTATATATATATATATTTGAGACAGGGTCTTTCTACATAGTCCTGGCCCTCCTGGAACTCACTATGTAGGTCAGGCTGGCCTCAATTTCACAGAGATCCTCCTGCCTCTATCTCTGCCTCTGGAGTGCTGAGATTCCAGGCAAGTTGCCACCAAGTTCGGGTACTTACTTATTTTTTATTATTAATCCAGGGACTTGGGGGCTCTTTCCCCTTTCGTATCCCTTTAACTTTTATTGTCTTTCTATTCTTACTTCACTTGGACTGGGAGTGTAGTTTGTGTAGTGCTTACCAACATATGTAAAGCCTTGGGTTGAGCCCATGCATCCCTCAGCCCTCCAAAAAAGGCAGATCTTTGGTCTATGCATGTAGTTCTCTTAGGAGACTGAGGCAGGAGGATGGCTTGAGCCCAGGTGTTCCAAACTAGCCACGTTGATACAGAGGGCATGTGATGAGATGTAAGTGCAGGAGTTCTAGATGTTTGCCTCCATTACTGGACCTACCACATCCTGTGCCCCAACATGCTAATAAACTGGTTAAACGATCAAAATTAATAGTGAAAAAAAAGATATATCCAATGTAGCCATATTGGGGACAGGGACAAATCGATCCACCCCCAACCCCCCACAGGCCTCAGCCAGTTGGTCCTGATTTGAAGGTAAACTTTAAGAGATGTGCAAAACTAAACATCCTGGCCAAGTTGTGATCCCTTCTTCACAATTTTCACACTCCAGTCAAATGAAGAGTTACAAATCTTCCCCAGGACAATTTTCTTTTCGGCCTGAAAGCTTTCTCTTTGGCTGGCTGCCCCTGGAACTTCAGATACTATTCCTTTTAAGATTCCTAGGGGAATTCTAATTTCTTGGTCCAGGCAGGCCAGTCACACGACCCTCCCAGCCAGTCTCTATGCTCACCACCTTGGAAATTCTTGGACAACACTGATTTACTGTGCTTTGTTGTTGTTGGTGGTGGTATTGGTGTGTGTGTGTGTGTTTGTGTGTTTCCTGGCTAGCATGGTCAGAAATACCACTCTGGGCTTTGATTTAAAGTTAATTGAGATTTCATTATATATGTCTGGAAATTTCAAGGGTTTCAAAAACTGGACAGAGACTCATTATCATTATTATTATCGTCATCATCACCATAATGACGATGCCACTTTAATTCTCCAGTTATGTGTTTTTCTTGTTTCGGAAACAATATCTCAAACTGTATCTCAGGCTATACTGGGATTCTCTATGTAGTCCAGGCTGGCCAGCCTGAAGTACAAAACAATCTTCCTGCCTCATCCTCCCCAGTTCTGAGATTACAGATGTGACCAAACTTACCTGGCTTTGTTTTTCAGTTTTGTAGGCTATAAATAATTCTAAAGTGAGGCTAGCTGTCCTTTATTTTCAATGATAATTAACAATGTACATTGTTACTTAATGGTATCTTTTGATATTAAAATGCCAGAAACTGAATAGTTTTGGGTTATAAGAAGCAGACTCATATAGTATGTAAAACAGTCTTAGAATACAGTATTCCTGAACTTCATAGGTGCACTAATGATAGCTCTCCCTACTGTCAGAAATATGGTAACTTGCTGGTACAGCCTTCATCTTACTTTCCTTCCATCTATCCACCCATGCATCCACCCACCCATTGCCTGCCTATCTGTCTGTCTGTCTGTCTTCATCCATCCATCCATCCATCCATCCATCCATCCATCCATCCATCCATCTATCTATCTATCTATCTATCTATCTATCTATCTATCAATCATCTATCTAATTTATCTGAGACAAGGTCTCACAATATAGTCCTTGCTGGCCTGGAACTTGCTGTATAGTCCGGACTGGCCTTGAACTAAGAGATCCACTTGTCTGCTTCCCAAACTCTGAGGTTAAAGCATTCTTCCATGTTACTTTTTAATAAAGCTTTAAACAAAATGTCTGGGCATACCCAATCTAGATATGTGTAGTTAAAGCACATACATAGAGCTAACACTGTGTAAGTCTGAACTTTACTTGCCACCTGAAGTTGGATGCGCCACATTTCTCTAAACCTCAGGTCTATTGCATGTAGAGTGAAATTCATCAAATGATTGTTAGTGCATTTGAATGACATATAGTATGTATCATATAAAAACATTATTTGTAGTAGTTATTAACTACATGGCAGGTAGCTAAGCTTTCCCAGATTGCAATTCTCAAGAAAGGGCTATATCATTTATTATCATTTTACCTCCTTCTATAGAGTATGTAAAACATTGCTAGGTGCACAGTTATCACTTGAAAATAAAACCTGTCTTCAGGGTATCTGGGGAATAAGTGCACAAGTGACTCCAATGGAAACTTTCAGCTTGTTTCCAAAGCTGGCCTAAAAATTAGATAAGGAAAAAAATCTTCCTTCTGAAATCATATAGAGCAGTGGCTCTCAACTCCTAATGCTTCGGCCCTTGACCACAGTTCCTCATGTTGTGGTGATCCCCAATTATAAAATTATTTCATTTCTGCTTCATAACTTTAATTTTGCTACTGTCAGGAATTGTATTGTAAATATCTAATATGCAAGATGTCTGATAGGTGACTCTTGTGAAAGGGTTCTTTGACCCCCAAAGGGTTTACGACCCATTCATAGGTTGAGAACTGCTGTTACAGAGCCTGTGTGAGTCTAGTAGTTGGGACAAAGGGCTAAGATTCTGTGTGTCTAAAGTTGGGAAGCTGATCCAGGAGACATTTTTACCTTTGGCCATATGCCTTGAAGTTCATTGAGTTGGACAAGCCTTCTTGAGACTTTGGACGGAAACAGATTTATGTCAGCCAACCTAGCTTATCTGAGAAGATCAGCTGCTAAGTACCATGTTGTGCCTGTTGTTTGTAGGGGAAAGTGAAAAGCCCAGACTTGCTTCAGGCTCACTAGTGAACGGAGGCCAGGTCTCTAAGACTCCTGGACAGTCTATTTTAGGGGACCACTGGTGTACATAGTGTCCTTTGCTAGTCTGTACTCTGCTACTAGTTGCTGTGTCTCTGTGTAGCTCACATCCTCTCTGTGCTTGCTGTGTATAACACAGCACTTGCGGGATCTCTGTGAGTTCAAGGCCAGCCTGGTCTACAAATCCAAGTCCAGAATAGCCAAGACTACACACAGAGAAACCCTGTCTGGAAAAACAGAAACAAACAAAAAAAGTGTAGCTTTGGCTATACTGTTTTTAGTTAAAAATATTTTTTTACATGTATTTATTTTGCGTGTTTAGGTGAATATGTGTGTCAAGGTCAGAGGACAATTTGAGGAGTTTACAGGGATTGAACTCTGGTCATCAGGATTGGTGGCAAGAACCCTCTTCATGGCAAGCATTGCTGAGTCCTCTCCAGAGTCCTGGTTATATTTGTTGTTGAAATGAGTGCACTAGTATACTTTCTTTATTACTGATGGTTCTGGGGAGTAAGTGGTGAATGCTTTTCACTTATCAGTTCTTCCTTTTTAATACATAGTAACAAAATGTTAACTAGCATATAACACTTTTGACTACATAGATAATGGTGCTAAGAATGATCTAAAATGGGTCTTTTTTTTTTTTTTTTTAAGAACAGAGAGGTGCTATGCCACAACACCAATAAAACTACCAAATGAAGCTCAAATTTCTGACATAGTTCGGCTGGCTTGGAACTCACTTTGTGGGTAAGCCAGCCTGGCTTCTAATTCAGAGATCCGCTTGCCTCTGTCCCTCAAGTGCACTACTATGCCCAACAGATCATTTTCTTTTTTTTTAAATCTTTTAAGAAAAATGACAGGTGGTCAGATGGTGGGATAGGTGTGGCTGGCTTGTAACTTTGGAGACTGAGTGAGCATGCCTTCATGACATCTTGATGGGTGTGGCACCACAGAGCAGGTCCACTTTGGGCAGATTTAAACACTTGTGTAGCTCCAGAAAGACTGAGAGATCTGATAGAGATGCCTATAGGTAGAATGTGTGCAATTTGAGATAAAGACATTGCTCAAATCCCAAGGATGTATTATGTAGAATTTTAAATATCGCAGATTTTAATAGGTAGTTATTTTTCTTTTTAAACAGTGAAAAAGTGAACGCTGTCATTTCTTCACTTGTAACAGGTCTCCTACTGTCTGGATTCATAGTAAGTCATTTACTTTTGGATGCTTCCTAAGGTGTGAGTTAGGATAAAGTTAAGTGCTGAAAGATTTTTAACAAGTGTTAAAAATCCTTACTCATTCTCAGGTAAATGGTGGCAGAAATGATGGCCTGTTGTGGGAGATGCTATCCCCCAACCCCAGTTAAACCTTCAAATAAAACTCAACTATCTGTGGAACAGTAGAAGCTGAGAAAGCTGCATTCAGATAGAGTCTGTGTTTCTTGGTCATTTTTTTGTTTTCTTTTTAAGCCTTTAAGTACCTATAGTCTCTCAACTTTTACCTCATGCTTTCATACTATATCTTTTATTATCTGCCTTTGGTGGTTGGTCTGTATTTTGCAAGTGATCTTTTTTAAAAGTCTCATTTATTTTGTGTTTGTGTGCATGTGCGTGCATGCATGCGTGCGTGTGTGTGTTTTGTAGTTTGGTGAGTATGTTCAAGTCAGGACAATATGTGGAGTTGGTTGTCTCTTTCCACTAGCTGAGTTCTGGCAAACTCAGGCTTGGCAGCAAATGCTCCCATTAGAAGTTTGCTTTCAGTTACTGTGATAAAACACCAGAACCAACTTGGGGAGGAAAGGGTTTATTCACTCTTACACTTTATAGCCTGACATCTAGGGAAGCCAAGGCAGGAACCCCTGGAGAAGTGGTGTTTACTAGCTTGCTAAGTTACCTTTTTTATCCAGACCAGGCCAAATTGCCCAGGAGTGGCATCACCCCCCTGGTAACTGGGCCCTCGAACATCAGTTATGAATCAAGAAAATGCCACAGGGCAATTTGAATAGAGGCAGTTCCTTCTTCCGGGTATGTCAAACTGACAAGATTAGCTATCATGTGTACTTAAACCAAGTTGTCACAGAGCTGTGTCCTCAGCCTTCTGCCTGATTTCATGAGGAACTTGCATGTTTCCCAGCTGTGAGATCTAGTGCTCTGTGCCTGAATTTTTCATGTAATTTAATTTTGTCATTCACACTGTCTTGTTTTCTGAGAGGTTGTGACTTGTCTTAGGGCTGGCTAAGAAAGGGAAAAAAGGTCTTTGCACTAGGCTATAGTTTTTTGGGGGATTAGAAAGACGTCTCAATTTCTACTGAAATCTACTCTAAGCAAGTGTCCTTTTCAGCAGATTTTAATTTACTTGGATTCCAATTCAGGCAATGTGTTTTTCTTTTTGCATGTGAAAATCACAAGACCACCTTTTTGAGGGTAGAGGTTGCATGCCTGAAACAGTGTATATTCCCTACCGGGGACGTTCGTATTTATAGGTTGCAACTGGTGAGTCTGGATAAATCTGAAATGGGATGGAAGGGAGTTGTAGCTGTTGCCATTGCTCTGCAGCAAGCCTTTGCAAGGCTAGAGACAGTTGTTCATTTTCTTCCATTCTTGGGAAATTGCCATTGGATCAATATGTCTTGGTTTCCAGCACCATTTACTATAGTCTTCTCAGTTCACCGAGAATCTTTTCATTCTAAGATAAAGCCTGGGGCTGCTGAAATGGCTTTCATGGGTAAAGGCACTTTCTAGCTTGTGGTAGGAGAGAAGCAACTCCTGCAGAAGTTGTCCTCTGACCAACACAAGGTGTACACACACAAACGAATTTACAAAAAAGTATTTTCTCCTTCCTTCCTTCCTGTCTTTTTTTTTTTCTCAACAGGGTTTCTCTGTGTACTCTTGGCTGACCTGGACTCACTTTGTAGACCAGGCTGGTCCCAAACTCACTGGTCCCAGCGGTCTACCATGCCTGGCAAAAATAAGTATTTTCAAGATTTTTGGAAACTTGAACTTGTGGCAGTTTCAAATCAGACAAAAACATTAATTGGAAATATAACTATGACATTGAACTCTACTTAACCAAGACACTGGAGTTGCCTAATTTATCAGCGCTCTCAGTCATTGCCTTACCCAGGAGAAAGCTAAGAGAGTTACGCAACAGGTGAGAACCTTTCCAGTTGTTTTTTTCACCATTTGTAAGGAAATGGTTTTTCCTCCCTGTAACTAACTCATCCTAAGCTTCTCCCTTCTGATTTGCATATTTACTGTTTGCGAACAATACTCACCACGTATAGAAAGCCCTCAGCACTTAGTTCTTGTCAAAATATGCAGTCACAGAACAAGGCTCCAGCAGTGCTTAAGGTTTCCAAACAGATACAAGATAATTTCTCCTTAAGAAGAAACAGATTTTGTAGTTTTCCAGTTAGAAATACATGAGCAAGGGACTGACCTTCCCAGATGGAATGTGTATTGTTCATAGGAGACTTCTGAAACTCAGAACCAATCTTGTAAGCTAGAAAATCTTGGCCTCCAAAATGTCCTGCTCTCACCATTGTATTGAAGGGAATTACGTGTAGTCTGCTCTTTTCTGGTGGACAGGCCTCATAGTGGTTGAATAGTTGGCATTTCAGGAAGAGAAGTGCGTACATGTTGCCAGGCATTTCTAACAGATTCAAGTACACATTCTTCAGAGAATGTGTAGTGCAGTAGAAACACCAGACACAGTAACACTTTAGACAGTTTGTAAGATCAGTGCTCAATGCAGGTGCCAGCAGGTCAGCAGCATGGAGTCCTGCGGGAAGAAAATCTGAGCTAGAGCTGGAGAAACCAGACAAGAGAATTGGGGAGGGGGAGGCATTTTCGGCAAGGCTAACAGTAAGGCAAAGCTATAGAGACACGATGGCATCTTGGGGAATACTTTAGTATATTAATATGCTTAAAGCATGCGACATAAAAAGGGGAGAATGATAACAGAAGCTGAGATCAGGTTCAGAAGAGTCTTGTGTGCCCTGGTGAGTTTGGATGTGAGTCTGTAGGTGAAAAGGATCTCTAAATCGGGAGGGGAGTACCAGGCGTTGTGTTCTGTGGCTTGCACATGCAAGGTGAGGCCTATACACACAATTGAGCCACATCCCAAGTTCTGGTAAGTGATTTTAAGTAGGAACATTGAATGTTACACTGTGTTTGTGTGTGATCGCACCTATGTAACAGGAGGTTGGAAGCAGGTGAAGCCCTTGTGAAGACAACTGCACTCGAGATGATAGAAGCCTGTACCGAGTCACTGCAGCATTACTAAGGAAGTCTGTCTAATCTGACAAAGTTTATTGCTTGTGTGTCCCACAAGGGTCAGCAGGTGAAGAAGACTGTGCTCTGTATAGTCTTACATAGACCAGGGGGTGAAGAGTCCACTGTCTCATGCTACACTATCTGCTGCCTTGGTTGTTTCCTTGGTTCACCCACCAGGTAATGGCAGCCATGACTGAAGACTCACCTGCCTGAATCAGTCTCCTTGCATCATTCCTGCCTGTCGGCTAGAAGTAGACACATTCTCTACCTAAGTGAAAGGAAGCTTGCAAACAAGGGGAACAAATGGAATATAGGATTACTGTCCCTGTTCTTGTCATACAATAGGGATTTATATAAGGTAGTTATTTGTCTTCCTTTTTTTTTTTTTTTTTTAAAGAAAGGCTCTTCATAGCCTGGAACTTGAAATCCTGCCTTAGTCTCCCAAGTGCTAGGGTATGCCACCATACCTGGTAAATGACTTTACTTCTGAGCTTATTTCCTCACCATAAGAGAAAGATAGCAGAAACATCCCCCTTCATGGGTAGCTGTGAAGATTAAATGCTATGATAACTGGGAAATGCTTGCCATGTCTAACACACTAATTATACCGTAGGGAAAAAGCCTGGTCTTGAGATTTTCCAAACAGAGGTGCACGTCTCCTTGGAGGGTCATAACCAACAATTGAAAGCAAACTAGAAAAGGAAATAGCATCAATCAGAGCACATCACAGAAGCAAGAATCTGGCAGTATTGTATCATGAAAGCATCTTTGTGTTGCACATGTGTTTTTATGTGTATAGTAGGTCAGGATGTAGAGTCTATTTCTTTAAATACTTATGTGTGAGTGCTTGACTGCATGGTGCTCCTTGTGCCTGCTGAGGCCAGAAGAGGGTGAGGATCCTCTAGAACTAGAGTTATGGATAGTTGTGAACCCTCCATGTGGGTGCTGAGAATCAGACTTTGGGCCTCTAAAAGGGCAGCCAGTAATCTTAACCCCTGAGCCATTTCTCCAGCCCCAGAATTCATTTCTCACTTCAGTTTGCAGTTAAAGTTTGAAAGCTACTAGTCCCTTTCAAGCTCTCTGAGGAGCAGGCTGGGGGATTTTGGTACCCCAAACAAAACATCACTTTTGTTTAGAAGAGTCTTTAAAAAAAAAAAAAAGACTAGAGGGAACTCTCACTGCATAACTCAGGCTACCCTGTAACTTTCCATGTATACCATATTGGTCTTGAACTCACAGAGATCTACCTGCCTCTGCTAGGGTTAAAGGCTGGGACCGCCACACCCATCTTGTTACTCCAATTTTTGAGAACAGGAAGTGTTCACAGTAATACCCCTAGTACTAGTGTTGGTGTTAGACCTTTGCTTAGTTCTATGTAAAATGTTTATAAACAGTGCTTGGTAAATAGTGAACCTTAGGGGATTATCTGTGGACAGTTTGGGAGAGTGCCTAGACTAACATGCATGAAGGCAGTTTGTGCAGCACACCAAATATGTATGTAGTTGGTAGTTATTTTTGTTGTTTCTACAGTAACTATGTTTTAAAATTTTAACATAGCGTGTGAAATAATGGCTTTCATTGTGGCATTTTCACATGTGTGTATATGTCATTTACACTTTGTTCTTAGCTATCTCCTTCTTAACTGTCCTTTCTCCCTCACCTCTTTTCTTGTTGGTACTCTACCTCCTTCCAAGCAGTCCTCCTTCGTGCTTCTATGCCGCATATGTGAATACATTTCCTATGAAGGCATCCTCTTGTTCTCTCAGGGTTCCTGGGGGATTCTTCAGGAGCCTTCCCTTAGGTGTGAGCTGGCCCTATCATGTACTACCCATGCTTACTTTCTTGGGCTTATAGTACAAGATGTAGTTGCTAAGGCAGCAGCATCCTTCTCTTCTATGTACTGGTTATGATTGTGTTTATTTTTGAGACAGTGTCTCTACATAGTTCTGGTTGTTCTGGAACGTGCCATGTGCACTAGGCTGGCCTTGAACTCACAGAGATCTCCTTGCCTCTGCCTCCTAAGTGCTGGGCTGGTTCTGTTTTAACTGTAGTGAGCCATGAGTGTTTGTGTTTCATAGAAGTAAATGATGCATAATGCATTCATGCCTGCACATGTAGTAAACATAATACTGCATCTGATATAGTAAGATAGCATATTACAGCCTTAAAAATTCAGTCAGAAAAACTTACTCAGGGTTGCAGGGAATAATAAAGTTATTTTCCTTTTTGGTTCTTTTTAGTTTTGGTTTGGATCAAAAAGCCACTTTTTTTTTTAAAGGTTGTATGGTTGATTTTTCTTGCTGAATAGTTAATGACAGCAAGCTGACACACGGTGAGCCCAGTTGCTGTGCCTTTGCTCAGCTGTGGTGGACAATGAGCCTTCCACTTGATAAGCGCATGGGCAGTACTGAATCAACTTGGATGAATGGGTTTAATCCTGGCTGCCTCACAAAGTGGATTTGTTACGTAATTTATGGTATCCACAAACCCTTTGGGAGGTCTTTATCATCATGATGGTGTCATTCTGGGCCTTCTGTTCTTATCCAGTTCTGCCAGAGTGATTCACGTACCTAAGGGCTAGAAACTTGCTTTATAAAGTAGGCATTTGGCTTTTGCTTCAAACCTAAGGTGTGTTCATGAAGAATGGCTGTGACAACCCAGAAATATTGAAGTTGGTGATTGAAGATTAGTTTAGGAGCACCCCACCTCCCCATTACACTGACTTAATTTCTGAAAAATGGATCATATTTAGGGTTTCAAACATTTCTTCTTTGACTAGCCTGAAAAAAAGGTTTATTAATGTTTTTGTGTCCCCAAACATGGGGAGTGGCAGTCTGGTTTTCCATTACCCCACGGTGTAGACTTCTTAGTTCTGTCACTGGTGGATGTGCACTGTTAAACAAGCCTTACTGTTTGCCGACTCACTGAGGAGCCCTGTGGTAGTGTGACCCTGTCCCCAGCTACCAGCACTTAAACTTGTAATACTTGGAATTTTCAGAGTATTGTGTTAAAACAAACTTCTAATTCTGGCTATTTTTCTTTTCAACTTTAGGCCTAAAATTGGAAGCTCTATTTTTATACAACATCTCCTAGAAAAGTCACCACTGTTGCTATTCTCTTGCTACCCCAAATATCCTAACTGGGCCTGGGGGCGGGGAGAGCAAGAGCCGGCTGTTTCACATGGCTAAGCAGAATGTGTGGGTCTGCCTGCCAGCCAGTGGAGGTGGTGGAATCTGCTCTTTGCTTCTTGGCAAGTATGTCTGGATTTGGAAGCTTTGTTCAGGACTTTAGCTCTTGGCCTTTTCTTGCTGCCATTTGCAGCGTAGCTCATTGTTTTTAGGGGTCTGAAGAGGCAGAGTTGTATTGTCTTCATCTCTTTAAACAGGATACATGTTTTTAGTAAGATAAGTCAAAAGGCACTCTGTCTTCAGTGATTTTTTTTTTTTCTTTTGAGATAGTCTCTCTTTCTCTATCTGGCTGCCCTGGAACTCACTATGTAGACCAGGGCTGGCCTTGAATTCACAGAGATCTGCCTGCCTCTGCCCCTTGAGTAATGGAGTTAAAGGTATGTGCCACCATGCCCAGCATCAGTGAGTTTTTGTGGGTAACCGTAGTGGGAGCAAGTGTCTCAAGAACTGTAAAACTGGCACTAGTCTTTCATGTTTTAAGTAGTTGAATCCCTATTGAAACGAGCATATACAGTATTCAAAACAGGGCCCAAATTCCTTTAAATAAGATTCTTTCCCATATCAGCTGGGGAGGCTAGCCAGCCCCTGAAGCCTGCCAGCAGACCTTCTGAGAGTATTGTATGACTGTGGCTGCAGTTAACCTTTGGGCTTGCACTTTTGGTAGGAGACAGGAATGATTTCTGTGAATAATGTGACAACCTTCCTTCTCCAGGGGAATGAGGTATAGGTCAGAAGAGACAGGTAGAACCCCATGTTTTTATCCTCAAATTCTAGATTTCACTGTAAGAGGTGAAAATTAGCTTATGAAGTGAAGAGGGATTGAGCTATCTACTAGTTGAGAAGCTTTTTGCATCCCATTATTTGAGAAACTGATGAAATGGGGACTAACTGGAACAATAAGACCTCCCCCCGTTTTTCTGTGGAGGTGGAATTTGTGCTTTGCTTCTTGGCAAGTATGTGGATTTGGTGATAGAATGTTGGAGGGAAAGGGGTCTCAAAGAAATCTGACCTTAAGACCAGTTCCTAAGAAGTAGAATTGAGTTCTGTATCCATAGGATTCAGTTCCTGTATGGTTGACATCATTTTATCAATTGGTATAAGTTAACTGTAATTTGCTGCACATAATTGTGCTAGGGCAAGTGCTAAGCATTCCTGATTCATCAGTTACTACAGTGAAGTGACGGACTAGTGCCTTGTGCATCGTGAGCACTCACTGTCTGTCTTAGTAACTGCTCTATTGCTGTGAGTAGACACCATGATCCAAGCAACTTAGAAAGTGTTTAGTTGGAGGCCTGCATACAGTGTCAGAGGGAACACAATGGGGGGCAGGCAGGCTTGGTGCTGGAGCAGTAGCTGGGAGCAGTTCATATATGATACGTAAATTATAGGCCGGGGGAGCGCAAGAGATGAGGGAGAAGAGGGAGGAAGAATAAAAAAGAGAGAAAACGAGAGAGAGGGAGGAGAATGCTGAGACTTAAGTGAGCCTGGGGTGGGTTTTTGAAACCTCAGAGCTCAACCCCAGTGGCACACCTCCTCCAACAAGGCCACACCTCCTAATCCTTTCTAACCATCTCACCAACTGGGGACTAAGCATTCAAACATATATGGGGCCATTCTCACTCATGACATCACACTAATAGTAGTTCCTTAGCAAGTGCATATCGAACACTTGCTGTGTGCCTAACAACCCGGGTACACATTATATAATTTGTCCTGTTTGGGGGATCAGACAAGCCAACAAGTGAGGCTTTCAGAGAATGAAGCCAGCCTGCTGTTGCTTTAATTCTAGTACTTGGGAGGCAGAAGCGGGCAGCTCTTGAGTCTCAGGTCAGCCAGAATTACAGCATGAGACCTGTCTCGAAAAGCAAAACCAAACAAAAACAAATAATAACAAAGCAAAACAAATTAATCTGAACCATCAAAATGAAGAAAGCAAAAACAAACAAATGTTTTCCCGTATTAGAGTACAACGATACATAATTGACTCCATCACAGTATTTGAACTGAGACACATGTAGTACAAAATGACACTCTGTTTTTCCCCAGACTTTAGGTGGAACGCTGAGGTGCCCTGTTCAATGGAGAGCTATAAGGCCTAGATGTGTAAGCCCAGATGCTTTTTCATATCAAGCATGTCCTCTTCTTCCTAGAAGGCACAAGTAGGGCCTTAGGAGAAGCTGAAACAAGACTAAAGGGGTTGTATGTGCTTGAAGTACATGCAAAACTGATGACATTCAGAAAGTTGCATACAACTCGTACCCTAGATGCAAAAATGTGTACTTATGTATACAGTTTATTCTGGGCCTGAAGTTGCCCTCAGGTTGTCAAACATATCAATTGGCCAAAAGAAAAAGCTTTTGGTTCTACTGCTCTGCTTTGGAGGTTTTTGTTTGTTTGTTTGTTTTTTCCCATGCTGGAGTCTTCCTAAAATAGGACCTGTCAGGGCAACTAAAATAGACAGCATTGCACTGTGGTAGCGATTGGGCAGGACAGGGAATAGGCAAGAACTGAGTAGCCTCCTTTGTTTTTGAAGTTGTTTGAGATGGGGTCTCACTGTGTAGTCCTAGATAGCCCTGAACTCACAGAGATCCACCTGTCTCTGGCTCTTGAGTTCTGGGATTAAAAACATGTACTGCCACTCCCAGCAAGAGATACCTTACTTTGCAAAGCCAGTACCACGTTGCTTTCCATCATGTGTTGGACTCTAGTTTGCTTTAAGTATCTGTTTGTCTCTGTACATGTTAATGTATCTATGTGCCACATAAGCATTTATGAAAATAAAAAGCTTGAGAAAATGAATGTATGTATGCACACAGAAATGGATATATATAACCCTTATAGAATATATATAATAAAGATAGCCAAACATAATCATTTTTTAGTTTCTGTCATAGAAACCTGAATTCTTCCTAAATTGGCTCTTAGCACTTAAAGGGAAATTGGGTGATAATAATTGAAACTAAGAATTCTGATCATGTCTAGTTTTTTACTTTCATAGGATGTGGTTTTTAGATCAAATACCTTTGAGGTGGAAGAAGACTGGTCATATACAAAAAGCTTCCAGGAGAGTTTGCTTTATATCCCGTTACATGATGCTTGGATGTTAGGAGGGAGGCATTCTTGGGGACATGAAGATGAGAGAAAATGTTTCCACAATAGAAGGCAGAAATACACAGTACTAAATACACAGTACTCTGTGTATTTAGAGGATGGCTAAGATAGTTCTTTTAGCATGTTAGTCATGCTATCTTATATAAATAGTATCCTAATGGCTCACTTCGTTGTAATGGAATTTAAAAGCTTTCATGGGCCAGGGATCATTGCTCCTGTTGTTCAGCTGAGGATACCCATGACATACTGAGTTGAAACTGTGACTCTGTAATCTGGTCCAGAGCATAAATCAGGAAGTCTACACATTGTATCTTCCTTTCTGTGCTGCCTAAGTAGGAGATCTGAGAAGCGGTAACTGCGTTTGTAAGAACTCTTTCAGGTGACAGGCTGACATCTGTGAATGTAAAAGGGAATTTATCAACTGCCGTATTCATGAAAGTTAGGCTTTGATCTCCATTCTTGAAGCCATTGGGTTCAGGGTGTAAATGATGTGTTCAGAATGTTTTAATTTCTGAGTATTACTTTCCACCTAAGAATCTCATTCTTGAGTTCTGTTTGTATTAGATTTGAAACTCACCCGGTAAAGAAACTCACCTTCTTCAACAGGCATTTTATGTTCCCTGGTGGCTCTATGGTGACCATTTTCAGTGCTGAAATTTTCTCTGATTGGCTTGAGTGCCTATGTATCCTTGATTATAGTCATTGAAACCAGGAACATATAAGGCAGTGTTGGGCCTAAGTCACGTGTTTCGTTGATTCACATGCATGCAGTCTTATACCAGGAGTTGGAACTATTTGTGAGTCTTGGGCAATTATCTGATACAGAGGCTAGATGGTGTAGAAGTGTACATGGTTCTGTTATGTTTTATAATGCCCTTTCACTCAGTCTGTAGCTCAAAGGTCCATATGACATTTCTCTGGGCTAAATGCAACCCATTTGCTGCTCCCAAGGCTCCCCAGCCCCTTGTGTAGCTGAGTCATTCTGGCTCTGGTTAGACCAAGACCCAGACTTTCAGCCCAGTGCTAAGAGGATGAGGACTCTTTAGATGTTCAGATGGTAGCTTCTTTCCTTTTTGGAGGTAGAAGGGATAAGGCTTGTCTAATACTTAAAAACAAAAGGAAATTTAGATGAAATTGAAAGATGATCATTTGCACCTCTTGTTTCTTGTCCCATTATTTAACAACTCTATTAAGTCGTAGGGCTTATAGTAAAACTGACATTTCTTTACTTGCTGCTTGAATATTTTTTTAAAATATAATATCTTCCATGCTCTTGGTAAAGGTATTTTCCTTCTTTTATTTAAAGGAAATCGTATTAGTTGGCAAATACTACAGCATGTTGAAAGTATGTATCCATTGCTAGAATAGATTTTTATATAAAATGTTTTTGCATAATCTTTGATTCATTAATTTTTCTTCTTGGGATTTATTCTCAGGAAATAACTATTAATGTTCTGGTTTTTAAACTTTATTTTGTATTTATTACCCCAGTATGTCTATAGTAGTAAATTATAGGACACAGGTTAGCATTTGAGAGCAAGAAATTAAAACAAATCATGGTGCCTATTCATTGAGATACTAAGCTGTTCACAATGCTTTAACACAGAGATTCTCAGTCTCTTGAGTATAATACCAGAATTTTGACAGATCAAATAGTAGGATATAAATAGCTTTATGGGTTCTTTGTGAACTGTCTGAAGCATTAAGGGCAATAACAATATTTAAAATTTTTATTGAGGGTTATGTTGGTAGCTTAGTCACTAATGTGCTTGCCATGCAAGCCTGGGGCCCTGAGTTCAATAACCCCAGAACCATGTGGAAAAAAAAAAATCAAGTGTAGAGTCATTGAGATGGCTCAGCAGGTGGGGGTACTTGCCACCAAAGCCTGATGACCTGAGTTTAATTATAGAATCAACTCTCTCTCACTCTCTCTTTCTGTCTCCCTTTCTCCTTCCCTCTCTCTCTCTCTCACACACACACCCATACACTGAACAGATTTTTTTTTTTAAACTACAACAAACAGACTAGGTACGGTGGCTTGTGCTAAGGTGGAAAAGACAGGCAGATCTAGGGGCCTCACTGGCCAGCCTACTTGCTCAGCTCAAGACAGTGAGAGACCTTGTCTGTAAAACAAATGGGTTGGAGAGATAGATATCTTAGTGGTTAAGAATGTATATTGCTCTTGAAGAGGACCCAAGTTATATTCCCAAGTTTTACAACCGCCTGTAATTCCAGCTCCATGAGATCTGATACCCTTCCAGTGGAAACCTGCATTCACATGCACATACCCTCACACATTCACATATGCATACACAGAATTTTTAAAAATGAAATAGAATAAGATCTCAAAACAAAAACAGGGTAGATAGTGCCTGAGGAATTATATTTGAGGTTGCCCTTTGGCCACTACCTTTATGTGAACATATATATACATTTTCCCCATATGTTTACCAGCACACATAATTTTTTTGAGAGGAAAAGATATTGATGAAAAGTGGTGAATGGAAATGTCTGCAAAATAGGATATATAATATGGCTTATTTATAAGTTTATTGAATATAGTATGTACATGTATGTGTGTATGCTTGTGTGTCATCTGTACAACTGTATAGATTACTAAAACATAGGATATTCTTTACGTTAGTTAGAATTCTGGGATATCTTATTAACACACACACACACAGAGGAGAGAGAGAGAGACGAGACAGAAAGACAGACTTGTCTGTGTTTTCCTGACTTTCTATAGTAAGCCTACAGTACTTTTGATTTGTCATGGATGTTTCTGACCAGGTTACTGATATGGTTGAAAAGAGGAATTCTTTTACTGTGCATGTCTATTTTGTCCCTTCTTCTTCCTGTCTGCTGGGCATTAGCAGTCGGCCTCCATCATGGGCCTCTAGGAAGAAGTTGATATGTGTGGTCTTATGATGGATTTAGATTTTCTCTATAAAGAATAAGAAAGCATTGAGAACTTGATCAGATACCATGTGATGAACTTGAGGCTTACTTAGAAACCACCTGACTCTGGAAACCACAGCTGGCCATTTGTGATCATTCAGAGATCCCTTAAAGGCATTTGTAGGCAGTCGTTTATCACTTTTGTATCAGGTTCTTTCCTCATCTTTTGACTCATTTCACAATTTCCTTTCTTGCCTTTTACTAAATGCAAAAATCTAATCTCATCTTTAGTTAACTGCTTTTCAGCTGAACTCCTTAGGTGACCAAAAAGTGAACAGTTCATGTGGTGATCGGATGTTTGAGGACAATTAGCTATGATCAGCCAAATTCTTGCGTGGCAGATATTCATATGCTGCCTGAAAGCAGGGAATTAACATCTAGCCAGCAGTCCACCCTCTTGAGGTCTACTGAGGTGCCATACCAAGGAAGGAAACAGACGACACACATTGAGCTCGGGCAGCAGGCATGCCATTCTCATTATAATACTAGCAAGTACAAACCCAAGACAGCCTCCTGCCTTTAAACAAGGAGTGTCACTGGGAAAGCTGGGGAGAAAGTAGTGGATGTTGAAAATGAATCCCCTCCCAAGGGGAGCTCATGTGTTTGGACATTTGGTGCCCGCAGGTGGCAGTAAGGGAAGTTGTGGAGCCTTGGGACTGTGGCCTTGCAAGCAGAAGGTGGTATCTGGAGGCAAGGTTTGAAGGTGATCATGCTCCGGATTCCAGTCTGACCTCTCTGCTTCCTCATCTGCTGATTGTGAGGAGCTGCTGCCCCCCACTCCTGCTGCAGTGGTGCACCAACCATATCTTCTGGATCAGGCAAAATCTTTCATCCCATTAAATTCCTTCTTTGGGTATTTGGTAACACCAATTAGAAAAGTAACTCAGTGGCCAGCCTGGAAATCCACTGCCTCCTTCATCATCCCCCCTTTGCACGTACTTTAGGCCTGCGTTAGCGCTAGAACAGTGATGGCAAAAACTGTGGGCCAGTGAGATGAAATGGCCCAGATTTGGTTATCTGGGGTAAATAATGTAACTCAGTTCTAAAGTCTAGAGACCAAAATGTTTCATTATTTTTTGTTTGGAAAGTTTATGTGATACGTGTCTCTGGTGGCTTGCTTATGGCAAGTAGCCCTCAGACTAGCCAGCCACAGTAGCTACAGTGTAGATGGAGTGATGGACACCATGGAGTTTACAGCCTTCCCTTTCCTTCACCATTTTAGCTAGAACTCTTCAGGGTCAGCAAGAAGACCCTGGCTCATGGTAAACAGTGGGTCCCAGCCCCCACCCAAGGAGGAAGCCCAGAGCAAGCTGGGTCAGAAGTATACTTTGTTTGCTGAAAGGGAGCTACAGGCCATAATTAGATATGTAGCCTCAGTAGTGTCTTTCATGAACTGCTTAACTAAGGGGATGGATTCTGAATGAGTTTGTCAGGGTGTGGATCCCATTGAGTGCCTTCACACATGGGTCGTTCACTCGATGTGCTATCTTGATGCAGTCAGCGGACATGGTACACATGGTATGTGTGAGCTTGTTGCTGGAGTCCACAGCATGCTGTTTTATAGTAAACATCTAATAACAGAGAAGTAGCATTGTCGGTATGCAGCACAGTGGTGTAACCATGTTAAGTTTCATATGCTGCTCTTCATGCAGCTGTGAGTGCAGGGTGTCAGCAGCAGCATGAACAAGTGAACACTTTCTCTCTGGCACTGTGATCTTATGGGGCACCATTGTGACCAAATTCATTACTGATAAAAACATGATTATACAGTATGTGATTGTATTTGAAGTGTGACACCTAAGGACCAGTGACAAACTAATAAAAGTAAAGAAATGACTTAGTGCCAAGCTGGATGGTGTTAGTCATGTGACCCAAGGTTATTTTCTAAAAATAGAGCTAGTGCATCTACTTCCTTTTTAAAATATTTTCTCTTTCCTTCCTTCATGCATCTTTCCTTTTGCATTTCAGAGACTGGTTGATGTAGCAGGTCCTACCCAATGCTAACTATAGCTGCAATTTTAACTTGCTTAGTATAGGGCATTTTAGGACAAAGATACCTTTAAAACAATGAACATAGAAACAGACAGGTTTTGTTTGTTTTGGCAGAGGAAACTGCTTTCCCCACTAAGTAGCTCTGGAAAGACCTAATCTCTGAAGGTGATTATCCTTCAAGTTCCAAGTGAGAGGAGCAATCCCCTAGTCTTTCCTCATTGTATCTGCAGGTTTCTAGACATCATTTACAGTTGGGCAGTGCCCACTTTTCAGTCCTTTTTGAAAAGGTCACTCAAAACCTGTAGCTGCCCGGTGAGACTCAGACTCTCTTGTGGTCTTGTCTAAATTTTCCCTAGGTTTTAGAGGATGGCTTCAGCCAGCATGGTTGCCTCAGCCTGTGGCTGCTGTACAAAAACTGAGGATTTCATGTGCTCATGTTCTGGTCTTCAATATTTGATAAGAAGAACATGGACTCAGCTAGCTCTATAACTACTTAGATGGAAGTTGGAAACCTGAGTTTCGGATTGCTATTATGTGGGAATACTGCTGTTGGCAGCTTCTTGCTGTGGAAGAGACTGACTCCAGATGGGAACACAGTGGAGAAGGGCGTTTGACACACCTCTGTGCAGTCTTAGGGCAGACTTGACAACCTTGCTGACACTTTTTTGGTTTAGCATTTGCCTCTTGTTTTGTCTTTTTTTTTTTTTCCCAGAGCTGAGGACCGAACCCAGGGCAAGCGCTCTACCACTGAGCTAAATCCCCAACCCCGCCTCTTGTTTTTTAGTTCCTCCTTTCACAAGGCTGTTCCTAGGGTGACAACACATTTATTCTTCGGAGCAGGCTTTCTGACCCAGCAAGCTACAGCAAAGACCCACCTCGCTCTGGGCTGCTTATTGGACGTGGGGGTTGGGGCACAGCTGTTTACCATGAGCCAGGGGCTTCTTGCTGACCCTGAAGAGTTCTAGCGAAAATGGTGTCAGTCACCCCATTGTTCAGATTGGAGTCACCTGTTTTTCTCCTTTTGGGCTTAGCTCTGATAGTATGAGCAAGAAGCAGCAAGGAAGCCCTTCATTAAGGATGACAATTTCTTGTCTTCAGAGAGCTCCATGTTAGAACTGCAGTCTCTTTTGAATACCAAATGGTGAAGTAGTCCCAGAATATTATTCTTTGAAAAGACAAGTCTTAGCCCCTTGGTTAGTTGGAGTTACAGAAACCATTTGGAGATGCCAAATGGTTTGTTGAAGGGATACATTGCTTATAGGAGTCCTGGATGACAGTCCAAGGCATCCTCAGACTTTACTCTGCACATGACTCATCCTCTGGAGTACACTCACGTGTTGATAAAGAACATTTTTTTCCTGGGCCCTCAGCATCTTTTGTGGGGTCTGGCATGCCCTGGCATACATTATAGCAGGGAAGAGTAAGCAAGACTAGTGGTAGAGATCAGAGAGTGTGGAGTCAGACTGGTAACCTCAAGCCAACTCCCTGAATTTTATTCACTTCCTTCTTTTATGAAATGAAGAAAATGTTATCTAACTTACAGAGATATAATGAGTTAAGTGTAACAGTTCATATCATTCTCAATAAATACATGTAATACTTTGTGTATTTGTAGGTGGTATATGCGTGCATGTGCAAAGGTCAGAGGTCAATCAAGTGCCATTCTCCATCATTTTCTGAGTTACAGTCTATTATTGAATCTGGAGCTTATTAATTTATTTAGGCTGGCTGGCCTGCAAGCCCTAGGAAGCTTCCCTGTCTTTACCCCCACTACTGGGATTAGACATGGACTTCCACGCCCAGTTTTTACATGGGTGCTGGGGATCGTGTTTTTGTGGCTGGAACTTTACTGATGAGCCAATCTCTCCAGTTCCCTATAATTTTTTAAATATAGTTATTACTGTATATTAATTACATGACCAACCAAATTGGCCTTCTCTCATTCCATTTTCTGCTTATTGTCATTAAAGAGCCCAAACAAGACCTACCTCTCTGTGAAATCTTCTCAGTGAAGTCTTGCAGGTTGGTTTTATTTTGTAGTCCTATTGTGTAGTAATTAGGAAACCATAGTTTCCAAATATATAAAAGCTATAGCCATTTATGTTTTAGGCTTATAAAAATAAAAGTTATAAAAGTGCATTTGGAGCCCTGGGTCCACTGTCCTTCCGAGTCCCCGCACGTTTTCTTTGCAGTTCTCTTATCTCCCTCCTTTTCTTGTCTCCATTTGCATCAGGTCTCAGTATGGGTTGGTCCTCACTGTAGGTTGGCTGAACCACCAAGAGCAATCATTTGAAGACAGGCTTGCCTGGTTGTTGCCTTGTGGAACTACCAAAGAGATAGGCAGCTGGAGCTAGAACACCTCCAGGGACCCCAGGCCTCTAAGGATTGCCCTTGGGGCCTAGCAGGGTCTGCTTCAGGCCTGAGGCTGGGGCTGAGCTGGGCAAGCAGCCAAGCCTATCCTCAGGAATGGCAGCCCTGGCACAGAGGAAGGCTTCTGGAGGCTGATGTGCAGAGAAGAGAGGGAAGGAGACAAAAGCAGCTGAAGCTAAGATTGAAGGAGAAAAGGTGGGGATTGGTGGTGATCCAGTGTAAGCTGAATAAAGTTCTTATCTGGTAAATAAATATCCAAAGGAGTATAAAGGCTTAGGATACAGTCCCCAGTTATTCTACGTATAAGTGGTTCCAACCTCCCCCACTTGTTTTTCAGCCCATATCCTACCTCTCCTTATCCTTGGCTCTGTTTGACCCATTTGTGTCACATAGCTAAAGCAGGAGAGCAGTTACTTGTGAGACACATTTGGCTTGCCATGGTAGACCTGGGCTGGCTACTGAAGAACACTTCCTTCGGTAAAGGAAGCTTGAGTCTCTCAATGACTTTGATAGCAGTAATAATAGTGATTACAGAGGCAGACCCTTCACTGAATGCTTTTATGTACCAAATACGTGGATTATCTCATTTCCTCCACTCAGCAGTCCTCTGAGGTGCAGTGGAACGGGCTGCTGACAGACAGGTTTGTTTAATAGATACCTGCGCTTATTTCACACAACCTGTCCCTGTATTGTTTTCTCCCTGCCTAGGTAGGCTCCTTGACTTCAGTGTGCTGCCATTTAGTTTCCTGAAACTCAATAATTATTTCACAGAGCTATGTTTCTATACGGCTGTTACAACATACAATATAGCAAATAGATAGTGATCTTCATTACTAGTAATTGTGTTGTTTTTGGAAACTTGGCACTGTAGTGTTTAAATTGTGCAGAGGCCGTCAGCTGATGGCAGTGAGCAGGAGAGCCACCTGGGAAGGCACCACCATTAACTGAGTGTCCCTGCCTGGAAAGCTAGAGATCCTGCCTTTGCAGACCTATAGAGGTGGGTGAAAAAGGAACGTGAAAGCCTCAGGTTGGGAATGGGATATGGCTACCAATTTAAAGTATTCACCAGGCACAGCTTGATTTTATTGAGGATCAATGACAAGGAAATCCCTTCCTGTGGAGAGTCTGATTCTCTATGTGTTGGAGCCTTGGAACTTTTGAATATGGTCAGATATGTGATACTTTTTTTTGAGACTGAGTCTCACAATGTAGGTCAAGCTGGCCTGGAAGTCATAGAGATCCACCTGTCTCTGCCTCCCAAGTGCTGATATTAAATGTGTGTATCACTATGCCTGGCCTTTATTATTATTATTGATAATAACATTTTAAAAATATTTTTTTATTATTAGTGAGAGTGTATGTATGTGTAGCATGTGTGTGCATACACCTATTTTGTGTGTGGTCTGGGACCCACACTTTCAGAAGTGTGTTCTTCTCTTCACCATATAGGCCCTAGGGATTGACCTCTGATCTGGTGGCAGGTACCTTTATCACTGAACTACCTCAACAGCACCTGTGAAACTCTTTTTTTTTTTTTTTTTAAAGGACTTGGGCTAATGACTGTGGGGTAGGGCTAGCTATATGTACCTGGTACTCTTATCTGCTTTTCTTGACTACGTACAATAACCATGTCCGCAGATTTGGGAAATTTAGTTTATCACAGAGCTAGGGTTCAGTTTCATGGCTGGAGTTTTCACCACGCTGATGTGATGGAACAGGTCTGGGGCAAGGGTACTAGCATATCCCCTCCCTCACCTGGTTGGGGAGCTGAACCCAAGGGCATTATACTTGCTGGTATCGTGGCAGTTGGCCTGGCCTGGTCCTGGAGAGGGCAGTGCTAAGGATGTCCTTGATCATTGGGTATAGACATAATGGTGGCTTTTTTTCTTGTGGTGATGGTTAAGATCTGCTATTCTTAGGTTGCTGTATTGTTGGGCTTGAACTCAGGGCTCAGTGTGCTATCCCATGGTACTTTCTAGATGTAGGCTCAGTTGTTTCTTGGTTTCTTGAACTAAACATTCCAGGTTCTGTGACGTTGGATAAGTTTACTATATGCAGAGCCTCAGTTTCCTTGTCTTAAAATGGGGTTGGGATGAGGAGGGCAAATGGGCAAATGTTCTTAAAGTGCTTAGTTATCATAGAGCCTGGCCCTGATTCAAATGCTCAATAATTGATGGTTGCTGTTATTAGCCAACAGCCAGTGAGACCTTCCGCTTTAGAAAGAGTAAGGTTCTGCCAGCCTCTTGAACACAGGGCTGGTTGCTGTGACTGGGCCAAGAGAAGCCTAGAGAAAGAGGAGATCAAAGAGCAATCTAGGAGTAGTACAGACAGGAAAATACTGCCTCTTGACTTGAGACCACTACTCCATCCCACTAGAATGGGAACCTTTCAAAGAAAGGAGAAAGCCGACCTTCTGTCAGTGGGTGATTGATCATCTGTCGACATTGATTTTTTTCCCCCTCTTTTTCTCATCTGCTGAGCATGTTAAAAGCCTTCAGGTTTCAACTGGTTCCGCTGTATCAGGTCATCAAAAGATGCTTTTACATGGAGGCGCAGCAGAGTAAATGGGATTTAGGCCTCTGTGGGAGCTCCATCTGTTCTGCCCTTACCTACAGGCCTCAGCGCCCAGCTTTGGAGGGAGCTGCTGTACTGAAGCATCTGTCCAGTGGGGGTGGGGTGAGTGACCTGGGGAGGTGGGTCACATGGAGGGCAGGAAATCCTCTTATCTCACCCGGGTGCTGGGCCTCTTGCAGCAGGAGCTGAGCAGCAAACACTGGCGAGTCAGCGAGCCTGGGAATTAGAATTGCCAGTCTGCGAGCATGTGGGGTTTGTGTAAGTTTGGGTCTTTTGTTTCTTTCAGCAATCCAGTCTTTAGAAACACAAATCTGGAAAGCAGACCCTCCAAATGCTACAGTCCTTCTTGTTGGAGGTAATTCTGCTGGAACAGTTGCTTTTCTTGTATGGTCTTCCAAGAATTAACCCCTTTCCTTTTGAAATGTGAATAGGTCTCACTTATCGCTTGCTACATGCTTGAAGCATGAACAGCCTGTGAGAAGCCATGCCTAGGTCTGTCCGTTTTCACAGCCAAAGCACTTTTAACAGTTTTTAAGGGTGTGTGTATGTGTCTAAGCAAATTGAAACTGTAGTTCTTTTGAGGGCATGTGTAGACATGTCTTTTGTTTCTGAGAGTAGAGAGTAGGACACACCCTTATAGGAGTCTGCCTTGTGACAGGAATGATTGTGGTTCCTTGCAGATGACTCCACTCACTGCATTCCTTATAGAGAGATTCCTTTTGAAAGTAACTCCAGTTTATCCAGGCACTATTTGTAAACTGTTTTGTTTATTTTTTCATTTGTTTTTGTTCATTCACCATTCTTAACAGCTGCCATTTGCCCCAATACCAGACTTTCAAGAGCTCTGAATTTGCACCATGAAGGGACATGAAAGCTCTTTAAGAAGTGGGAAGCCTGCCAGGCACGGTGGCGCATGCCTATAATCCTAGCATGTTGTGAGGCAGAGGTTGGCCGATCTCTGTGAGTTCGAGGACAGCCAAGGATACACAGAGAAAGAAAACCCTGTCTCTAAAAACCATAAGGAAATGGGAGGCCCACATCGGACCGACACTGATTTTTGTCTGGTCTCTGCTTCCCTTGTTACACTTCTGGCTCTTGATTCACATGTTAACAGTCAATGGCTGTCATTGTTCTAACAGCAGAATTTTGCAAGTACTGAATTATAGATTTTCTATTATAGCAAACTAGTTGACAGTCAAGTGCTGAGTAGACATTATTAGAAATCACTTCTGCTTTTGTACACCGATTTCTAGCAGTTCATATAAAAAGTTAATTACAACAAACAATACACATTGAAGAATTTGTTCAGTGTCAGTGTAGTCTTTTGATCTGTCAGGTTTATCTCTTAGAGTTAATATTGGGTGTGGAGACGCACCTAGGTTGGGAAAGCACTTGGAGTACAGGCGTCACAGAGGTGGAGCAGGGTGGAGTACAGCTGTGTGAATCCAAAGAGATCAGACCCACTCCCCTCACCATTACACCATTAGGAGATTACGGAGGTGGCTTGGACATGGCCTTTTTTCCTTATTCTGTTGACTCCAACTTGACAGAGCAGTGTGTTTCTTGGGCATCCTTACAGAGCATAGGCAAGGGTTACGTCACCTGAGAGTACCTCCAGCACCTCATTGCTGAGGACTTCATGGACGCTTCATCATGGAGCCCTGCTTTTAGTTCATTTTCCGTCCCTTCTGTACAATCTGTGGGAGGGCAGGGAGGAGGACTGGCTGTATGAGGTGAGGCTCCTTTAACTCTCCTTGTTTCTTACTAAGGTGTGAGTGTCCCCGGCTCCATCCATTACCATTATCGTAGACTTAGCTACCTCTGTATTGTTCTGCTCAATTAGTTGCCATGGCTACCAGGCCAAGGTAATTTATCCTCCAAGGTGTTGTGTGTGTTATGCTGGGAGGAAAAGACCTATTATCTATTGTAACAATTTTTATTGAAATCTGAACATGTAAGTATTAGGTATAGAACCAGGTGATGAACTTGTGGCTTAATTCAGGTCCAGATAACTTTCTTATGAGGAGGCAAAACATGTCAAGACATTTCCTTTGGAACATTCTATCAGAACTGTAGTCCTTGATGTGTTCTGCAATGAATCAGCCTCTTGTAACCTATGCTACCTTCGGATTCTAGGAATTTCGCATGCTGGCTCTTCATATGTCCCTTAGCCACCATTTCCAAGTGTAAGCACCAGAGCAGGCTTACAGGAGAGATGATGGTGAGCTGGGGTCAGGGTCTCTCCCTTGGCTCATTGTTAGCTCAGTGAAGTAGAGTGGTTATTGGTGAACAGTTCTGGAGTGTAGTGTCTATACCCCACTTCTCTGCCTAGAGGTGACTGCTTTGTGATTTCCTTCCAGGTTGGCTAGCTCCTCTAACTGATGGCATGTTGAAATACATGGGCCAGTGGCAGCGAGGGCATCTGATCCAGAGGGGGCCACTCTAGAGGCCAGGCCACCACCACCATGGGCCAGTGTGTCACCAAGTGCAAGAATCCTTCATCAACCTTGGGCAGCAAGAATGGAGATCGGGACCCCAGCAGCAAGTCACACAGCAGGCGGGGGGCTGGCCACCGTGAGGAACAGGTGCCACCTTGTGGCAAACCAGCTGGGGATATCCTTGTTAATGGGACCAAGAAAGCAGAGGCTGCCACCGAGGCCTGCCAGCTGCCAACATCTTCTGGAGATGCTGGGAGGGAATCCAAAACCAATGCTGAGGAGTCTTCCTTGCAGAGGTTGGAAGAGCTATTCAGGCGCTACAAGGACGAGAGGGAGGATGCAATTTTGGAGGAAGGCATGGAGCGCTTTTGCAACGACCTATGTGTTGATCCTACGGAATTTCGAGTGCTGCTCTTGGCCTGGAAGTTTCAGGCTGCTACCATGTGCAAATTTACCAGGTCAGTCACAGATGCTTTCATGTCATTAGGGGAGCAGAGGAAGAAAGAAAATAACATCGTGTAGTGGTACCTGCTAGAATAGAACTCGGCTGGCTTCACAGGTTTAGGGCAAGTGGTCTGCTCTTCCCTTTCTGGCCATTTTCTCTACAGCTTAAGTGTTTTGAATTTATAGTTTTGAGTTATAGTTCTGATCCAGAGAGTGTCCTAAGGAATTTTCTACCACAGGCCTGAAACATACAGTAGAACAATACATCTCTTGGTAGATGAGACTCAGATTTGTGTCTCTGTAAAGCTTCCTTTTTGATACCTGCTGTCCTGTGTTCTCCCATGTGAATTCATCGTAGCACCAAGAGGCAGCCCGAGTTACTGGGCACTGACTTTCTGCAGTGAAAATGCCTTTGCTAAGCTGCTGCTCAACCCCATTGACAGCCACTTGGCACTCATCTCTTCCTCTTTCACATGTCAGTTCACATTATCTGTAGTGTGCTAGGTACTTAAGTGTCCGCAGACCAAATACCTCTGGGGATATGCCCACCACTCTCCTAGCTCTCAGTTTGTTGCCTTCAGCTAGGTCTGTGGGCAGTGAGGAAAGCTGGTCCCAGCTATCCTGTTATCAAGCAGTAGTTGCACAGGTTATCCAAGTTATGCATCCCTGTTGGGGTTTGTTTATCTATAAGGATATTGCAAGGTCCTGGCAGGCCATGGTTTGAAGAGTGCAGGGTTATGAATAAGAACTGACTTTATTTACTTATTTTTAAGACAGGGTCTCACTACTATATAGCCCTAGTAGCCTGGCCCTGGTTATGTAGAGCAGGGTCGCCTCAGTTTCCAAGATCTGCCTGACTCTTTGAGTGTTTGTGATTAAAGGCATGAGCTACCATACTTGGCCTGGCAGAAGAAACTTTAAAACCTAGCTAATTTATATGGCCTACTTGGTAGATCAGCTGTTTCATCACTTTAGCAACTTGCGAAGTCCCTGAGATAATCAGTATGAAACCCTGATATAAACTGCAAAGTGCTAAAAAGTACAGGTCTGTAACCCCAGTCCTCAGTAGGCTAAGGCCACAAGGGTAGAGAATTCAAGGTTACTTTGGGCTACATAGTGAGACCCTATCTCATAAAACAACAGAAACAAAAATACAGTTAAGATTTTAACTACATTTTTCTTGTGTGTCTGTGTACGCACATGTGTGCAAGTGTGTGCACGTGTGCACAGGTGCCATGCTTTAAATGTGAAGGGGCCAGAGGACAAACTTGAGGGAGTTGTTTCCTCTACCACATAGGCTCTTGGAATCAAAATCCGGTTATCAATCTTGGTGGCAAGTATATTTATTTACCTGCTGAGCTATCTTGCCAGGCCCCCAAAGACATGTTTGTTATTGTTTTTATTCTGTTTTATTTTCTGTGTATGGGTGTCTTGCCTGCATTGTATGTCTCTGATGTGCATGCCGGGTACCCTCAGAGGCCAGATCCCCTGGAACTGGAGTTATAGGCAGCTATGGGCTTCTAAGTAGGTTGGGGGAAATTGAACTGGGCTCCTTTGGAAGAACATCCATCCAGTGCTCTTAATCTACTGAGCCATCTCCTGCTTTGTTTTTATCTATCGTCTGTCTATCTATCTATCTATCGATCTATCACCTATCTGTCATCTATCTATATCTGTATCTATCTGTTTATCTATGTATCTACCCACCTACCTATTTATTTGAGGCAAGTTCTGACTATAACAGCCTTAGCTGACCTGGAACACAGGCTAGCCTAGAACTCAGAGATCCTCCTGTCTCTGCCTTCTGAGGGCAGGGGGTTAGCTGTCGTCTGTGCTGTCTTGCCTCATCACACATGGCGTCATTTTTATTAATCATACCTTTTCCTACCTGTCGCAGGAAGGAGTTTTTTGATGGCTGTAAAGCAATAAGTGCAGACAGCATCGATGGGATCTGTGCACGGTTCCCTAGCCTCTTAACAGAAGCCAAACAAGAAGATAAATTCAAGGATCTCTACCGGTTTACATTTCAGTTTGGCCTGGACTCTGAAGAAGGGCAGCGGTCACTGCATCGTGAAATAGCCATTGCCCTGTGGAAACTAGTATTTACCCAGAACAATCCTCCGGTATTGGACCAGTGGCTAAATTTCCTAACAGAGAACCCTTCGGGAATCAAGGGCATCTCCCGGGACACTTGGAACATGTTTCTTAACTTCACTCAGGTGATTGGCCCCGACCTCAGCAACTACAGTGAAGATGAGGCCTGGCCGAGTCTCTTTGATACCTTTGTGGAGTGGGAAATGGAGAGAAGGAAAAGAGAAGCGGAAGGGAGAGGTGCGCTCAGCTCAGGGCCCGAGGGCTTGTGTCCAGAGGAGCAGACTTAGTTGCTCTGTTCCAGGAGCAGCACTGAGGATCTGCCTGCTGCCCTGCAGCCAAGCGAGGAATTGGACCTTTCTGGAAATTACTGAAGATCCGGATATTTTCTACTTTACACCTTTCTCTGCCTTGTATTTGAAAGGGCTCTAAAATGCTGTATCATGTTTTAGGCACTTTCTTCAGTTTTTTGGTTATTTTGGTTATTTCTTTTTTTGGGCGGGAAATCCCCCAAAATATTTGAACCTGGCTACATGTTGTGTACCTTTTTTTTTTGAAGCTTTCAGATAGAATAAGCCTGCCATTTCTTGCACAACTTTATTAGATTTGTTTTGTTTTTGTGGGGGAGGGTGTAGGCCCGGGTTGGGGAGTGGGACTGTTAGGTTGAATTAACATTACAAAATGATACAGTGCCAGATCTCAGTTTTGCATATTGTTTTTCAGGGCAGGTCTGTACTGTGTGTAGTGCTGTTTACATGGTTGAATTTAGGTTGTAATAATTATTTTAAAAGATTTACACAGACATGAATACAGTGTTAACTGTTAGCCACATTGCATTAATTTCCAGACAGTTTGGAGCTCTTGGAGAGCCAAGGCCAGTCAAGAGCATTTGCAGTCTGACACCCCACCCCATCCCTTCAAGCTAATTTATCCAAAGCCCTTATCTTCCTCAATTCTTGCTCATTCCTTCTTTGACCTATTGTATTTCATGTTTAATTTATCCATCATCATGCTGTACCTGTCAGTCAAGTGAGCAGTTTTGTTTTGTTTTTTTGTTAGAACACGTTGTACTGAAAACCACTTAAGCATTGAATGCAGAGAAAGCAGTGCTACCTCAGTTTTGCTGGAAGTAGACTTCTTTGATAGTTTTCTTTGATGTTTTTGTATTTTCATGTCATAAGTGGAAATACTCCCTTCCCCTCACCCCCCTCTTTTCATTTGCCTTGGAGCCAAAGTTTCCGTTCCGGGTGGTGAGAAAAGTGTGCCTGCCAGCCAACCAGCCGACCTGAAAGAAAGCTGTGGCATGGAGCTCTGCTTCAAACTGTTTTTGTTTTTGTTTTCTTTAGTTTTTGTTGAGTATCATCAGCTTACTTGTCTGGCAAGTGCAGAAGCCTGAGGCTGGCCTGAACTCTGCCAAACAAATTATCCAAGTGTATTGAATCATTAAATGTGTGCCCTCTCCCCCTTTGCTGCGCCCACGTTGTCACTTAACCCCCAGGAGTTATTTATTATCTTTTTGTTAATGTCAAGCTCATTTGGGGTAATGTGATGACTGTTTAGGTTTACATGACCCTCCTCTTTTTCCCTTACCCCCAGATATGTATATATACATATATAAGATATGTATATATTTTACCTTTATAAAATATATATATACACATATATGTATCTATATCCCTTTGTTTATTTGTCTGCTAAAACTGGCCATAAAAGAGGGAGCTGCCTTCTATTTGTAGTTTAAGAAGATGCCAGGGAGCATCATAAATGGAGGCTGTTGTATATGAATTTGGACATTTTCACTAAAGAGAACATGAATTTGCTCACAGGAAGGAGGAACCAGTTCTCTAAACTCCACATGTTCACTCTGCAAGGCCAGCTTTGGTCAAGCTGCCACTGGGGCCTGAAGAGCTGACTCTGTCCTACTAGTTCTACTAGAAGGACCCTCTTGATAATTTCCCATTTAAAAATATCCTCAAAAAAAATTGTACTGGAAAGTGGGTGGCAGGAGCTTGTACAGTTCAGCTTTCAACACTTTGGAACAGATTAAAAAGGGAATCTTTTAATAAATAAAAGTTACAAAAATATTTATACTCTTGATATAATGAAAAAGTGTCTATTAAGTATTTGGATTTTTCTCCTTTGATTAGTCTACCCCAAATCCTGGGTATATGTTTCTCAACTTGGTCAAGAATTGCATGCTTTGAGTTCTTCCTACAATTGGAATTGACACAGGGAACATTTTTGTAAGTCTCACAATTGTCCTTTCTTGAGGGACAGATGAGAAACTTGAAAATCAGCCACAGACTAAAAATAGTGCTGGAAAGCCCAAGAAGCTTGGGCCAGATGTGCCCCTTTTAGCCAGAGTAAGACAAAGTTCTCCAGTAAGTATCCAGGGGACCAGCAGTTTCTGAGGGCACAGCTACATTGCAGTGTTTGGATAAGATCCAAACACTAGCCAGTTGTTCATCTAGCCAGTTGATCCCAATTCTGGATTAGCTAGAAGCCCAATGAGGGAAGAGGTGGCGTGTTCTGGTTAGGTAACTCAGTCTGTTCCAGATAAGAAAGGATGTATGGCAGGGAAGTGCCAAGAGGAGCCTGCCAAGGACCTCATGGACTCAAGGAACTCAAGATTTCTTCTCTGCTGGGTAGATATTGACTGCTCAGTTTCTCCAACCCCAGTGCCTGTGTCCCTATCTTCCAGCCATTTACAAATTGTGATTGTATTATTAACGTTCTGTTGTTGAGAAACTCCCAAGAAAGGAACAGTCAGGGCTGGCCTTTGGGTTCTCTGTGAAGAGGTTTTTTTGTTTTGTTTTGCCAAGAGATTCACAAGTGAAGAGTAAGGTTTGTAGTTGACATTTCTGGTTTCACTCAACCTCAGATAGGCTTGGGTGGATGAGCAGTCGCTGGAGGCAAAATGTTTGTCCCTCAGGTAAGGTAGCTTTTTGACACTGGGGAGGTGTGATATGTGGGTACCATTTTTAAATTCTGCAACATCTAAGCATTACTACAAACTGAGTATGTTGGAAATTGCTTTTGAAAAGCAAGTGACTTTTTGAGTTTCCATGGTATTTAGTAATTTCTTAGCAAGCTGGTGTGAGATAGAAGGTTGCTTTATTGATGCCAAACTTGAATGTATCATTCTTAGTGACACTTTGCTGTACTTCTGGGGGTACCTCAGCAACTCTCTTCACTGTGGCAGATGTGCCAACATGTGTTATTGGGTCCAGAAGCCTGTATGTACCCATCTGATGAAGTCGCCAGAGCTGGCTGAAAAATCCAAATTTCAGCCAACACTTTGGACCAAGGAGAGATAATAGAAAATGTGCAAAGCAGTATTGTTTATATTAGATGGACACGGTAATAAAGAATTAAGCTGTGCACAGTAGTAGCTTGAAACAGCACTGTCTCCTAGGGTCTGGTCGTTGGGCCAGATCAGGTCGGGGGACCTCATAGATTATGTACTTGGACTAAACATTGGTGGGAACTTGCTGATAAAGACTTTTCCAAAAACTAACAAAGCAAGAGATCTATATATTGGAATGTATGGTTTGCTGTATCTCAAGTGGGGTCTCAGTGCAGCAGGTGGACCTGGTTACATGGTTACATAAGGTATGGAAAGACAGCTACTGTTAAGACGTTTTTCTCCCCTACTGCCACTTCTAAAAGAGAAGGCTTTTTCTAGACTTACTCGCCTGTATGTTAGGATGGCTAGTGATGACCTGAACATCTTAGTAACTGACAAAGGTCTTAGTAGGAGAACTAAAGCAGTATTTAAATACTTGAAAGGACAAAATTATCAAAATATGCCAATTATGACTATTTAAGGACATGTGGCATTCATCTTCTCTTCTGGGTCGTGTAGGGGGCAGGTTCTTGCCACTCTTCTTCAGAGTTCATGCCTTTGCTAAGCTGTAATTGCAGCCCATACTCAGTTTGACCTGGTCCAGGACTACATGGTTGGGGTCCCCTGGCCCTTCTTTTTTTTCTTTCTTTTTTTTCTCTCTCTCCAAAGAATGATGCTTGAGCATTGGGCACAGATGCTGAGATGGTTTGATTAGCTGAGAAATCAAATTTCTGATTCAGGTGTTGGGGCATCGTGTTCTGTTTCTCTTGGAAACCCGGCCTGCTCTCACAAATACCTACTTCCATCTTGAGCACTGCCAAAAGAAGTCATTCAGCAGCTGCTGCTTTTCTCTCAGCACAAATATATTTGCTATAGAAGAAGTATCTTTCCTCCAATACTGGTCCCCAGTCCTTAGAATCTGATTACCTGGCTCTTCCCTGCTGCACTGAGTATGGTTCTAGGTTTCAAAGAGGGAATTTGAAGCAATAGGCAAACGGGTTGGTTGAAGTGGTCTTGCATATATCCTGTCTTAAACCGCTGAGGTTATGAGTCCACCACTCATGTGACCCTCCACCTTTGTGGATCCCTCTTGGTTTGTGACCAGCACATGTTTCTTGAGGTTGTACAGACTTGACAAAAGTTAACACTTTTGTATTCTCTGCACTGTTGCACTCTTCAAATAGCCCCTTGAATATTAACTTGATATACACATTTTTGTCTTTGATGTCTACAGTATTTTTTCTTTTTTTAAATTTGAAGGTTATCTGCTGTTGGATTCAATAAATTTGTTTACCTGACTATTGATATTTCTGCAGAAAACAAAACAAAACAGTGAATTTATTCTGAGGCAAAGTTTATCCACCTATTGGGAATCTTCCAACATGATGTTATGCTATATTAACAGCTTGGGGAAATGATCCATGTAGGATAAGAGCCCAGCTCCAAACACAGGTGATGATCTCTGTGCCTTGTGACTGCTTACATGCCCACTACTGAAATCATCTTACCTTAAGTAACTCAGTTCCCATAAGAAGTAAAGTTAGTCTTGAGCCCTGTGTTAAATGTGTGGTCCCTAAGTCGGGCTTGTAGTGATTAGGTTTACCTTTTATTCATCTGCAAAATTAAGGCATCTCTACCAGTGTTAGGATTTAAGAAAAGTTTATGAAACACCCATGATACCTCACAGTGCTCAACAATAAGCCCTCTTAAGGTTCTCCAAAAAGATGTCAGGTACATAGTATGAGTGTTGGGGGCGGGTGTAACAGTTTGTGTGTGGCATGACATTTGCTCTTTCATCATTGCTCCCTAAAGCTCAACTTTTCATTGTGCCAAACTGGAAGAAGGAAGACTTAATAAGAACTCTGAGGCAGCAATCAAATTCTGGAGTTAAGACCCTTAGTTCCTAACTTGTATCTTCTGGTTATTAGGTGGTCAAGAATGGCATTGATCAGCCATCTTGCTTATTTCTTTGATGGAAGTACTGATGGTTCTCAAAGATTCCTAGCCTCCTAGTATCTCCTAAGATCTAATAAGTGTAGTAAGTGTGGGGTGGGGATTAGATAAGCCTTTTCAATTGAGAAGGGTTTATAAGCTTGACTACATTCCCTAGAAAACGTAGTTTACCCTTGATCCACACTCCTCCCGTTGACTCCTAGGCTTTGACTTCTGTGCTTTGTTCCTTCTCTTAAGCACAGGTAGGGCTTTACAGATTGGAGAGTAACATTGGAAAGGACAGCCAACTGGATGTTAGCAGTGCTGTATACTACAAGCTGATAAAAGCCTATTCGCAATTAAATGATTGGCAAGTGATTTTTATAGTTACCAGATAAACTTAATTGCATGTGGAGTGGACTTCTACCAAGAAAGTATGCTAGAAAGTAGTCCAAAAGGATGACGAAGCATCACTTCAATTGTGGCTGCGTCTGTCAAATCTTGAAAGCAGATGGCTAAGTTGGCTATGGAAGTCATCCCTCTAGCCCTGGGTTTTGACTTATGAAAGAAGCAAAGGTAGCTAACTGGATAAATTTATCTACATATAAGAGAAAGCTACTATGTGTGTCAGGAAGAATAGAGGTCAAATCATTAAAGACATGTAAGCTTGGCAGGTAAATATTAATTTGATCTCTGGACTAATCAGGACTTGAAATTACAAGATTTCCATGCCTTAAACACCAAAGTAGATGCCTTTTTTGGTTGGTTGTTTTTTGACAGGGTAGCTCTGGCTCTCCTGGAACTCATTCTGTATACCAGGCTGGCCTCAAACCCAGCTTCTACTGCCTCTGTCAACAGCACGGTATTAAAGGCATGTACTGCCACCACCCTGCCTAGAAGCGCTAGAAAGACTGACAAAGAGACGCCATATTTGACCCATAAGCTCTTAAAAAGTCAACATGAAAAAGAAGTTGGCTTCACAGCAGAATAGGCAACAGATATTTACCATCCATTGAAAAAAATCTGGCCAAAAAGCTTCTGAAAAAGTTGGATGTCAAAATGGTACTCCAGAAAGTAGTAATTGAACATATGAAAAATGTCTTTTAATGTATCACATAGGAAAGATTATTCTGGAAAATAGTAAAATCTTTCTGTAGCTAAAACTATTAATATGTATCAATACAGTAATTTTTCTTTAGAAAAATACCTGCCAATTATATGTGTGTAAGAACATAATCTGCAGCTTCAGAGTCAATGAAGTAGTGTTTTAGAAATTACGCGTTACGATATTACCATATAATGCAGCTATTCTAAAAAAATCTAAGCCCACAAAATATTGGCAGTCATTGACTCTGGGGTAGTTGGATGTGTGTTTAAGTTTTTAAACTTACACCGCCTTTCCTATTTTGTAAGAGGTCATTTTTAGAGAATCAAGGACATAAAAACAAATGTAGCGTAATGTTCTGAACAATCCCAATATAGGCACAGGAGTTTAAAACCCAAATCAATAGTTTTATGAAACCCTGAGTTGCCTTTTCCCTAAGACTGCTCCTTGGGCAACTGCCTTGTTCCTCGGGCAGCTGCCTTGGCAGCTCAGCACTGGCTGCCTAGAAGGGTGTGGGAGGAACAATGCACAAACGCACTTATGAATGGAATGTGTGTTTTGTGAGAGGCCAAGTTGGCAGCTTTGGTTTCTAAAAGGTGGGAGCATCAGCTGGAAGAACACAGTGTGCAGGACTCTCAGAGGCTTGTGGGCCAGGTCCATTTCAATTCTGCAGCTCCCCTGGGGGAACCCTCATCCATCCTGAAGGAAATAGCCTTTCGAGTCTTGGGAGCTAGAGAGAGCGCCTTTATAGCTTCCTGAATACTTACTGCTGGACTTTGCTAATTTAATAATCTTAAAAACCATGAAGTAGGTTCTGATTTCCCATTTTACACAGGATCTTGTAGATCCCAGTCTAATACTATTCTTGACATTTTCCACAAACTGGAACTTTAAAGTCTCATACTTAAAAGTAGGTATTCACTCATCTTGTACTCAGAATGACCCAAATCACAGTAACAGATGAAGTTCTAACCCAGGCCTGTCCATGTCCATGAGAGGCACTCACTGTCTTTCAGGACAGGAGCCTCAAGGGGTAGATATCAGTTGAGCCCCAGCTGGAAAGGAAGCTCAAGTTAGCACAACACAAATTTCCTCCTGCAGAGGGACTCCAGGAAACTGTCTTGACCTCAAAACCAAGTGCTTGGTTTCACTTAGGGCCCACCCAGTCTTCTAGACGCTATACATTTATGGGCTAAACACTGACCTAAGTGCCCAATGCACTTAGGATTCTTTCTTTCCTAATTATAAAAGTAAGTAATGATGCAGCTTTTGTTTGTTTTTTGAAACAGCCAAATATAGCTTTGGTGGCCCGAACTTACTATGTAGGCTGGCCTGGCTTTCAAACGCAGATGCATCTGCCTCTGCCTCCATTGTGCATGCACCACCAACCCTGCCGGTTTTTCTTTGTTTGTGTGTTTAATAGAACCTCACACATCAAAGCATTTTGTAAAACATGATTTTCCAGTCCTACTCTGAAGTACTACTAACATCCTGGCACACAGCATTCAGGTCTGGTTCCAATGCTACGCATAGTGTTGTATATTTCCCCTACACAACAGGAATCAAGACTAATATTGTTCTATAGCCCTACTCATACACAACTATGAACTCAACTTAATTATCTCCACAGCAATTCTGAAAGCCGCTTGAGGTGGCTTTCACCCAGAAGGCAGAGGCAGGTGAATCTCTTGAGTCTGAGACTAGCATAGTCTATGCAGTGTTCCAGAACAGCCAGGAGATACCCAGTGAAACCCTGTCTCAAAAAGCCAAATAATTATTCTATGAGATACTAGCATGTCTGGTCCTGAACTAACAGTATTTAGCTTAAATTGAGCAACCTAATGATTAAAAAGCTGGGATTTGAAGGGGTGCATGTGCGCACTCTTTCTTTTGTAATAACCATGCGGTATCTACTTCATGCACTGCTTCTGCATAAGCAAGCATCTTATTACCCTCACTTCTTCAAGTGAATTGTAGGACCTGAGGGTACAAAGCAAGATTTTTGGTGTGACTGACAGATTACTTCACTTTCTTTGGAGCAGTCAGTATATATAAAATTAGGAATCGTGGACCTGTGTTTTCCAACAGTTACCTTAAAACCTAGCACTGTTTTTCTGAATTTGAAGTTTCCATTTCCAAGAGGTGCCCTGGTCTGCTGGGGACACCTGCTGGTGAAGGGTGATGCTGCAGCTGTAGCGATTCCCAAACGTGATTAAAAGTGGGCTGACTACAAAGCTGAGTCTTCCACTGTCTTTGGTCTCACCAGTCTATCTTTAACCCCTCTTGAACTTAAACAGATGCCAAAGAGTCGACAGTTTAGCCAGTTACTTAACAGAAATTGGGCAAAGTGGCTGGATTTCCTTCTCTTGGTCTCCTCAGTAGATGCCATTGAATGGCAGTGCTATAGGAATCAATCAGAACCTGTGTAAATAAACTCAGACCCAGCACTTGTATTCCCCCCTTACCATGTCTTAAAAGGAGAAAATGTTTTGAGTTTTGTACATTTATTGAAATTTTGAAGATGACCATAAACTTTAGCTGGTATACCAACTTTTTACCAAAGCTGTCTGCAAGATGGAGAGGCTTGCCCTCATCTTGAAAGGGTTATAGTGTAGTCATTTTCTCTGTATGTGAAATGGCACTTGGAAAGTGTGGGGAGACTCACACCTCCACGCCTGGGGTGTCACTTTCCTCTTCCTCTTTTATTTTCCTCAGTCCCAGGCCAGATCTGAAAGTGCTGCAATAAATAAAAAACGACATGGTTTTATCTATGAGTGGCTGTATACTGCTAAGGCAGAGGAAGTTTTTAAGTAGGCGTGTGACATCACCAAGTGGCAGGTTTATGGAAAAGCTGCCTGCCAGAGGGGGCTCAGTGAAGAAGCCTGATTCATATCCTAGCTCTGCTGCTTAAGAGATAACTGACAAATTTTAATTAAGCCTCATTTTTTTTTCAAATATAAAATTCTAAGACATTTAAGCTACTATGTCACCCAGGTTTAAAGAAGCATAGTAATAACATAGTCACTGGGCACTTCTTATAGTCAAGTATGGACTGTTTTAAACACTTGTAGTCTTAATCCTTAAAAGCACCTCAATGACTAAAGTATTCATTCCATTTTCCAAGCAAACAGGCTCAGATTATAATTTTTTAGTCATACAGTAGCAAGTAACAGCCAGGTTTCAGTAATGAAAATCTGCCCTTAGTCCTTAGAAACTAGTGTTAGTCTTTATTTTACTTAAAGACTTTGTTAATGCCACTTGAAAAACTTTATATTTTTTAACAATGCGTGTCACTGGAATAGTGCTTACAACTGAGGAGAAAGCTAATACCTGTTAGTTCACTGCCACCTTATGAATATTTGTGAGACTAGGTTAAGAGAGGTAAAGGCCTCTTTGCCTCGCCATCCTGTGTCCTGGTCAAGTCTGGAGTACCCTGAAAGCTCATTACCTACTACGTTTCTAAGCCTCAGGCCCACCTTTAGTGACACAGCCTATACTCTGGCTTAGCCTGGTGAGTACCCAAGACCCTGGCTCATCCAACAGCCATCCATCCCATCTACATTTCTTGCTTACCACTGGACTGGAATCATCCCTGTTCATCCAATCCATAATCAACATTGATTATCTGAAGGACTGACTACCAACTCTTCATACTTGATCTGAAATCAGGTTGTTGCACAACAATAAAACCAAACAAAACTTCCAGTCAACAGAGGCTGCCTAGAATCAGACATACAACCAGCAAAAACTCTCCATGACCAAGCCACATTGCAAAACACAAATATGAAAGGCCAAGACATTATGTCCCCCTTATAACCCACCAGCCCTATAGAAATGTTCTTCAATAAAAACTACCTAGGTGAATCCCAGGATACAATTAAAACAACATTCATAAACATCATTAAAGAGTTTACAAAAGGCAACAGTAGCAAGTCAATTGAACTTAAAGAAGAGAGGAGTAAATCCAAGAAAACAAATATGTGGCTGAATGAAATGACAAGACAGTTCAAGATCTGAAAACTAAATTCACTAAAGAAGTAGAAATAGGGCTGGAGGGATGGCTCAGAGGTTAAGAACCTTGGCTGTTCTTCCAAAGGTCCTGAGTTCAATTCTCAGCAACCACATGATGGCTCACAACCATCTATAATGAGATCTGGCGCCACCTTCTGGCATGCAGGCAGAACACTGTATACATGATAAATAAATCTTTAACAAAACAAACAAGAGGTAAAAATAATGAAAATTGGAAAACTCAATAACCCATTTAGGGAACTTGGGAAAGCCTTTCCAGTAGAATGGATCAAGCAGACAATATTAGGACTTGAAGATAAAGTAGAGGAATTAAGGATGGAGAAATGGCTTGGTGGTTATGAGAATTTACTGCTCTTGCAGAGGCCCCATGTTCATTTTTCATTTCCCAGTATCCATATCAAGAAGCTTACAACTGCCTGTAACTCCAGCTCCAAGATATGTGCCCTCTTCTGGCCTCTAATACACTCGTATCCCACACACAAACTCACATATATACACATAAAAATAAAAAGAATTGGACCACACAAGCAAAGAATATGAAAAATTAGCAAAAATACTATGAAAGGAATATAAAGAACTGTAGGCCAATACGAAAAGACCAAATCTAGTCAGGTGTTGAGCATATGTCTTTAGCCACGTTTATGCAGAGAGAACCTGTCTCAAAAAAAAAAAAAAAAAAAAAACCCAAAAGACCATATCTACAAATTATAGGTACAGGTGAAGGACAGAAATCTCAAGTCAATGGCACAGACCAGAACTTCAACAACATCATATAAGTAAACTCCCCCAAATTGAGATATTACTTAAACATGTAGCCCACAGTGGCATAAACTTCTTATGTAGTTGAGGCTACCCTGGAACTCCTTATTCTCCTGTCCCCACCTCCCAAGTGCTGAGATTACAACCAACACTAAATCCAATCTCTACATTAAAACGACACAGTTTGAGATCACAAGATGGCCCAATGGGGAAAGGCATTCGCCAATGAGCCTGTTGATCTGAGCACATGTATGTTCCTCCCCCCAAGGTAAATGAATAAGTATTACAAAACTCCTCCTCCCTCCTACTGTCTGTCTGTCTCTCACACACACGCACACACCGTACTGATTCACTCATCCCAGAACTGCACTCTGTTTTAGGATTTAACATTAATTTTTTTAAAGTATCATACTTTTATGTTTTAAAAAAAAATCACTGATTTACTGCAAATCCCTCACAAGAGAATTTTGTTTTCAGACATGTTTTCACAGTGTGCCCCAGGACTGGCTCTGAACTCATAATCTTGCTTCAATCTTCCAAGTATTGGGATTACAGTATGCATCATCTCCCCAGCTTAGACCTATAATGTGTAAACAGCTTGGCCACTTCTTAAAAATATATAATAGGAGCTAGAGACAGACCCACACAGCCTATTTCAGTAAATGAGGCTTAAAATTAGACAAATTTAAAGTTGCTGTGCCTCAGAAGCAGAGATGGCAATGAAGAAAAAAAAGGATGTCAAGAACATAGTTCTGATATGTGAGGAGGGTAGGCCTAATCACAGATAAGCTTGGGCCCTGTGTTGGGACATCTTGTCCTTCTGTTGTCACATTAGATACTTACTTCTTAACTCAGGTTAGAGGACCTAAGCCTTTGAAAGGGTATGTGCTGTATTAAAAGGACCTATAAATTTAAGCACACAAATAAAATAGGAACGTAATGTCTACTTTTTAGAACCGTAGTAAGAACTCATGTGTTTACAGGATGGTTTCCTCATCATGTACCTGAACATCATTCAATTAAAGGCCTTTCCTTGAGAACAGCCAAATTACAGGAATCAGAATCTCTGGCGCCAGGCTACTATCTTTGGGTGGTTTGTCTTCAGAGTCTAGGACCAAAGTCACATGTTGGTGTAACACTAACTTTCAGCTTGGAATGATGAACAGTTGTAGAGAAGGATGGTCATGATGGTGTATGACTTCAGTGTACTTAATGCAAACTTAAAAGGTTACAACGTAGATTACATATTATGTGTACTATATAAAAACAAACAACAAACAGCTAGCGGGAAGACATAGTGGTTACAGTCTTGCCACAAAGTTCCCAACTCCAAGTTTATTGTCAGAGGTAATCAGTATTTGTATTTTTATAAGAACAAAGAAGTGGAAGTCCTAATATTTTTTTACTTCATTTTTCATAAGTTATTACTGTATCAAGTTCTGAGTTGCCTGAATTCTACATTCTAAAGCTAAAAACAAAAAAACCCATGTAGTGACATTTTCTCCTACTCCTTTAACTTAAGCTAACTCAATCCTACAGCTAGGGGCCTCAGTAGTACTACTTACTATATAATATTCTTTAGATAGCTCTTTCTTCTGTGTAGGCCTGGCTGACCTAGAACTAGAGCAGGTTGGCCCGCACGATGCAGAGGTTATGCTGCCCCTGGCTCCACGTGCTACCATACCCAGTTTCCACAGATCCTGTTATGCTGTTTCTAGTTTTAATTCTTGTCGTGTCTTTTATGTTTACGCTATCGCTTCAGGTATCAATTTTAGTCATTTATCTATTTGTGATACGATGGTAACACCATAAAGATGGAGATTTACTTATTAAGTCCTTTGAACTATATAAATTTTAAGATATATAAGTAGTTAAATAATTTTAAAAGTTTCCTTTTATTGAAATAGATTTTTAAAAAATTAAAATCCTTGGATTTTCCAATATATAAAATTTATTAGAAGAGACTAGAGAATTAAAAAAGAGAAACAGACACCTCTGGGAAGCAGAGCTGTGAGTTCGAGGCCAGCTTGGTCTACAAAGTGAGTCCAGGGCAACCAAGGATACAGAGAGAAACCCTGTCTCAAAAAGAAAAAAATTTAAAAAAAGAAAAACAAGCTGGCAGCTCCTCTCTCACCTAAAATAAAAACTGGCAAGAACATAGCTCAATGGTAGAGTGATTGTCTAACATGCCCAAGGCTCTAGGTTTAATCCCTAGTCAGTCAGTCTCTCTAAGGCATCCATAAATCAATCATCCTGTATTGTATCCTAGCTATTGGCCTACTATTTAGTTAAAACCTACGCAACTTCCTAAGATACAGAAGTTACAGTTCTTCTGTGATTATTTATTTACTTTTTATTTAGTGTGTATATGTAGTATGTGTGTGTGTGCATGTGCCATGAATGACATGTAGAAATCAGTGACACCTTGTAGAAATTGGTTCTCTCTACCATATGAGTCCCAGAGATTAAATTAAGGTCATCAAATTTGGTAGCAAGACCTTTACCTACTAAACCATCCTGCCAGATGGCTTCATTATTTTTTTTTTAAAACTAGGTATCATTGTTTTTTGTTATTTTTCAAATTATTAACTTTATTATTTTTAGTTATGTATGTTTGTCTGTCTGTGTGTGGGTATGTTGCACAGGCCCACAGAGGCCAGAGGGGTCTGATTACCCTGAGGCTGGTTGATGAGCTGCCTGATTTCGGTGTAGGAAGTCAAACTCAGGTCATCCAGAGGAACAGTACATGCTCTTAACCATATTAAAGGATATTTTATTATTAAAGGCTATTAACGGATATTTTATTATTTAAAAGTGAGGGCATAATCAGAAAGCACAAAGGCTACATTCAAACAGCAGGGATTTTGTTGTTTTTGTTTTTGAGACAGTGGCTATGTAACCCTGGCTGTTCTGGAACTCTCTATAGAGACCAGCCTGGCCTTGAACTCATAGTACTCCTCATGCCTCTGGCTCCTGGAGTTCTGAGATTAAAGGCATTGCTGCCATGCCTGGCTTCAGCAGACATATTTTTGCCTGACCTAATGGCAGATTTCTCTTTAAGCAAAACAAAATAAAAATTATAAATACATAAAAACTTAAGATCTGGAAAAACTGATTACATATAGGTCAGCTACTGCTCTTATCAGAAAGACTTGGAGACAATCAAGCTCATTTCACTAATTTATTAGCTGCACGGACGCCACAATCACCTGATTTTTCTAAGAAAGTCAAAATCTTAATTTTCTCAACTTACCCAATAAGTTTCAAGAACAAGAGTTATTGACTGGACTGGGCCCAAGCTGTTAAGTATCTTCTTCAGAGCCCTGACATTGAAATTTTTATTAAATGGCCCAGCATAGATGGTTGACATCGCCACTTGGTCTTCATCTATAGGAAAAACAACAGAATGAAGAAGTAGATGTAAAAATGAACTGAAACCATAGGCAAATCATGGTTTACCTTTTCAAATGTCTAAAGTCCAGAGTTATTAAAGGGCTACAAAGATGGTTTAGTGCTTAAGAGCACTTGCTTCTCTTGCAGAAGAGCTGGGTTCAATTCTCAGCACCCACACAGTGGTTCACAACCACCAATAACTCCAGTTCCCAGGAACCTGTTGCTCTCTTCTGACCTCCAAGGGTACCAAGCAGGTATGTGGTACACACACATACTTGCAAAATATTCACACATAAAAAATAAAATGAATAAACACTTTAAAAGTTATGGATGTAAGTAATTGACAGATGCACTAGACCGTGTATTCAAGTCAGGCATGGTAGAGCAAGCCTTAATGCCAGAACTCTGGGAGGCAGAGGCAGGGGGATCTCTGTGAGTGTGAGGCCAGCCTGATCTGGACAGTGAGTCCAGGATAGCCAAAGCTACACAGAGAAACCCTGTCTTGAAAAACAAAACAAAACGACAAAAACAAAACCCAAACCAAAAAGCAGAGTTTGTATTCAAGGATTTCCACTGCAACATTATTTATAATAGGCAAAAATTAAAAATACAAAAGCTATATCATACCTTAAAAATAAGGAAATTGAACTAAGTAATAACATAGAAGATACCTTTTAAATTAAATTTTTAAAAAGGTTGCAACAAGGGTCTGGGGAAAGAGTTCAGTGGATAATGTGCTTGCTTGACACCTTGAGTTCAGATCCCCGGCACCCACATGAACACCTGAGTGCAAGTGGTACATGCCTCTAATTCCAGCACTGACAGGTAGAAACAGGATGACCAAATCAGTGAGTGCCAGAGTCATTGAGACACCCTGTCTCAAAAAACAAGCTAAAAGTGATAAAAGAAGATATTTAATGATGGCCTCTGACCTTGTCTCTACCCATGCATGCATTGGCCTATGCACTCACCCACCCACATACCTGTACATATGTATACACACAGTAAACACATACAAAAAATTGTAAAACAGTATACTCAGTTTGAGTCTTATTTTTATAAAACATGTTTTTTAAATGTTAATGTATATTGAAATAATATTGAGGAAGTGATATAAATTTAATAAAATTTCCTTAATGGAGGGAGGTTATAAGTAATGAAATAGTTCAACAGAATCCATCTACTTACTCTCTTCTTCATCTCCTCAGTGAAGAAGGGTGAAAAGGGCTCAAAAGAGAACTGAACAATGTTGAAAGGAAACAAAGGGACTTCCAATCTGGCTTGCTCAGGTATCTGAAGAGAACAGACAGGCATAGACTGAATGAGTCAGGAAACCAGGGCTCACTCAACTCCCTCCAGGAGCCACAATAATATAAACAATAATAATATAAACAATAATGTAACACACAGCTGGCTTCCAGGTCTAGAGAAAAATGGCTACAGCATACAGTCTTTTGGAAAAGCCAATAAATTACTGCTTCGTGGACTTTTGGCTAAGACCCAGTATAGTATCTGTCCTTGCCAGTTTACTATACTGTGTTCTCTGCCCAAGAATAAAATATGAAATGAGTTTCTGAAGCAGGGGCTGGAAGGGGAGCTTGTTACATCAACTTCACACATCAGCCTGGCACTGCAGAACCGCAGGAACAATGCACCCCTCCTAGGAATATAAGACTTGCTTGCAACAGGCCTGGAACTTATAATCTCAACCACACAGAGGCTGCAGAAAGCAAGTTCAAGACCAGGCTTTGACTGAGTACACAGCTGGGCTGGGCAACTTAGTGAAACCCTGTATCAAAATAAAAAGGCTATAGATACTGCTTAGTGAAACAGCTCTACCATACACAAGATGGTTGGTTCAACCTTCTAGTATCACATAAAAGCCATACAGATAATATGTAACACACATGACCCATACTTTAAATATTACTGAATGATTATTACACAACCTTCAAATTACTTGTAAAGGAGAAAATGAATTCCAGCAGAGGCTTCCATCCTTACACATTGCTGCAAGACAGAGAATAAAGAAAACAAACAAACAAAAACAAACAAAAAGGAAGCTCAAGAGAATCATTGGAGGAGGGAGGAGAATCAACACCCCGAAAGAATTAGATGAAGAACAAAGCTCTCCTAGAAAGAAAAAGTCCAATTAAATGCAAATAATGTCACAACTTTAATATTTAATAACACCAAACTACACGCCTAGCAGCATGAAATGTACAGAAAAAAGCTAGTGCCCTTTGTAGATGTGGCAAAGAGGAAAATAAGTTAAAGCTCTTGCAGAGAGAGGACATATGCCAATCTTTTCAAACAATATTATAAATTCCTCTTTTTTTCTCCTAATTTATGTTTAAAATTAATCTGAAACAAGTAACCCCCTGCCCAAACCCCAAGTGGTGGGGTATATGCCCCTAACCCCAGCACTTGGGAGGCAAGACATGCTAGCGAATGGGAAATGACACTCTTCATTATTTGTGTTCCCATCTCCCTCTCTGAATCAACAGGGGCTTAATGGGAAAGCAACTTCCCACTCCAGAGATTCTCTCTTGGAATGCATAGAGTGTACCCAATACTCTGAAGAACCTCGGGGCTGTCTGAGAACCTGGTTTCTTCTCGTCTGACTTGGAGAGTTCACAGTGCTGGAGGACTTGTGTAGAAATCATTAAAAACGGATTATTCTATCATAGCAGAGATGTAGTTCCTCAGGAAAATGCCAGGAGATGTAAGAAATTATGGGCTGTAAAAAAGACACAGCCACAAACTGCCAAGAGAATTTGAGACAGTTTAAAAATGCAGTTAGATTTCCAGAAAACAAATCTTGAAGTGCAGGAGATGCCACATGAAGCAGTCCTTAAAACCAGAACTGATTTGGTTCGTTCTCGCTCTCCCTCCCTCCCTCCTTTCTCCCTCTTTCTTGTGTATGTATGCAGACATGTTTGAATGTTATGTTGTGTATGTGTGTGTGCTGGAATGGAGGCCTGAGGTTGGTATACGGGCATCTCCCCCAGCCACTTTGAGGTGGGGTATTTCACTGAACCTGGGCCTCTCAGTTTCAGCTAGCCTGGCAAGCCATCATTCTCCAGGCATCTTTATTTCTGCCTCTCTGTCTCCCTCCCTAAGCCCACCTAGCTTTTTGCATGGTGTTCCTGTCACTTTTAATCTCAACTTGGCATAGCCTACAGTCGTCTCAGAGGAAAACCTCTACCAAGGAATTGCCTACAGTAGATTGTCCTGTGGGCATGTCTGAGAAATTGTCTTTATAAAGCTCCTTTAATTCATGCAGGGTGATACCATTCCTTGGGCTGTTAGTCCTAGGATGGAAAAGAAAGCTAATCATGAACTGGAAAGCACCAGGAAGAAGCATTCCTCTGGGGTTTCTACTTCAAGTTCCTGCCCTGACTTCCCTCAATGACAGACTATAACTTGAAAACTCAATTTGAGTCAGATTGTTTTGTCATGGTAACAGAACAAAACTATAATACAAGGTTCTGGGAATCTGAATGCTGGTACCTTAATTTGGATGGCAATTGCTTTATCTGCTGAGCCACCTCCTCAAACCAGAACTGATTATTTTTCTCAAATGTCTACTGCTCTATTATTGCCCCACACTGCCAGCCTCTAGACAAATAGAGTTTTGAGAAATTTATTTGTACCAAATTATTTCATTCTTATAACTTTAAAATAGGAATTACCATTACTCCCATTTTACCACAAAGAAATGAATAAATAGGTTACAGAACCACAACTGGACTGCAGACTCCAAAAACCAGGCCTTTTTCATCTCTGTACTATGCTTCCCTGGAGGGACTTTACAAACATCCATTTTGCTTTGTTACTATCTCCACTCTAATCTGTGCTTTCCTCTATCAGTTAAATATGTAAAACACCAATCTCAACATGAAAAAAAAACCACCTTCACACTAAATACATTTAAAAACGCACAATAAATTTTATATCAAAAATTCTCTTTTGATGAAACATTAAAAATACAAATATTAGGGTGAACATTCTTATTTACCATCCATCTAACCTTTTCCCAGGGATAAATTTCTCATGAAAATGACCATTCGAACTTCCTTATAAACTGTATGAAAGGGGAGAATTCTGTTTAGGCGCACGAGAATATTCCTGGAACGTCTTCTGTTACACAGATCTTAATAAATATCTGTTAAATGAATATTCTGTGTACCAGTCACTGCGTCAGTTTGAAACTATTTTATTATTGAGAGCCCTGGGATAGGTGGTGTCCGTGTTATCCCCATTTTACAGAGAAGAGAGCAGGGTTCAGTGAGGTCGGCGGGCGACCCCTCATCCTTCCGCAGGGGACCCTTCAGGTTGCCGGGGCAAGTGACTCCGAGCCACAAACGCCTCCGGGCCGCCTCCTGGCACTCACCTTGCTTGAGGATCGAGGCTTGCTTGTCCTCAGCATCCCACCGAGGTCTATCCAGCTCTGTCGCCAAGGCCGAATTCGGGGCCTCCTTCCCCTTTCTGGGCTTCCTCTCCATCGCTAGCTCCGTCAAGCTGCAGGGGGAAAGATGAGCCGGAGCTGACGACCCCCCCGAAACCGTGCCGGGGCTTCTCTCCCCCGAAGCTCTGGAGAGGCGCGATGGTCTATTTTTCCCTCGAAGCAGCCCAAAACCAAAGAGCACGCTTTGCCTTCGCAGAAAATCGCGCGGCCCTGCGACTTCTCCCCGCTTCTCCCAGACCCGAAGGCTTCGCGGAGGTCGGAGCGGGCTCCCCGAGGCACGCCAGGGGCGGAGCGAGGGGCTCCCCGTCCTCGGGCCTGCGTCCACGCCCACCCCAGGTCCCGAACCGCCCCGGGGAGCGCCGCGGCCGCCGGGAACGCGCCGGCGTTTAAACGGACCGGAAGCGAGGGCGGCCAACTTCCGGCGGCGGGACGCGGGACTGCGAGGGAGCGAGTGTCGGGAATGGCTACCAAGAGCCTGGCGCGGTACGCTAGCGGTTTCCCCGCGGGGTTGGCGGCGGTCCTCCGCGGCCGTTTTGTCTGGGTCTGGAAGGCCCCTGCCGAGCCTCGGTCTCGGGCGCCACGCCGCCATCCGCGCCACGCCGCAGGAGCCCGCAGTCCTCTCGCTGCGGGGCGCAGTGCTGGCTCGGGTCTGTTTAGGGTAGGCCCTGGGAAACGCCGGTAGTGTGACAGCGCGGTGCACATCGTTCCCAGCCAGGGGCCACTGCACCTCCTGCGTCCAAGTGGCCTGCCGAGGCCCGTTTTATTGTAAGAGTTACTACAGGCTGTCGAGTTTTGGACACGCTGTGCGCATTTGTGGGACGCGGTGGGACGTGCCCAGCCTGCAATACCAGCGAAGCAAGTTGTAGGCCATCCTGGTTTCACATGGAGACTGTCGGGCAGGCTGGGACTACGTAATGAGACCGTCTCAAAACAACGACAAAACCAAATATAACACACAGTATATGATGTGTTAATGAATAGCATTGGGTTTCAGGGTTTTAGAATCTTACCAGAGGTTTACACAAAGATAGCCATCTTTAGCAAAATACATACTTTTCTCATGCATGAAACAGGGATTACAGACATATGTACCTCCCAGCGTTGGTTAAAAAGAGGTTACCACCCTAATTTAATATTTGCTGAATGAAGTAACCAGTCAATTTTAGCTTTTAATTCCAAATCTCTACACTGCCCTTACAGCTTACCGTTTTCAAAAAGCCAAAGAAACTTCTCCAAGGTGTCTGCCTACTCAGAGTTGTACTCATCAAATTTTTGTCTCTGCTGCATTTGGGACCATGGTTAACACTTTCCCTTCTTTGGACTCCAGCGTATTGCTGTTGGGGGTCTCTTTGTCATAGATTGCCTTCCAGTAGTACTCTGGGTACCTTACTTCCTCTCCTAGATTTTTAGTTTAGGAACAGGCGCCATCTCCTTACAACATAGCAAGGGCCTGAAAAATACAAAAATGGCTAAGGGTTTTAAAGTGTATCTTTTCCAGCCATTTGTGTTCCCCCATACTACTTTGAAATGAGAACAGGTAAAATTAGTGTTTGTAAATAGTCACCTGAAGCCCATTCAGGGCGCTGAACTCAAGAGAAGATGGCAGTTAGCCCAAGAACCCAGTGGGGCTTTTAAAGTCTAGTCCTGGTTCCAGCCAGTCAGTACACAACTGCTGTTTGAGACAGGGTCTTGCTATGTACCCCAAGCTATTCTTAAGTTCAGTTCCGCCTTGGCTGCTGAGTGCTAAGCTTACAGGTATGTGCCCCCACATCCGACTCCAATTATATATAGTTCGTTAATGAAGATGTTGCCGTTTGTTCAGTGCTGCTAGTTTGATAGTAATCTGACTGGAGTATAATGAGTTGATTGGTCTTCCTGGGTTTCTAAATTTTAGGCGGCTTGGATTAATTAGGAGAAAGTCAGTTACACCAGCAAGTGGGAATCCAGGAAGAAGCAGAAGCAGTAAGTCCTGTGTTTTGTTTACATTTTGAAGCCTTGCACTCCAAACATTGACATAGCTGAAGAACACTGTGGTCTTTTGCAGAACAGTTGTATGACTACTTAATTGTCGTTGACTTTGAGTCTACGTGCTGGAATGATGGAAGGCACCACAACAGCCCTGAAATAAGTGAGTTTGGACTACCAGTGGCCAAAGCTAGTGCTCCATGAGTCTTCTTAAGATTTTGGATATGAATCAACCAATAAAAAAACAGGGTGTTGTAATCTGGCAGTTTAATATAAAATTATCTCACTTAAAACAAATTAATAAAATACCAAATGCCTGAATGTGATTATGCAAAGTAACTATTGTTTTGAGATTATATTTAAAACTTTAATTGGATAGAAACTGGAAAAAAATGGCTTTGCAATAATAGAGTGCATTTTAACACCTATGCAGTCTTCATATTTAATTGTGAACTTAAATGGACACATAACTTTGATATTTTGACTTATTCCTTCCCATGTTTTATTATAAATTTGTTTCTCACTGTTTTGGTTATTCTAATAAGCTTTTACTGGAATTGATTGCTTAATAATGCTATTATGAAAGCAGTGTATGTTTAGGACGATTTTATATTCAGGCCGGGTGTGGTGATACACACCTTTAATCCCTGCACTCAGGAGGCAGAGACAGGTGGATCTCTCTGAGTTTGAAGCCAGCTTGATCTATATCAGTGGTTCTCAACCTTCCTAATGCTACGACCCTTTACTATAATTCCTCCTGTTTTGGTGACCCCCAACTATAAAATTACTTTTGTTGCTAATTTATAACTAACTTTGTGACTGTTAGGAATCATAATATAAATATATGATGTACAAAATATCTGATATGTGACCCTGTGAAAGGGTCATTTGACAACCCCCTCCCCAAGGGGTTAGATTTCCAGGCCAACCAGGACTATATAGTGAGATCCCCACCTCCAAATAAATAAATAAATAAATAAATAATTTAAGTGTTGATCCATGGTTCTTTCATTTAATTGAATTAAATAAATAAATAAATAATTTAAGTGTTAATCCATGGTTCTTTCATTTAGTTGAATTTCCAGCAGTTTTGTTGAATACAGCAACTGGAGAGATTGAATCTGAGTTTCATGCTTATGTTCAGCCTCAAGAACATCCAATTCTTTCTGAATTTTGCACAGAACTGACAGGGATAAAACAGGTATGATGCAAATTTTAGAACCGGAGAAATCATTTTCCAAAAGAAAAATAAAAGCCAACTAACACTTGGAATTAAATTTATTCAGTCTTAAGAGAAATAATGTCCCCTCTATAAATTCACTGGAATCCTGAAGAAGAAAAAAAATCATAATAATGGTATAAACATATAAAGGTCAAGGGTTGTAGCTCAGCATAAGGGTGTAAGGTCCAGAGACAGTTTATTTTACAGAACCGATGTAACCCACTGACTTTTTATTTCTGTGAGACTTGGCTTAAAGATCATGCTTCTCTGAAACTATACCGTCACCAGCCTAGTTCTTCTTACCATGGTGAATTCAGGTCTGCAGTACTTCCTGCCTGTATGTGTTGACATCTCTTTACTAGATAAGCTCTGTCAGTCAGAACTCTTCTTTGTTCCATCCCCACAGTGTTATAAATGCTCAGTGGCTCAGGAGTTCATTTGCTGAGTTCAGATCTCTAATTAGGTTCAAGTTGATGAAGGGGTCCCGCTGAAGATTTGCTTATCTCAGTTCTGTAAATGGATCCATCAGATTCAGCAGCAGAAGAAAATCGGTTTTGCTACTGGGGATTCTGAGCCTTCCACTTCTGAAGTAAAGCTGTGCGCTTTTGTTACTTGGTCAGGTAACCTGAGTTGTGCCTCTGAACCAC
>CM053758.1:18477449-18510227 GCA_028658305.1 Pachyuromys duprasi
TGCATAAATGTGCACATACGTGTGCACACTCACCTGTGAACACGTGGCATACACATACTACACATACATAAGCCCCACCCATCCAAGAAGAGTAGCATTGCCACTATGTAGTCCCGTAGTTCTCCTTTTATTCTTGTTAACCTAGAATTATGTTTGTTGACCTCATTGACCAGGGAAAGAAAGTCAAGGGCCTCACAGATATTAACCAAGAAAAGCAAATTCATTCATCTTTTTAAAATCATGATTCTCCAGGCCAATAAGAAACCCTGACTCAAAATAAGACAGGTGACACTTGAGAAATAACACCTGAGGCTGTGCTCTGACCTGCACCCTGACCCAGTCGCACCAACATGTATGACCAACCACACATATGTACCAGTACACACACAGATGATATTATTTTGAAATAATCATCAACATAATTTCTTTATGGTAGGTTATATAAGATGTAGGATAATATAAAACATGAGTAATTAGCACAGCTCTGCTATGTCTCCTTTTACATGTTTTATTTGCAAATGGAAAAGTACTGACATCACTGACTTTTATTTTAATGTCCATTATGCAGACTGGGACTTGGGTGTTTGCCTAGAATATGAGTGTAGAAGAAAGCAGCTGTTAAAACCTGTGTTCTTAAATTCTTGGATTGATCTCAGAGCAACTTACAAGGTAAGGATCAAAGATGGGAGTATGTTCACTTTGTTCCTATTGAAAAGTGGTTGCATTTTAATCTTATTGGTGTGAATTTCTACAAATAAGGAATTTTTCTTCTAGAATGTTCACATAAGTATGTAATTAAAATATTTGAGACAGCACAGCAGTAATAAATCTTACAGAACTAAAAGTTATAAGAAATAACTTCATAACCTCTGTGATAGTCATTGTGTTTTTATAAATATGTCTTTTTTTATTTGGTTAGCTTTTTTATAAGAGGAAGCCCAAAGGGCTGAGCGGTGCCTTGCAGGAAGTGGGAATAGAATTTTCCGGACGAGAACATTCTGGTTTGTATAAACTAATAATCATTTCATTCTGTAAGTCATTTGACGTTTGTAAAATTTTTTATATTAGTTTCATTTAGGTTGTAGTAGTATTAATACCTTTCAGCCTAAAAAAAATGTTCTTACCCTATATAACTCAAACTATTTCCTATTTTTGAATTACCAGTTTCTTGAATTTAGATAAAGACTACCATGTAGTGATTCTAGTTGGTTTAAAAATAAATAATAATGAAAATGATAAGCACATCAAATAGAAACACAAGTGCCCAGACAATATGATGGACTAGTGAAAAAAACTGTACGTGACTATATTTTCATAAATGATGATCTGTACAGAATGCTGGTCACATTTTTGGAGGCTGCCTAACAAATTTTCACCTGTGTAAGTACAAGCCATCGTATCATCCATTACTAATGCTGTCACAACTTCTCACAGACCAAGTTATGATGATTAAAATCAGGTGGTCATGAAACTAACATGCCCCAATTTCTGTTTAAATGTAATTTGTTTTCTGTTATTTTTTTTTATGTTAGTACCATAGCACTCGGTGTTTGATACTTTGTTTCCTCAGGCTTAGATGATTCTCGGAACACTGCTTTTCTTGCTTGGAAAATGATCAGGGACGGTTGCCTAATGAAAATTACTAGATCCTTGAATAAGGTTAGTAATGTCTTGCCTCTTTATTTTGTCATTTTGAGTTCTAGTGTAGTAGTCATAGGTTCATTAAAATCTTGATTTCATGAGCGTAGTCATTTATACACAGTAGTATTTTTCCTTTTTTTGGTCATATATCATGTCTACTGAAGAAACTATAAATGCAGTTCCTAAAGCAGTGGATTTGTCTATGGAATCATAGGTTCTCACTAAGAAGAATCCCAAGATTTTGGCCAAAAATTTGGTTACAGATCAAGTTGAAGCATCTGCCTGCAACATTAGCATCCAGGGTCCCAGCATATATCAAAAGGAGCCCAAAAGTACAGTAAAAACTCAGGAAAATGTTCAAATGGATTCAGTTTATGTGAATTCTTCTATAAAGGACCAGTTACAACTAAAGAGCAACATGAAAGCAGATACTAACAATATCGAACGTTGCTTTTCTCTTTTTACTACTAAACCCTCAACTTCTGTGGAACAATTTTGCTCTCCTACCTTGAAGCCAAGAAAAAATGATCAGCTTGCTTCAAATGACAGCTCAAAGTCCCCAACACTTAACTCCAACTTGGTACTTGTATCTACAACCATTCCTTCTGTTAATCATGTTTCTGATGTAGAAATGGATCGCACCTTTGACTGTTTACCTATGTTGGCTGAGTGGGAAGATGCAGTTTTACTGCCAGCATCTCAGGCTGAGCAAGATACAGATTGTATGCTTCCTGGGAGTGACACAAATGTAGATACTTCATTTGATTCTGGAGAGAGGCCAATGATTTTAAAAGAACCAGAAATCCTTAGTTTTGAAAACTTTGCAGACCTTAAGGAGACTCCTCAACACCCTGAGACATCTAAGTCTATTGTGTACAAGAGTCCTCACAGCACAGTTTATGATGTAAAGGGAGTCAAATGTCCATCGGATGCTTCTGCTTTTAAATTACCAGAATGCAAACCATTTCCCTTCAGCAGTGTCAGCGCCAACGTATCACGTCCTTCAGCTTTAAGGGCACAGCCTCTTTTAGGTGGTACTAAAAGGAATTCCTCTAGTTCCCTAGCTTTGCCACGAGCAAAAAAGCAGACCTTCGCTATTCTTGAAGACAAGTCTTGCTCTGCAGTAACTTCTTCCCGTAAAGTTCCTCCCTCCGTATTAACATCCACAGTGAATCTACAAGAGCCTTGGAAGACTGAAAAGATGACACCCCCATTATGCAAGTGTGGCAGAAGATCTAAGCGGCTTATTGTTTCAAATAATGGGCCAAACCATGGGAAAGCCTTCTACTGTTGCCCTGTTGGGAAATACCAAGAAGACAGAAAATGCTGTGGTTATTTTAAATGGGAACAAGCACTTCAAAAGGAAAGAGCCAATAGCAAATCTCTATCTCATTCTTCAGAAGGACTCACTTTCAGCTCTCCAGAAACAAGCGATATTCATGACAGAAATTTAAGTTTTCCTATTAAAAATTATTTACGACTCAGACCTTCAATGAGAAATTGATACACACTCTTCTAAACTATCTTTTAGTTCAGTATAAGCCTTCTATGACATTTGTGCTGGACTGATAGCAGTACTCTATTACACAGTCAAATTACACAGTCTCAGCGTGCCTGAGTACTCTAGCTACACTGAGCGGTTCACACAGACTTATGCTCTAGTCCAGTAGTTGTCTCTCTACTGTTGTCTGTGCATGTAGGAATCCTTGTTCCTTAAATTCCTAAGCATGAGTCTTTGGATAATTTCACATAATTATATTTTATATATTAACATTTGTTGAATTTATCAAAATATCATAACCCCAAGAAAAAATATTTTTATAAACCATATTTATTAGGTTAAATTTAATAAGTAGCTATAGAACATGACAGCTGTCATTTGTAGTTAGACCATGAAATTTCAAATCTTTAAAATTATTTGAATAAAAATATGACTAATAAAATTCTTACTCAAGTTTTAGGTAAATATTCTAAGAATTATGATAGTTTTTTAAAAACAAATTATTTAGGCTTTTATTCAAAGCTTAGAGATTTGTTATGATTTGTTATAATATATTACAATTGTTCAGCTAAATTTTGGAAACCAGTGGGACAGAGATTTGGTTTAGAAACTGCTCCTAAAATAGATTTTATAACATCTCAGCAACAGATCACATTCATTTTGTTACCAAATTATAGGAACATTGGCATGAATGCAGGAGTCACTATTTGATTTCAGAACTCAGCCTCTAATGTCATAACTGCAGGTTACTTTATAATCCAACGTAAAAGCTCCCCAGGTAACCTGCGGCTGGTTTCCGCAGGCTATGGACACCATGTTGGCTTATCCATATATATAGGTGATTTGTGCAATGAGTTTAACTGGTTTTCCATTCTTTTTTCCTCAGTTCATTTCTTTTGACCTTCCCACTGACAGTCTTTGGCAGCTCGTTGATAAATTCTACCTGTTGGTGTTAAGGAAAGAAGTTAGTTCAGCACTAGTAAACTTCAGCTCATGCCACTCATGTACTAGCTCTGTTCTGACTTCGAGGTGGAAGGATATTGAAGTTGCGTTTTTTTGTCTGCTTGCTTGCTTGCTTTTTAACATTTAATATGAGCTAATCGGCTGAATTAGGTTAGAGGCTTCAGTTTAACCTCAAAAATTTGGATTATCTATTGTTATTAGTTCTGTGTGGAACTTCTTGAATAGCATATTTAAGGAGAAAGGTCACTTAAAAGGAAAGAACAAATAGTTGAAATGTTTCCGAAGCACTGAACAAATGCTAGTGTAACAAGGACGCCTACCTTTCTGGGGTATTTGTAAGGCGCTGTGGTCTTTTTCACGTGCTCCTGAATCTCCTTTTTCAGTTGTTCTTGATCATGGGACTTGTAATCAGGATTCAGAACAATAAAAGCCTTTACTACCTAAAGTAAACATGTAATACATCACATGAGTTAAGCATTCGATGCCTTGGTATGTCTTGTCTGCTTTCTCTCACTGGGAATCTACCTGGGGGGTGAACTGTGGGGTGGGGTGGGGCCATGGTGTAGTTTAATCCCTACTGTGTGCCTGTGCTCCTAACCCACCCGGGTGATCCATAGCTCAGTCTGTTCTCAGTACAGCCTGCTTTGCTCAGGATCACCCTTGAACCCCTGCTCTGACTACATTTTGAAATGTGTGTTCTGATCTGAGTCTGATTACCTCTGTCCTTGACTTGCCCTTAGAAACAGGGCAGCACACTAAGTACAACCTCTTTCGTCTAGGCACTACTCAGCTCAGCTCCTGTTGAAGAGAACAGCTCACTCAGACCATGTATTCTATTTGGGATTCTTTTTCTCAGACAAGAGTCTTGTTATGTGTATCAGGCTGGCCTTGAACTCACCGTGGTTCTCCTGTCTCAGCTTCCCAAGTACTGTGATTACACTTCTACACTTGGTTTGTTTATTTTTCTCCCCAGTAAAGATCGAACCCAGAGACTTGCACATTCCCAACATTGTACCTCTGAGCACACACCCAGCCCTTTCCATGCATTCTTTATACAAAGCTGTAGTGATGCCATTAGCCACTCTGCTATTGTCCTGACCCACTTACATGACTGGAAAGCAGAAGTAGAAATGGTAATAGCTATTGCTCTACCCACAAATCCTGTTCTCTTAGTCCTTCCCACAACTGTTTTTGGGAGATCTACCGAGACTTTTAGAACCTTCAGCGGAGAAGAAAGAAGTCTGGGTGTGACCCCGACTACTTCATTCTACTTAATTCCCAGGGGGGAATTGCCAGCATCACCATTCTGAGGCAATCAGATTCCTAGCACGGGTTAGAGTCCAGAGAGGCCCTTACAGCTCTTTTATGATTAAGTACTTAGAAAGCTAAAATATTGCCAAGTTAATTTTCGCACTCTAATATGAGAGAAAAGCCAATTCAAAAATTATTTGAGAGAGTCACTTAGAAAAGCCATTTTGTGAGAATTGACAATTTATAACTAAAAAATTTTTTTCACATTGAAAATTACTTACCAGGGAACAGATTTTTTTTAAACACTTTATAAAGAATTTCCTTTTTTGTTTTGCATTAATTTAAAACACCCTTTAATATTCCTAATTATCACATTGACATCATCAGGAAGTTATGCAGCTGTGCATGTGTTTGTTGTGGTTACAATTTTATCCTATTTATTTTTTGTTAGTTATTTTTATTATATTTTTAACATTTTTATTAATTAAAACTGTTTACAGGCATTGGATCACATGTTAACTTTTATAGCCTTGATAACATGTACTGTAACTTTCTATAAGCCGTTAAAAAAAAAAACTAGACAAAAAAACGTTGAAACATTATGGTTAAGAGTATGAACACTGAGGGGGGTGGGTGGCACACATCTTTAATCCCAGCACATCTTTGAGTTTGCGGCCAACCTGGTCTATGTAGTGAGTTCTAGGACAGCCAGGGCTCATTGAGAAACCCTGTCTCAACAAACAAAACAAAGACCAAAATAACAACAAAAAACACAAGAGTATGAACACTAAAGTCAGACAACCTGGACCCAAGGGAGTTTGTTGTATGGTCTTGATAAACTAAGATTGTCTCTCTTTTCCTCAGTTTCTTTCTCTATAAAAGAAGAAGGATTTGAAAAACTCGCCTAAATATAAGGCTTAGAGTAATATTTGGAGCATAGGAAGCCATCAAGAAATGGCTCTCAGGCGCAGTCGCAGAGGTACAAAGACTGACGGTGTTTGCATTTGTTTGCATTGGCATTTCCGTTGTTGTTTGGTTTGGTTTTTGGTTTTTTTCAAGACAGTTTTTCTGTATAGCCTTGGCTGTCCTGGACTAGCTTTGTAGGCAAGGCTGGCCCTGAACTCAAAGGTGTGTGTCACCATGCCTGGCTTGCTTTGGTAATTTTTAAACCATAAACCCATCATGTTGGAGCAGCAAGATGGCTCTGGGAAAGGCACTTGCTTCCGAGTCTGACATCTGAGTTTGATCCCTGACACGCATGGTAGAGAGAGCCACGTCCCAAAAATTGCCCCCTGACCTCTACAGTAAACAAATAAATGTAGTTTTAAAAAAATTTTAATCATTTGAGGTTTTAAGTTTCTCTGAAATTTTATGCAAAATCTTAGATTTTTCTGAGCAGTATCTGTGGCTGGCCCAGTTTGTGTACAGCCACTAGCAACATGTGGCTATTTTAATTAAGTTTCTTTATTCAGTCTCATCCCATTGCATGTGATTTGTAGCCCTGTATGTTTATATTTACTATTTGCTAGTGAAAAACATTTTCGTGACTGTGTAAGTCCAAGTTCAGCAGTGACCTGTGGCCTATGTCAGATTCTTAGAGCTGTGCAAGTCAAGGAATTTAAGGGCTTAGCCATCTCAATAACTTACCTATCTACCTACCTACCTGCCTTACTTTTTTATTTTTTTTAAGGATTTACTTATTGTTTTTATTTAATGTGTATGAAAGTTTTGTCTGTATGCATGTGTGTGCACTGTTTGCAGGCCTGGTGCCCATGGTGGCCAGAAGAGGGCACCAGATGCTGTAGAATCAGAATTACAGAGCATCCTGAGCACCCCCACGCCTACAAACAGTGACTCCTGGGAACTGAACCCAGGTTCTCTGCAAGAAAAGCAAGTACTCTTCACCTCTGAGGTATCCCTGCCTGGCTGCCTTTGTTCTTTCCACTGTTCCTCACTTTCTTCCATGTTGCAGTACTTTTAAAAAGCATTTAGAATATTAAGCATTATTTTCAGAAATAACAGAACCCATTCAGCCCTTTTTTCCTTATTGGAAATCTTGTCTTTTAAAAAAGACAAAATCCTCCTAGGCATAGCAGTGCACACTTGTGATTTCAGCATGTTTTGCTGTCATGTCTTCTAATAGTCTTTAATTTAGAGTAATTCTCCAGGCTTTCGCTTTCTTTTGTGATACTGACGTTTATTTCAGTCTATATTTTTATTATATATATTTTACACAAATTTGTTTTACTCGTAACGCATATTTGGTCTCATGGCAGAATGTGAGCATAAGCACCTTCCTTGTCATACCTGAGGTTAGGGACCAGGAGCAGGGTGTGCCGGGTGGCAGATGCTTGCCTCACATCGGCAAGGTCTGTCCCAGCACTTTTGAGGCAGGAGGACGCATAGTGTGACCTTTTCACAAGCAATTAGCTTGATGGAAAAAGAAAATAGCTTATAAAAAGCACACATTTAAAAGTTTAGTAATTAGGGCCTGGAGAGAGAGCTCAGTAGTTAAGAGCCTTCATGTGCTTTGCCAAATGACTCAGTTTCAATTCCCAGCACCCACATGGCAGCTCTCAGACCTGTCTATAACTCCAGTTCCAGGAGATCTGACACCCTCACTCAGACATTTGCAGGCAAAACACCAGTGCACATAAAAATTAACAAAGCAGTTAAGAAAATGCTCGTTTAAAGTCTTGCTTGCTTTTAGATAGTTCGCCTGAGAGTACTGTTAAACCTCGTGAAGAATGTCAGATGTGGTTTGGCTTGACTCTGAGGAATCCTTAGAGCAGGCTACAGTAAACAGTGCGCAGTAAGCGGCAGGACTGTCAGAGGCAATGTCGCAGGATAGCGTCTCTAAGTCATCACTGTGTGTGATTTTGATCCGTTCTTCTGGAACTTGCTACCCAATCAAAGACCTGGTTGGCCCTTTCCTAGAGGAGGAGTCAAACTGGCTAGAGCAGGCTTGCCTCAGAGAGTGAAAGGCTGCCTGTGGCATGCGGCACACTGCTGTTTTGTGCATGGATGCCTTATGGATCCCACCTCTGTCCTCCGCCAGGAAGTGTTGCAGCCCACCGTGTTGGAAGTTTCCAGAGTTTCCCCTCCCTCCGGCTAATGTCAAGACTACATCGAGACTCTACAACTACAGAGGAACTGTAACCCACCCACAGATCTTGGCTGTATTATATTCTGGTGACTGCCGAGCCAACCCTGGTTTTAAAGGCTCTACAAACCACCCCGTCCCAGATAAGCTTTTGCCTGGGTAGACAGAACTGATGATGACAGCAAGGTGTGGAAAGAGCAAAGACCCTGTGAGTGAAATTTAGTGAAGAGCCACTCGAAAGACTATTTGCCCCCTCTTCTCATCTACCTTACGTAGTCCCTTTCACAGTAAAATAGTGCTAACATTCGCACCACTCAAGACCTAAAACAGCTTGGGTCATCCACAAACACAACATGTTAACCTCTGGCATCAGCGATCACTTAGGAAAAATAATCTTGGAAGGAGAGCCATCCTTGTTTTATGTGATTAATTAGTAAAATACTTCATTTTACATGAAATACTGTTTAAAAAGTGTGTGTTTACGGGCTGTGAATATGGTTCCATGAGTAAAGTGTTTGCTCCTTGAGCATGAGAAATAAGAACCTGGGTTTGAATCCCAAGCCCCAGGCAAAAAAATAAAACAAAAACAGGTATGGCAATGAAGGTTTGAAGGTTACCCCAGCACTAGGGAGAAGGAGACAGGTGGGGCAGGGCTTACTGTCCTACCAAACAGCCTCGCCTAAACAGTGAGCTCCAGTTTGAGGGAAAAACCTTGCCTCAAAAAAAAATTAATGATTTTTTAAAAAGGGTGAAGTGACTGAGGAAGGTACTCAATATCCATATGTGCCTAGACAGGGAAATCACACATACACATGTTCATATAACACACACAAAACCACACAACTAGATGAAGTATGTATTTAGATGATCAACAGACTTGAAAGTCAACGGTGGTCAGTTGTTTTACCTCTCCTCGGGTGGGGTCTGGGCTGCTGACCACAGCTGACTCTGCAATGGCAGGATGCTCCACCAGGGCACTTTCTACCTCAAATGGTCCAATTCGGTAACTAGGAAAACAGGACAGGAACGCATAAGGGCGAGTTACAGATTCAGCCCAGAATGCTTGATAAGCACACATGCACATATGGAAAAGAAAGTTACCCAGAAGATAATATGATATCATCTGATCTTGCAACAAACCAGAAATACCCATCTTCATCCATATATGCTCTGTCTCCAGTGATATAGAAATTCCCTCGTAGAGTTGAAGCTGTTTTTGAAGGATCATCCTACAAAATAAATAGCATTTTGTTAATATTTTTATGAATGTGACTCTTTATCCAGTCATTTTTAAATGCTCAACGTAAAAGAAAGCTTGGCTGCATTGAGAAGCATCAGAATGAAGAGGAGCCAGAGTGAAGTCAGAATGAATTGTGAGCATGGATCTAGCCCAACATAAAAGAAAGAAATTGCAGTTAAAAAGACCTGCTCAACTCCTGGGGAGTGTTTTATGTAGCTATAAGGTAAATGTTGCAGCATCTCAAAGATTTGGAGAGTAGGCAAAATTAAGCCTTTTTCTAAATAATACTTAACACTGGCAAGAAAACAGAGAAGAGTTAAAGAAAGCACAATACTTAATTCAGAGCGGCTGTGTTCCTTGGTTTGGTTTAGTTTACATAAGGTCAGTTCTATAACTGGCTTAAGAAAACAAACAAAATATTGCTAGCTTCCATAAAGTTCACTGGCAGGTATGACCTGGACCTCCAGGTATGTTGATAGAAACTTTGCTCTACTTTGTATACCATGGTTAGAGATAAGAAAGCATCTAGTGAAATTAATTTACTTAATCCTATGGCCTCATTTCTTGTTTCTCTAGTTTCTCAGGAGTGGGAAGAGAGCAAATCAGATGTCAGAAAAATAATTGTGTGCCATTTGCTAGTTGAAAATGATCTCTTGATATTGAGAAAGTATAGATAAGAACTCCCTTTTATGAGTCCCTTCCAAGGATAGGGCACCAATGTGTTATTTCTTTGCCTGTCTGCAGGACTACTGTTCAGAGCAATGAATCTCTCAGCAAAGGACAAAGCTCCTAGGTTCGTTTTGTAAAAAGAGGAATTAGTGACCCAATACTGTGATTTCGATATAGGGTCTCAGGTATTCTAGGCTGGCCTCAAGAGTGCTTTGTAGTAACTGAAGATGATTTTGAATTTGTGATCTTTCTGCTTCTGCATCCCAAATGCTATAATTACACTTCTGAAGAAAAAATAGAGAAGAGATTTTTAAAATAAAGCCCTTACTACATAATGAGTAAAAAGGCCAAATGGTCGATCAGGAAGAACTTGAACACCAATATCTCCTTCTTGTCCGGGAGGAAGAATAGTGCCATTTTCATCTAAAATCTAGAATAAAACAGGACAGTTTATTTAAGGGAATTTTAATTGAATGCCACATCTAGAATTTTACCTTTGAATCTTTGTGGCCAGAATACAGGCTTTAAAACATTTTGTGTAGACTTTAAATTCTTAAATGTATTATTACCCAAGATATTGTACAAAATGTTATAAAATGCAAATTCCAAAATGTGAAAGAATAGTAAAAATTTTCCTCGCCTTTATCACCCAGCAATAATCATGTTTTACTAATGTTCTTTGGGACAATTATAGAGAAAAGAAACTAGGATCACTTACGAAGTTTTACAACCTGCTTTTTGTCATTTAGCAACAAGTCTTTGTTAAGCATGGGTTCCAGGTCTTGTGTCACGTCACTAAGTCAGGTGTACCAGGGAAGAGAATATTTCAAGCAAGTAACCTTGTGGTTTGTATGATCTGATGAACTTGAGAAGCGTTGATCCTAGTATTACAACTAGCCTTGTCCTCTGGAAAGTGAGCTCTTTCGCTGATGTGTTTTGTTTTGCTTTTTCTCCTTTTTTATGTGAATATTAGTGTAAAGCCTTTGTCCACACCCAGCTTTGAAGTTGGGTTGACCTGAGAGAACTTTAACCCTGTGCAAAGTGTGCAGATGGGGAAGTACACTGCTTTTTTCTACCCAGGCACCAGGTGATAGAAGAGGCTGTGTTTAAAGAAAACCTAGAGCCAGGCAGGCAGGCAGAAAGAGCAGAGTGTGCCACAGCCACTGTGAACTTGTGAATGTGGATGCTGGAGCCAGATTGCTTGAGACTGTGTTCCCACTCTAGGGCTCAAGCTGCATGAACTTGGGTGAGTTCTTTAATTTCTCTCCAAAGTCACCTGCAAAGTGGCCGCACTATTAACATAGCTTTAGGATTTTTTTCTGGAAATTAAATGAGTAAGTTCTTGTAAATGTCCTGAATTCACAGCACAATATAGGTGTTTGCAAAAAATAGCAAGAGCATTTTAAGCCAACACTTATCACCCAATTCTCTTTTTGCATAAAATTTGACATACAGAATTAAGAAGGGATTATCACATCTAAAAGGACTGTGGGTGGGTATGGTGAGGAAACATTCTCCTGGAAGTGGACTTGCAAACCTTCACATCAAAAGCAGGAGAAGGCTTTCCCATTGAGCCGGGCTTAATTTTCATCCCCTTGAAATTTCCACAGATCAGCACCTAGACAAGAAGAAAGTATGGTAACATTAAAAGTGATGTAAAATATTACTTTATCTATTGTGCATTCATTAAACAAAAAACTTAACTGTGAAGTGGGCTCAACACAAAACCCATAAAACCTGTGTTCTCGTGGAATGTAGAGATTCACAGTTTACCAGCATACACGATAATGATGTAAGAAAATCAGTTATATGAGTACATTAGCATTTGTACTTAGGTTACTGCAATGGTCTCTATGCTGGTTGTGTTTAAATAATCCGTCAATTTTTATAGATATTTAATTTTGGAATTTCAACTTTTCTAGGTAATAATTTTCAGAATTTAAAAGTTCAGATATTATGAATAAGACCTACCAAATGAAAATTGTTCAACTTTTCCCTTTCTCTGCCTGGCTTGTTACCCTTTCTGCTACACAATAACCACATTGTTCTTACTTTGTTAACCTTCTCTAGAGCTCTTGAGTGGTGCTAAGGATTAAACTGAGGCCTCACATATGGTAGGAAAGGTAAAATCCCCACTATTTTTTATCTGCATGAGTTCTTTAAAAAGCCCATGTTATTTTATCTTATTGTTTATGTATTTGGTTGTTCACACAGGCTGGTGGTGAACTCAGTGTAACTGAGAATGACCTTGAACTTGATCCTCCTCCCTCTACCTTTAGAGAGCTAGGGTTACAAAAATGCTTTAGCATCTGTTTTCTAGAGAGTCTCCCAACAGAGTTAATTCTTCAGGGGACCAGAAACTCACTCACAGCATTGTATTTTGTGAATCTTTAGAAGTTCCCTGTAACATAGATCCAATGCTTTTTTCTTATTAAAAATATTGTGCTGTTCTCACCTTGACCAGTTAATCATTTTTCTCAAAAATGTTACAGAGGTTTTTTGGGTTTTTTTTGCAATTAGTTTTTCTCAAGCTTTTCTTTATTTTTTTAAAAAATTGTTTTGTAACCACACCTTTCCTTATCTTTGCAGCAATCACAAGGACATATTAGACACCTTGACTTTTATTTATCTGACTAATCGCATCCCAATGCCTTCATTGGGGCAGGTACCGTTTCCGTCTGTCCATATCCTTCGTAGATGTCTAGGCCTGTCTTCCTTTTCCATTGTTCCATCACTTCAGGGTTGATTGGTTCCCCAGCACTCACACAGTGCTTCAAACTGTTGAACTTATAACTTCTCCAAAAACAAGGAGTAAGTTAGGTTGAGGAGAAATGGCAAGACATGGGAATTAGGACTATTGTAATACAAAGTAAGCAGTTTAATATAAAGTAACATCCAATGTCATAAGCAGATTATTCTAATATAAAGTAACACCTAAAGCTATAAGAAGATCATTCTAATATAAATGCCATAAGCAGATTGTTATAATGCCAGGTTGTCTTTTTTTTTTTTTCTGGAGACATCACTTGTTGCAAAGAAACACCATGCCATCTTTAGAAGGTACCCCTGAGGCTGGAGAGATGGCCCAGTGGTTAAGAGCACCAGCGCTCTTCCAGGGGGCCCCAGTTCAATCCCCAGCACCCACACGGCAGCTCACAGCTGTCTGTAGCAGTTCCAGAGGATCGCACATTTAAAAAAAAGAAAAGGTACCCCTACACACACACACTTACCTGTGGATAGATGGATAGATAGATTAGACAGAGAGAGAGAGGGATAAATAGATAGATAGGAACTCAGTCTCTTCCTCCCAAGTGCTGGGATTGTGTGCATCGCTGCACCCAGCTCTGTAATGCCATTTTAAATCATCAGTTAAAATTCACCTCACAACACTGAAGCTTTCCGAAGATACCACATCTGTGTGGAAGAAGATCTCATAGGCTGAGTGGCAACACTTCATAATTGTGGTGACATGGAATGTCAAGGATGGAGGGCCAAAATTATCCCTGACACTCTTCACAAACTCTAAAACTGAGATTCACTCTAACAGCAGAAGCCTACAGAAGGGATACCTTTCTGGCTCCCCTGTTGGCCACGCGCCTCACGCCCTCACCAGTGTATAGACAAATGCATTGATTTATGCCTTCCTTTTGTTCTGTGACCATGAGAGTTTGTAATCATTTCCACAGTGGACCGTGTCATTTGAGGTCATCTGAACTCATGTCCCTCCCTGGGCCATAGTCAATTGCATTTGACTCAGAAGAAACTGTGTGTTAGCCAATTGGAGCAAGAGCTGTGCTTTGCATCAACACGTGAGAACAGAAGTGCATTGTGAGCACTGTCACAGTATCTTCTCTTCAGGGCCACAATCAAGCATTTCAAATGGAGTCACAGTAGATAAAGCATGCATTCTCACTTCTGCTCTCTGGGAGAAATTGCAAAAAGGAGCAAGCCTGTCTACTCTCTCAGCTCAGTTAATAGCTGGCACCCCAAAATAAATACCCCCTCTTTTTTTTCTTTTTTTTATCGTAACCACTTCATTCAGAGTTCTAGACATGGTCTGATCTTTCCTCTCCAAGTTAATGGAAGTTTTCTCTGGAGACAGCATCCATGTACAAAATACCATCAAGAAGGCAAAGGAGGAGGAGAAAGAAAACACTAAGCCCATGCTGAGTAGTCAGTCTGTGGTTTGGGGCAGACAGGGCTTTCATTTTCCAACCTCCTTTTCTTCCTCTCCCCTCTGGCTGACCATTTGCCAGCACGTCTTACCTGGTCATGTCACTCTGTACAAGCATTCGGTAGGCAGTTGGTGCAGAGCAGAAGACAGTGATGGGGAACTTGGAGAGGGTCTGCAGTTAAGAAAGAGCAAGCTGTCTCAGCTGAAGTGTTAATCTGCCAGAGGCACAGCGCTGCAGAAAACTATATTTTCATGTAAATGGTCTCAGATCTCCTTCTGTCTCTGTGGACTTTACATGTGTAGATGTCTTAAAACTCCCAATCTCTAATATCCACTTATAAGTGAGTATATACCATGTGTGTCTCTGCTTCTGGGACACCTCACTCAGGATGATGTTTTCTAGTTCCCACCATTTACCTGCAAATTTCATGATTTCCTTGTTTCTAATTGCTGAGTAGTATTCCATTGTGTAAATGTACCACAATTTTTGTATCCATTCCTCAATTGAGGGACATCTGGGTTGTTCCAGATTCTGGCTATTACGAATAAAGCTGCTACGAACATGGTTAAGCAAATGTCCTTGTTGTATACTTGAGCATATTTTGTATATATGCCTCAGCATGGTATAGCTGGATCTTGAGGTAGCACTAGTCCTAATTGTCTGAGAAAGCACCAGATTGATTTCCAAAGTGGTGGTACAATTATAGGATAATCATACTAAAATCTATACACCTAAAGAAGCTAAGCAAGAAAGAGGACCCTGGGTAAGATGATCAATCCTCATTCAGAAAGGCAAACGGGATGGACATTGGAAGAGGGAGTAAACAAGGAACAAGGCAGGAGCCTACCACAGAGGGTCTCTGAAAGACTCTACCCAGCAGGGTATTAAAGCAGATGCTGAGACTCATAGCCAAACTTTGGGCAGAGTACAGGGAATCTTATGAAAGAAGAGGGAGATAGAAAGACCTGGAGGGAACAGGAGCTCCACAAGGAGAGCAACAGAACCAAAAAATCTGGGTCCAGGGGTCTTTTCTGAGACCGATACTCCAACCAATGACCGTTCATGGATAAAACCTAGAACCCCTGCACAGATATAGCCCATGGCAGCTCAGTCTCCAAGTGGGTACCCTAGTAAGGGGAACAAGGGCTGTCTCTGACATGAACTCAGTGGCAGGCTCTTTGATCATCTCCCTGAGTGGGGAGCAGCCTTACCAGGCCACAGAGGAAGATAATGCAGCCAGTCCTGATGAGACTTGATAGGCTAGGGCAGATGGAAGGGGACTAGGGAAAGGGCTTTGGGGGAGAAAAAGGGAGGGAAGGCCGGGTTGGGAGAGGATGAGAGACGCCTACAGCTGGGATACAAAGTAAATAAATTGTAATAAATTTTTGAAAGGACCAAATAAAACAAACCTCCCAATCTCTGCATGTGCTCTAGCTACCAATCCCACCAGTGATACCTCTAATGCTAACACATTCTAACCATGAACCTCCTCCATTCTGCCTTACTTGCAAGATGGAAGTTGACTCAAAACGGGGCAAATAGTGTGCAAACACACATGCTCCTTGGGTCCATGGAGAAAAAACACTACTCCATGCCGACTTTGCCCAGCCTGTGTCTGAAGTATTCCACATCACATCCGAGGCTGTCAAATCCAGCCAGAACCTAGAATACAAATAACCCTGTTGTGTAAATTTGTTAAATTAGTAGGATGAAAGTGTGTAAAACTTTAAATATATAAATTGATAAAAATGTCTAATTTGTTGGAAAACAAACTTAAAACACCAGTCCACAAATCACTTTCCTTTTTGCAGTGTTTATACTAGAGCGACGGTTCTGTAAAAATACCTTCCATTGACAGATAATCCTAAACCAAAACTGCTGTGGGTGTGTCCAATCATCTTTGGAAGTCCAGTTGTCCCGCTGGTGAAGAAAATGGCCATCATCTCATTGTGCTTTGTGTTCACACAGGTGTGGTGGTCACTGGCAGACCTGCAAAAGACAGTCTACAGTGTTTCTGTGAGTGGCTGCGAACCTCTGAAGAGGATTTGAAAACCCATCTGCTTGGGCCTCTTTAACACATGAGCTTCGATTCAGCCCCAAGGTAAAAGCTACCTCTCTTTCCATCCTTTTGCTTGTGTGATGTGAACAGCTGCCTTCACGATCATGCATCCCCTAGGGACAGCCCTCATCCAAAGCTGATCATTGTGGGGGTACAGGATCAGGATCACGTACTGAGATTGTCACAGCCCTGAGGATCCAAAGCCCAGAATTCCTAGTGTGTTAGCTGAGCACTTCATAGGGAATACATAGAAAATCAATTTCTTCCCCTGCGCAATTCTACATTCTTCCCTTCTTTCACAAGAAAATGTCTTAATAAGCCTTTCTTGCACCATTCTCTATCTCAGGGACTACATCTAGCCATCTGTCTGTCTGTCTGTCTGTCTGTCTTAATCAGACCCCTTACCTCAAAGTTTGGCAGTCTCAACTGTTAGTTCTATAATAATCACTGATTATTCTCTTTACTTAGCTGCTTTCATTTTTATTTACCTGACTGCTACTTAGTCAGATACTTTTGTCATTATTGCCTTTCTTTGTAGGTCACTGTTAGAAAATTAGGGGTACTTACTTCATCATCTCCCTGAGGTTCCCCCACCCTTCTCTGGAGTGCTGAGACACGATTAGTTTGGACCGGAGACTTTCGCATTTGGCTGCCACAGTATCTACTGCTGGGGCCAAAACATCATCAGTAATAATGCAGTTTGCTTTTGAAGATTGTAGTCTGTAGAGGATGTCTTTCTGGGTCAGCTGAGTGGTTCCTGGAATTAAAACTGTTCCTAAAGGAATAAAAAAGAAATAGTGTTTAAAAACAAGCTTAGCCTCTGTTACAGTAGTTAGGATCGTGTAGCTAGTGTATTCACATTCTGTGTGTCTCAGAATGAGTTAGTGAATTAACTAGGGAAGAAATATGTCTTCCATTGTTCCGATTTTGTCTTTCAAGAGGTCTCTAAGTCTATGGCCCTTTTGCCCTAACATAAGAGCACTAATGCTGAGTGATTGTCCTGTGTTTGAAGAACTCTTGTAACATTGAGCTTGGAGGAATTTTAATTGAAAAATAATGTTCAACATTGGTTGTGTGCTTGAGTGCCAGGTATTATTCTATTTTGCGTATTTTAACTCATTCATTCCCTGTTCATACATCTCCAGTATAAGCAGCTATGCATGGCTTGCCTCATAGCTTCTCAATAACTAGTGAAATTGCAGGAGTCAGAACCTTCAGCTGGACTCCAGAGCTGGGCATGTAACCTCTAGTCCAGAGACTCCTCCAATGCACTGGCTGTTTTCTTTTTCTCGAGGTTGTGTCTTTTCTGTGTTCCCACTCTTGTCTATAGTATAGTAAATGATAAGGTAAGGAGTAGTATGAAGCCAGGCACCCATAAACTTCAGCCTCATATAAGCCCTTCTCTGTGAGGCTTAGATTCTGCTTCTATAAAATTGGGATTATTATATTATGGGGATTACGTCTCTTGTAGGATTATTCCAGGATTAAATGAGTTAAAGCATCTTTCTTAGAATAAAACTTAATACATTTTAGCTCTTTTTTTTTCTCAAAGAATGAATGGACATTTTGCCTGAATAATAGACATGGTAACATAACATGGAAGGGAGGAATCTCATGAGCTCCCACCCCTAGACAACTACAGGCAACTAATGACTGCCATGAAGGGGAGAATTATCTCCTCCTAAGAATGAGCACCCAAATTGTTATCCAATACAAAGTGGTCATATTTTCACAACCAAAAACAGAGGATTCAGCAGTTGGTATTTATATGTTTGTGTATTTATCTATTCCTATATGTAACAATAATAATAAGAGAAAAAGAGGTCACTAGCTTGAGTGGGGACATGGGACACATTGGTAGGAGGAAACATGGGAGGGCCTGGAGAGGGGAAAGAAAAGGGGGGAAATGATGTGACTATGCTTTAATTAAAATATATGTGATGGCTCTTCTTGGTTGACAGCTTGACTACATCTGGAGTTAACCAAAACCCATGTGGTTGGGTACACCTGTGAGGGATTTTTTTTTCCCCCTCTTGATTGAATCATTTGAGGTAGGAAGACTCATCCCACATCTGGATCTTCTGAGGTGGGAAGATCTACCTGAAATCTGGGCCACACCTTCTGGTGGCAACCTTCATAAAGGACATAGAAGAAGGAAGTGCTTGCTCCGTGACTGCTTGTCCTCACTCTCTCTGGCCAGGCCTTTCCTTCACTGGAATTATAGCCAGCTTCCTTGGGATTCTGATGTAGACTGAAGACCAGCCGAGACAGCCAGCCTTGTGGACTAAACAGCTACTAGATTCTTGGACTTTCTATTGGGAGACAGCCATTGTTGGACTAGTCAGACCATAACCTGTAACCCACTCTAATCAATCCTGTTTATAGGACTAGAGATCTGCTCTATCAGTTCTGTTTCTCTAGAGAACACTGACTAATACAGTGTAATAAAAATAAAAAATAAATTATTAAAAAAGAATCTATCATCCAAGCTGGGAAGAAATGGCTCAGTTGTAAAGAGCACCTACTGTTCTTCCAGAGGACCTGAGTTAGTTCCCAGTGCCCATATAGGAGCTCACAAGAGCTCCAGCCACACACACACACGTGTGTATATATAAAATATAAATCTTTTAAAAAAGGAATCTGTCATCTATCTTTGTTTCTGTGTACTTACCTACCCTGCTTGTGAATTCATCATACATCCGTCTTCTGGCCTACACCATTTTTAGCCCCCAATCCTTAAGAGATAGGTAGATGGCTGGTTTTTGACCCTTCCTATGTGATAATGTGAATCAGAATCCCTGAAATCTGTGTGAAAGCATTGATTCCCAGGCTGCATGCCACAGTTGTAGATTCAGAAGATGTTGAGTAGGGCTAGAGAATTTGTTTCTGACAAATGGCGAGCGATACCTATGCCACCAGGCCAAGGTCGCACTGTTGGGACTGTCGGTGAGCATTGTGCTTCTTTATTCGGAAGTGCCTTCCCTGTTTCAGAAACATGCTAGAACTCATTTAACTACTCTGACATTTAGTAGTGTCTTTTCAAACACTTTAAGATCTTGTCATGGGCCAGCAAGATGGTTCATCGGGTAAAAGCTCCTGCTGTTCAAGCATGCCAACCTGAGTGCAATCCCACATTCCATGGCAGAAGGAAAGAACAGATTCCTGAAAGCTGTCTGACTTCCACATGGCACATGGCACCTGCACACCTGAATGCTCGCATGCATGCACACACACACACAGCTGCATAGACAAACAATTGAAGCTAAGATTCCTTTACAATTACAGTTGCACTTTCCTAAATTTGCAAAGAATACACATTAAAATGAATATAAGAAAAATATATGGACAGTTTCTGTTTCTGATTTGCAGATAAGCAGTATGTGCCACTCTTTGTAAGAAACAGAATTTATGTTGAACTGCCCCATTCCTTCGCTCTGTCCCACAGTCACCCATAGCTAACCCTTATGCAGACTGATGTATTATTATTGTTATTTTTGTTTGTTTTGTTTTGTTTTCTGAGACAGGGTTTTTCTGTGTAACAGTCCTGGCTGCCCTGGAAGTCACCTTGTAAACCAGGCTGGCCTCGAACTCACAGAGGTCTGTCTGCCTCTGGCTCCTGAGTTCTGGGATTGAAGGTGTGTACCACCACCACCACCTGGCATCATTACCTTTCTTTATCTTGTCATCAGTGTATAAAATCCTAAGCAATATACAAGCATATTCAGTTTTATTGAATTAGGACTTCAATGTTCAACTAGCTTCTTATTTTTAAAGATTTTTTAAATGATTTATTTTATGTGCATTAGTGTTTTGCCTACATGTATGTTTGAAGGTGCAAGATCCCCTGGAACTGAAGTTACAGACAGTTGTGAGCTGTCATGTGGGTGCTGGAAATTGAACCTGAGTCCTCTGGAAGAGCAGCCAGTGCTTTTTAACTCTCCAGCCCCTAAGGTTTGTTTTTATGTGCAAGTGTGCATGTGTCTGTGTCTTTGTGTTCGGGTGCATGCAGAGGCCAGAAGAAGGCATTAGATTACTTGGAGCCAGACATCCAGGTATTTGTGAGCCACCTGAGGTAGGTACCGGGATCCAAAACTCTGATCTCACAGCTGAGCAGCAAGTACTCTTAGCCCTGAGTCATTTCCCCAGCCTCTAGCTGTTTATTTATTAAGTGGAAAAATGACCAGAAAACATGGCGGTTTGAATGAGAGTGGCCCCTATAGTCCGATGTATTTGGATATTTGATTCTCAGTTGGAGGAGTATTCAGGAAGGATTAGGCAGTATGGCCCTGTTGGAGGAGTTGTGGCCTTGTTGGAGGCAGTATACCACTGGAGGTGGCCTCTGAGGTTTCACAGACGCCAGGTCCAGTCTTGCCTGCTCTCTGCTTCCTGGTTGTGGGTCAGATGTAAGCTCTCAGCTACTGTTCCAGCACCATGCCTGCCTGCTTACCAGCATAATGGAAATGGACGAATCCTCTGGAACTGTACATAAGCCATGAATTAAGTGCTTTATTTTACAAGTTGCCATGGTCATGGTGTCTCTTCCAACAATAGAACAGTAAATATGCTAGAGGAAGATAGTAGCCAGGTTGAAACATCAGAGTATGGTTGTCTGAGAAGGTAACAATAAACTGAGGATTGAGGGAGCTGGAGAGATGGCCCAGAGGCTAAGAGCACTGGCTGCTCTGGCAGAAGACTCAAGTTTGATTCCCAGCACACCACATGGTGTTTCCCAACCATTCTTAACTCCAGTTCCCCAGGGATCTGATGACACCCTCTCCTGGCTCTGTAGGCACCGGGGGTGCACGCAACACAGACACACATGCAGGGTAAGCACACATACACATAAATAATTTAATCTTTAAAACCAAACCAACCAAACAAACCAAAAATCCTGTCACTTGAAAGTTGACTAAGAGTTGGCCATGTGCTTAGTTTTGAGAGAAGGAAGTTCCAAGCATAGGAAACAGTATCCCGAGAAGTCAGGAGATGGGAATGACCATAGACATTAGCAGAAAACATTTGTCAAGATAGGATCACAAGGTCTAATTGTGAGGAGATTAAAGGAAGACTGTCGCCTTCCCAGATGTACCCATCCAGCAAGCAGATATGCTGCCAAAAGCACACTGTACCCAGATAAATGTCTCACGGTTACTTAGATGTGTGGAGAAACCTGGCTTATTGAAGTGTGATTAGGAGTGTGACCGTACTAACCGGTTCGCAGACAGGCCACATTTGCAAGCCACCACTCTGGGATCTTGGGCAGAATCACCATTACTCTATCTCCCCTTTGCAGGGAACAGGCTTCTGTGAGTATGTTGGCAAATCTCCTGGATAAAGATCCGAGTTCTTCAAAACCCCATCTCACCTCGTCTCCATTTCCATCTATCCACCAGAAAGCTGGATTGGAAAGCCTCTTTCCAGCCTGAGGAAAGCAAAGCCATCACGGACTTGAACTTGTTATATAGTTAATTATGTTTTAGCTGGCTTCATGAATAATATTCTCTGTAGAAAACTCACAAGTCAGTTGTTAGTCAGGACATACATAGAGTGAGTGCAGATCACTTAGGTATTCATGCTGGAAGCCATGTCAGTTCTTTGAAACCAAGTCCTTTCTCATTTATTATGATTCCCCCCCCAAAAAAAAATTAGGATTCTTACATCCTTCATCCCCTTGTTGATGTATATAGACTTCATTTCTTACTATTTTGACTCTTAGAGTCACTTTTTACTTGTTGAATGTTTAAAAGTAGAAAAACAAAACAGAAAAGGATACATTACTATAATCCAGGCTTTTTCAAGCAGCCATGATGGAACCATTGGCATCGTGGGCCAGATAAATCCATGTTCTGGGGCTCTTCTGCACATTATGGAACTTTAGCAGTAACCCTCTATCTTCATATGTCACTGGCAACTACTGACTTCTACTGTCTTCTACCCCTTCACGGCAGCAAAACTATCTCTAGCCACTGCTAAATAACCCTGGGGGCTATGACTACTTGTGGTTGAGACACTATAGTCTGAGCAGCATTTGCTCCATACCTTTTCCATACTGCTCCATTGGTCCAGGATGTCTTTTGCAAAGTTGAAATACTCTGGAATCTCTATTTTGAAGTCCTGTTTCATGGACTCATAGTTGGAAAAGTTCTGAGGGGTCGCTGTTGCATAATCTTTACACAGGACTCTTGCTAGGCGCTGAAAATTCCTAGCACGAAGTAACATCGCCATGATGACAAGAGCTAGCTAGCATTAGTGTTGTTAGATATTTTAGCACTTGAAATTTTCATGCAGACTAATCCAGCTAAAAGACAAGCAAAAATGGCATGTATTTGGTTTTGTTTGCAAAGTAATAAGACTCTAAAGCTGCTAAGCTTGATCATGATTATTCACCACCCTCTCAATGTCACTTTCTGAGCGTCCCTATGTGCCAAGTGCTATGCTTTGATGCTTTGTATATTCTTTGTTCTTAGAGAGACCCTGCAAAGTAGGTACTGTGTACAGGCAGAGAAAAATAAGAGCTATTGGCTGGATTCAGATCCAGAAAGGTCTGGGCCCAGCCCATTCTCCTGACTACCCTATACTATTGTTTCCTACTTCTCACGACTGTACAGAGGCTTCTGATCCAATGTCATATCAAAAGTCACATCAAAGCACCACAGACTATCTACACATGAGGGCACCGAGAGTAGCCCAGTGCCTGGCAGGCCTGAAAGCACTGTCAATGCCTGGTTTAGGCTGCAGTTCCCATGCTCCCACTAGGAGCCCACACAACCATCAAGTCCACACTTGGAGACATAATAACAGGTCTTCTGTTGGGGAGGTCCTTGCTTCTGTAAGAAGTCATTTGATCACCATGTCGTTTACTTGGCTGAGGCTATTAAAAGTTTTAGTGTTCCAGGGAAAGTGACCGAGTTTCTCCTCCTATGCTTCCCACAGTTTTCCTACAGTAAAACACAACTACTCTCATAATCATTAAGCCATACTTTTAACTGTGATTATAGCTGTGTGGTAGGGCAGCCTAGCTGTGTGGAAATCATTTCTGTAACGACAGGACAAAAAATACCAGATATCAGCTAAGCTTTATCTTATGTGAAACTGATGGCTGGGCTTCATGTAGATGCATTGGATGCGTTTGAAACCCAGATCCCCCGATGCCTCACCTCTTTGTCTGAGAACCTGGCAAATCTGTGATCTTCTGCCCTCTGAGGTCATCCAGCTTGGGTCTCCTTGTCTTCACCTGCAAAGAAAATACATATCAAACAAAGGAAGAAGCAGGCTGTACCCCGTCCTCATAGGATCTGAACTTGGGTCTTTGGATTCTCATTTGGATGGTTTTACTTTGGGCCAACAGAATTCCAGCAGAGCCGTGAGTTGATATCTCGTCTATGCATTGTGATATTTGACTCTGCCATAGATGCTGGTAGTAATAGAAATAAATAAACATAGTCAAATTCTTCCAAACCCCTTACTGATGACTACTGAAACTTGAACTTGATGCAGTTCTCATGTGCTATGAAGTGTTGTTCCACTTTCCTCCATAACTATTTAAAAATGTGAAAACCACTTGTTCACAAAGTTGTTAAAATGGGCAAGAGGCTAGGTAAGCTCATGGGCTACAGTCAGCTGATGATACAAGTTTGTAAATTCTGTGATGACCTGTGCCTTGCCCGTCATACTCTGCTTCTTTTCCTGGGAGTTATAACCACAGTTGACTTATAGAAAATACATTTTTGATCCAGTTTTCTGATCCAATTGAAATTAAAACCAGTTAAAAAAAAAACAATGTTAGCCTTTAACCCCAGAACTCGGGAGGCAGAGGCAGGCAGATTTCTGTGAGTTCAAAGTCAGCTTGGTTCATATAGTAAGACCCTGTCTCATATGTATATATATTAAAATATACATATATAGGAAATATACATATATAATATGCATATATATAATATACATATATAGGAAGTGTGTGTTGACTAAATAAATGGCCTTTTCAGACGGGGGAACTTTTAACTGCAGAGTACTAGTTGACCCAGGAGGTGCCTCCACTGCCTAGACCAGAGTTATGCGACTACCTGCATGATCCTCATGAGGCAGTTTATGTCAGTGTAAGTGCAAGCTTAAAATCAGTTTGCGGCCGATAACTCCTCAGCTAAGGTTTAAAACTCTGCATCCGCTTCCCTTCCCCATTCTGGGATTTTTGAGCTTGTGCAGGTCTTGTGCATGTGGTTAAAATCACTATGAGTTTATATGTGCACCTGTCCTGCTGTGTGCAAAAAATCACTGTTTCCTTGTAGATCTTGGAGGGGTGGCTCGTGGCAGTAAAATTAATCAGAACACACTGTCTGAAACTCTCAAAGGACTAATAAAAGTAAGTAAAACAAAATAAAAGTTATCTTATTGATTACAGTAGTTGTACTTCAAGTGCTTGATGGGCACATGTGGTTCCATACCACGCTGATCAGAGCTGGTGTAATGCCTTCCTGCTCATGCACAGCTAGCAGCTCACAACTGAACTCACATGAACCTTAAAATTCAGGAAAATTGAGGAGGAAATTTCCCAAGATAAGACATCTCTCCAGGTTCAGGGTCAGGAAAGGGATGCACAGAACTTTCTCTGACCTAACAGTTATGGAGATAAAGCAATGAACTGAAGGCCCACCGAGCAGCCTGCTCTTTAGAACAGGAGTCACTGAGGCTGTTTCTTCAGGCCTAAGTCCTCAGGGCCTCAAATGGCATTGTGCTTGACTTCAGATGGAAAGAGAGCTGCTTGGCTCTGCTGGCAAGTAACTTCCTGCCAGTTTGGCTGTGCTTTATCTTAAGAGGATTAGGATCAAGTTTCTTTCAACTCTGCCTCCCCGCCCCCAGTGCTGAAGACTTAAAGTTGCAACTGATGGTGGTGGTCAGCACTAAGTTCTTGGAAGCAAAAGCTTCTTGGCCTTTCCTTTTCGGTTCAATGGCTTCACATGGTTCAAAAACCATAAAAGATACATATTGAAAAAAATGTCCCCTTCCTGACTTGAAAGTTCTGTATTTTGTCCCGGTCCTGCCTCTCAGGAGTCACTGTTCTTCCTGACATCTCAAAGGTGACTGCAGACTCATTTCTCCACCATCTGTATACAGCAGGTAGCCTAGGCTTCTCCCTATCTCACCCACTTAATCCATTTTCAATAATGTGGCTTTAGAGACCTTTATTCTGTCTTAAAAAAAAAAAGATTCATTGCATTGTAACAAACAGCTGCCCTCTTATTTCATTAAACTAGTCCCTATTATTTTACAATTTAAATGAAAATTGAAACCATTTCTTCAAAAGGAATACCCTAATTCTCTCTCCCAATACAAATGTTATTTTAAAATAGTTAAGAGGTATAATAAACACTTCCTGGTCCTGTTGAAACAAAGGCAGGAATTTGATCTGGTTCAGACACATTTTTTTTTTTTTTGGAGGTTAGTGTGGTTCATTCATTTACTCAGTAAGTATTGACTGAAATGTTGCAGATATAGATAACATATTGGAGGAATAGAGACAAGTCCTTGCTACCGTCGTAGACTGGCACATATAAATGAAGTAAAAAAATAAATGTGTTATTACATGAAAAGGAAAATAGGGTAGCAGGTGAAAAGAAAGGCTATTTTAGAAAGTCTTTCCAGGGATGCTCTGTTTTTGCTGAGATCTGGCAAGCAGCTACTCTGTACTAAGCATTTGGCATTGATTTATTATTCCACATTCCAGGGAAACACACCACCCTCAAAACATACATACTCAACTGAATGGTGTGTCCCGCTCATCCTAAAACAGGCCTGTATCAAATGCTAAGAATAGCTCTGTGAACGGGACAAGGCCAGCCTCTGACCCTGAGTTTACAGACTGTTAAACAACTGCAGATATTTACACTGGGGATAAATTCTGTGTACTTACCTTGCTGATACCAAGCAGAATCAGAGTTCAGTGTGATTTCTCCCCATCACCATACAAACTTTCCTGCATTCAGAATCTTTCACACACATTGATGTAGCCACCTATTAGCTGCTCAAGTTCCAGCAAACAGCCACCCACCCATGCTCAGGCAAGAACCCTCATTAAACTCACCGTACAAAATAGACCTGAAAATAGGAGGGGGGCTTGCTGGAAAGAAGGAGAGGCTTGGCAGAGACGGGAAGGGGATGGGAGAGTAATAAAGGGTGAATATGGTCGACATACATTATGTATGTATGAAATGTTGCTAAGAAAAATTTTAAGAAAGGCACCACTACCTGGCCAGATATGCTTTTGAAGTATTAAAGTCTCATCTGAAATATAAACTTTGGGTCCATAAACGTGGCAGAGCAGAGGAATCGGCCATCTCCTCACATTTTCACAATACCCTTCCCCCTACTTAGCTCAAGTGATATGGCAGCTTGGCAGATACGCAGCCTCAAAGCAAAGCAAAACTCCCTGGTTCTCATCCTCAAACAGGACCCTGCCTTAACCTCTACTCTCCCACCCCAAAGCACTGCTTTAGAATGTTCCTTTTCCTGGAGAGTACTTATTGTCATAGATTTTCCATCCTTATGCTTTCCAAATACAGCTTCTTAGAGATAATTGGCATACTTCGGGAAATGTGGGAGATGGACTTCCATCTGTCATTGAGCAGGGTGCAGCCAGGCAGAAGAGAACAGAGAAACATTTGGCCCTCCTCTCTTAAATTCTTTTCCAAAACATTGCATTATGTAAACACATGTACCCAGTATTGAAAACTCAAACCTCACCAAAAAGCCTCAACACTCAGCTGCTCTGCCTACAGCCTCCTGTGGGTGCTCACACCACACCGGCTTCCCAGCAGTGTTCACATGACAGCTGCAGGGTTCTGAGAGAAACACCTTTGGCGTCCAGAGTACCTTCTGCAGTTGCTGGTTTTGTTTGCCTACACCATTGCAGGAAGTCTCATACAGGGGAAGAAAGGGTTACTCACTGAAGATCCAGCTTCCCACACAGCTGGAGTGATAGCAGACCCGCTTCACGGCAGAGAAAGTCAACTTCTCACCTCTGCCTTAGGGTTGGTAGTAGATCAAAGTGGAAGTGTGACTATCAGAGAAAGCCGATCTGCCCAGAGTGCCTCTCCTTTATTGGTGGACACTCTGAAGGGAGGAGCACAAATGTTTGCATAACCCTGGCCTGTCCTTCTTAACAGGTAATGATTTGTATACACAGCAAGCTTTTAGTAGGCTGGGAAAGATATGTGAACACGGGAGGGAAAGTGTCCAGAGAGTTGTTGAAAGGCAGCCCCGATAGGAGGCTCACACATGCAGCCCCAGCCCTTCAGAGATGGAGGCAGGAAGGTCAGGAGTCCAGGCTCATTCTCAGCTACATTGTGAGTTTGAGGTCAGCCTAAGCTACATGAGATCCTGCGTTTAAAAAAAATAATAAGAAAAAGAAATGTTAGGGTTAGTTCTGTGAATGGGAGATGTCCTTAGAAGGAGGAAGGAACAACTGGAAGAGTCAGATTTTTTTGAAATGAATAAACGAAGAACTTGAGGTTTATGTGGGGTTTCTAACAGCTCTCAGGAACTGGGAAGAACTAAGAATCACCATTGTCAGGTCACTTCTCCCCTTGAGTCCTTCAGTGTTTCTCAGCTTGCCAGTCATTCAGAGGACTCTAAGAAGCTATGAGGTCTTCTCTGAGCCACAGCTCACTGCTCTCTCTGCCTCTCCGAGCTGCAGCCACAGCAGTCCTGCTGCTTGCCCAAACACAGGCACCTTCCAGCCTTGAAAGCCTAGCTTTCCCACTGCCCATTACTATTCCCTCAGATAGCCCCATGGCCAAATCCTTGTTTGGTGAGATAGCCTATCCAAGATACTTTATTCACCACTTTTTCTAACCTAGAATGCTTCATTTTTTCCCCCGCTTTTAATTTGTTTTTAAACTTTTTGCATATCTTATCACTGGCTTCCTAAAGCAGGATGTACCGAGGCATCTATTGTGAGTTCCAGTGTAAGCTGTATGCTTTGTTATGGACGGTCTGTGTAAGTAAAACCTAGGAAGTTTGTTTTTTTGTTTGTTCATTTGTTTTTTATTTGTCAAAATAGTTTTCTTTTCTACCACAGTATCCTCATTACTCAGCTTTGTCTCTTCTCCTGATATGTTGGTTTCAAAGTTTGCTTTTTCTTATTTGTTTGTTTGTTTTCAATACATCCCAAACACAGTTTCTCCTAGCCCCACTTCTCCCAGGCCCCGCCCTCACACCTCACCTCCCCCCCTGATCCTAGTGCTCTTTCTTTCTCCCTTTAGAGAAAAGCAGGCTTCCCAGTGATATCAACAGGACACAGCGTAACAAGATGCAATAAGACTAGACGCAAGTAAACATATCAAGGCTGGCAAGCCAACCCAGTAGATGAAAAGGGTCCCAAGAGCAAGCAAAAGAGAGGCACCCCTACTCCCACCGTTAGGAGTCCCACAGAAACACCAAATTAACAACCATAACATATGTGCAGAGCACCTGGCATGCTCCACGATGGCCACTTTGGTCTCTATGAGCCTCCATGTAGCCCTGCTTAATTGATTCAGTGGGCCGTGTTCTCCTGGTAACCTCCACCCCTCTAGCTTCTACAATTCTTCCTACCCCGCTTCTTCAGGGTTCCCCAGCTCCAAGGAGAGGGGCATGATGGAGATCTCCAGTTTGGGTGTTCTCTCCACCTACTTTTTGGCTGTGGGTCTCTGTATCTTCTCCCATCAGCTGCTGGCAGAAACTTGTCTGATGATGATTGGGCTAGGCACCAATTTATGAGTATAACAGAATATCATTAGGAGTCATTTTATTGATTTTCCCCCTATCTCAGGTCTCTGGGCTATCCATCCTCCTGTTAGCCCAGGCAGTGTCAGGCATAGGCTCGCTTTTGTGGCCTGGGCCTCAAATTAGACCTCAACCATTGGTTGGCCACTGGGGCAATGCCTCAGTGCCCCAGTACTTCTGGCAGGCAGGATAGATTGTAGACTGAAGGTTTTGTGGCTGGGTTGGTATTCCAGCCCCACAACTGGAAGCCTTGTCTGGAACAGGGGATGGCTGGCTCAAGCTCCATAGCCCCATTGCTAAGAGTTCTCTTGGTGAGCTTCTACAGCGCTGCACAGCCCCCCAATGCCCTCCACTCCAGTCATCTCTCCCAGTCCACCCCACCACCTAATCGCTCCTATTCCTATCCCCACTTACCCCTAGTCCACCAAAAAAATCTAACCTATTTCTCTTTCCCAGGGAAGTTTATGCATCTCTGTGAGAGGCCCCCTTGTTACTTAGCCTCTTTGGATCAACTTAACAGCTAATATCCACTTATAAGTGAGTATGAGTGACGTTTGTCTCCCTGAGTCTGGATTCCCTCCCTGAGGTTTTGTTGTTGTTCCATGCATTTGCCTGCAAATTTCATGATATCATTTTTTCCCTAACAATTGAATAATACGCCATTTTGTAAATGTGCCACATTTTATTTATCCATTCTGTGGTTGGAGGACATCTAGGTTGTTTCCATTTTCTGGCTCTTATGAATAGAGCTGCTATGAACCATAGCTGAGCAGGTGTCCTTGTGGTGGGATGGAACATGTTTTGGGTATACGCCCAAGAGTAATATAGCTGGGTCTTGAGGTAGGTAGATTACCAATTTTCTGAGAAACTGTCATATTGACTTCCACAGTGGCTCTACCAGTTTGCACTCCCACTAGCAAAGGAGGAGCATTCCCCTTGCTCCACATTTTTGTCAGCATGAACTGTCACTTGTGTTTATGATCTTAGCCATTCTGACAGATGTAAGAAAGATGGAATCTTGTAGGGATTTAAATAGGAAGGGCCCCTGTAGACTCATGTGTTTGAATGCTTGGCCCATACATAGGGAGTGGCCCATTAGGAGGTGTAGCTTTGGTGGAGTGGTTGTGGTCTTGTTGGAGGAAATGTGTTACTCTCGGGGAGGGCTTTGTCCTCAAGCTCTGCTCAGGGTGGCACACAGTCTCCTGCTGCCTACAGATCAAGATGTACAACTCTCAGCTCATTCTCCAGCACCATGTCTGCCTGCATGCTGACATGCTTCCCACCATGACAATATTGGACTAAACCTCTGAAACGGCAACCCAGCTGCAATTAAAGGTTGTCCTTTATATGAGTTGCTGTGGTCATGATGTATCTTCACAGCAATAGAATCATAACTAAGACAAATCTCAAAGTAGTTTTGATTTTTCATTTCCCTGATGGGTAAGGATGTTGAACATTTCTTTAAGTGTCTCTTGTCAATGTAAGTTTCTTCTATTAAGAATTCTGTTTATATGTGTACTTCAGTTTTTAATTGCCTTATTTGTTTTAATACCCAGTTTTTTAAAAAAATTCTTTATATATTTTGGATATTATCCCTTTATTGGATCTGTAACTGGCAAAAATCTTTTCCCATTCTGTGGGCTGCCATTTTGCCCTATTGAGAGTGTCCTTTGCCATGCAGAAGCTTTTCACGAGGTCCCATTTATTAATTATTTATCTTAGTGTCTGTGCTAACAATGTTCTGTTTAGAAAGTTGTCTCCTATACCAATGTGCTCAAGGCTATTTCCTACTTTCTCTTCTATCAGCTTCAGTGTATCTGATTTTATGTTGAGGTCTTGTTCCACTTGGACTTGAGTTTTGTGCAGGTTGATAGATATGGATCTATTTGCATTCCTCTACATGCAGACATCTAGTTAGGCCAGCACCATTTGTTGAAGATGATTTCTTTTTTTTTTTTCCTATGGTGTATTTCTGGCTTCTTTTATCAAAAATCAGATATCCATAAGTGTGTAGATTTAGGATGGGGTCTTCAATTATATTTTATTGATCAATGCACCCATTTTTGTTTCAGTAGTTTTATTAATATAGCTCTGGAGCCCAACTTGAAATTGGGCATGGTGATACTTCCAGCAGTTCAGTTCTTTTATTATTCAGAATTATTTTAACTATCCTGTTTGTTTTTTGTTTGTCTGTTTGTTTGTTTTGAATTTCCATATGAAGCTGAAGATTATGCTTTCAAGATGTGTGAAGAATTGCCCTGGAATATTGATGGGTATTGTATTGAATCTGTAGATTTCTTTTTGCTAGGATGGACATTGTTACTATGTTAATCCTACTGATCTATGAGCATGGGATATCTTTCCACCTCTTGATATCTTCTTCAACTTCTTTCTTCAAAGACTTTGAGGGTTTTTTTTTCATACAAGTCTTTACTTGCTTGGTTTGGGTTACCCCAAGTTATTTTATATTGTTTCTGGCAATTGGAAAGGGTGTTATTTCCCTGATTTTTTTCCTTAGTGCATGTGTCACTTGTATAAAGGAAATCTACCACTTTTTTAAAGTTCATCTTGTATCCAACCACATTACTGAAGGTTTTTATCAGATATAGGAATTCCCTGTTAGAATTTTTGGGATTGCTTATGCATACTACAAATAAAAAATATATAAAATGAGGTATAGCAGAGCAGTAAGATTTAATTGCTATGCTAATAACTAATGCTCATATGTTTTATGTTATCTTACGTCTTATATAATCTACCATAAAGAAATTATGTTGATGATTATTTCAAAATAATATCTTCTGTGTGTGTACTGGTACATATGTGTGGGTGGTCATACATGTTGGTGCGACTGGGTCAGTGTGCAGGTCAGAGCACAGCCTCAGGTGTTATTTCTCAAGTGTCACCTGTCTTATTTTGAGTCAGAGTTTCTTATTGGCCTGGAGAATCATGATTTTAAAAAGATGAATGATTTTGCTTTTCTTGGTTAATATCTGTGAGGCCCTTGACTTTCTTTCCCTGGTCAATGAGGTCAACAAACATAATTCTAGGTTAACAAGAATAAAAGGAGAACTACGGGACTACATAGTGGCAATGCTACTCTTCTTGGATGGGTGGGGCTTATGTATGTGTAGTATGTGTATGCCACGTGTTCACAGGTGAGTGTGCACACGCATGTGCACATTTATGCAGAGGTCCAAGGCTGACATTAGGAGCCAAGTGCTCTCCACCTGATCTATTGAGCTTGCTGCTCTAGTGAGTCTGGCTAGCCAGCTTGCTCTTGGGCTTCCCTGTCTCTACCTAGTGTCCTTGGAGTACAGACAGACCACTGTGTGCAGTGGCTTCTACACGGGTTGTAATGATCCCAATGCTGGTCCTCGCGATTGCACAAGCACAGTATCTGCTGAGCCACCTCCT
>CM053758.1:18510727-18563338 GCA_028658305.1 Pachyuromys duprasi
GGCCTCAGTGCTCCCCAGTGTGGTTCAGAGGCACAACTCAGGTTACCTGACCAAGTAACAAAAGCGCACAGCTTTACTTCAGAAGTGGAAGGCTCAGAATCCCCAGTAGCAAAACCGATTTTCTTCTGCTGCTGAATCTGATGGATCCATTTACAGAACTGAGATAAGCAAATCTTCAGCGGGACCCCTTCATCAACTTGAACCTAATTAGAGATCTGCACTCAGCAAATGAACTCCTGAGCCACTGAGCATTTATAACACTGTGGGGATGGAACAAAGAAGAGTTCTGACTGACAGAGCTTATCTAGTAAAGAGATGTCAACACATACAGGCAGGAAGTACTGCAGACCTGAATTCACCATGGTAAGAAGAACTAGGCTGGTGACGCTACAGTTTCACAGAAGCATGATCTTTAAGTCAAGTCTCACAGAAATAAAAAGTCAGTGGGTTACATCGGTTCTGTAAAATAAACTGTCTCTGGACCTCACACCCTGGACCTCACACACCCTAGGTGAGCACCCTTATGCTAAGCTACAACCCTTGACCTTGTTTATAGCGTTATTCTGATTTTTTTTTCAGGATTCCAGGGAACTTATGGAGGGAAATGATTTCTTTTAAGAGTGGATACATTTAATTTCAAGTGCTATGTTGCTTTTTTATTTTATTTCAGTTTTCTTATTGCTCTGGCTAAGATATCAAGTACTATATTGAATAAATATGGAGAGAGTGGCCAGTCTTGTCCCTGATTTTAGTAGAATTGCTTTAAGTTTCTCCCCATTTAATTTGATGTTGGCTATAGGCTTGCCGTATATTGCCTTTATTATATTTATTATTTATTTATTATATTTAGTGGCACAGTACTTTCCATAGTCTCTTCAGTAAGTTAAGACATGCTTTTCCATCATTACTAAGTCTACAATTTTTTTGTAAACATGGAGTTACAGATCACTGACGTACAGATCATTGTAATATCATTATCTTGTTAATATGTAATTTCAGTAGGAGATGAAGGGGAAGGAAGGAAAGCAGGGAAGGATGGGGGGGGAGAATAGGGTAGGAGGAATGGGGGTGCAGGTGTGGTGTAGTGAGTATATACCATGTGTGTCTTTCTGCTTCTGGGATACCTCACTCAGGATGATTTTTTCTAGTTCCCACCATTTGCTTACAAATTTCATGATTTCCTTGTTTTTAATTGCTGCATAGCATTTCATTGTTTAAATGTACCACAATTTCTGTATCCATTCCTCAGTTGAGGGACATCTGAATTGTTTCTAGATTCTAGCTATTACGAATAAAGCTGCTACAAACACGGTTGAGCAAATGTCCTTGTTGTGTACTTGAGCATATTTTGTATATATGCCTCGTCATGGTATAGCTGGATCTTGAGGTAGCACTATTCCTAATTTTCTGAGAAAGCACCAAATTGATTTCCAAAGTGGGAAACATACAGGGCTGTCTCTTGAAAGAAAGAGGTTTCAAACCCAGGACAAACAGCTGAGGTGCCTATTTAACATATCAAAGCAGGTCCTCCCAGCATCTTTCAGTCCCTACCTACTTACTACAGGGTCCTTCTGGCTGGTATACCTGCCCTCTACCCTGAACTTCTCCAGCTCAGGGCCTGGACTGCCCTTCTCCCAGCTGTCCTTCTCTATATAATCCAACTTTTTGTTACCTGGTCTTTTTCTGTCTCCTCTTGGGGCCTCCTGGCTGCTGCACCTGGTTCCCTCTCTCCCCTTTCCCTTCCTGTCTTCCTCTCCTCATATGGCTCAGGGTCACATTCACTCTGGACTTTCCCAGATGTCCCTGCCTATGACTATGCCTCCCGTCTATCTATAATAAACTTTCTCCTCCCCATACCCAGGAGCAGTCATGTCCTTTTCCTTCCTTCTGTTTCTTTTCTTTATTCATCTGGTGTGGAAAGCCAGTCACGTCCTTTCCTTCTAATATCTTTTATTTTTCGTTCATTTAATGCCAAAGCCGTGGGGGTGGTATAAATGAATTCCCTCTGAGGGAACTAGGCCACTGTGAACCAAGCTCTTGAGCCTTCTCTCCTAAGGTTGGTGTGATCATTTTTTTTTTCCTTGCTGGCTTCTGCCACCCATGAAATTTGATTTCAAATTCTAGAGTCCGATTCTTCACCTGCTGCTTCCCCAAACCTGCTTCCTAACCATTTGTCTCTCATCTACTTCTTGTAATCGTCTCTCTGAGCTCTGGCCTGCTGTGCCCTCCATGTGGGCACCTGTGTGTTTATACCTCTTGCCTGATACACACCCATGTGGACATCTCCCTTTGATTCTGCCATCTGCCCCCTGCCCTCTCCTTCTCAACTGGATAAGTGTTGTCCTGAGCTGAATGCTTTGTTTACTGTTACTATAAAAGCCACACCAGTATTCCAGGAAATTATTTTTGCCCTACTGAGACCCAACACCAAGAACACCTTTCCTCTGTGATTTGGACCATTTTCTCTCTGACAGGTTTCCCAATTCCTCAGGGGATGCAAATTCTTGTCACAATAACATTTTATTTACACCCTTTCCCAGGACCTGCCAGCTGGGTATACCCATCTGCGTCCCACCAGCAGCAACCTGGGACCCTTTCATTGTTTTCTGTCACTCAGAGCTACCCGATCTTTCTCTCTTTGTGCCTTGCTTGTCTCCAAGGAGCTGCCTGCTAAGTCCCACAGCTGCTCTAAGTTCTCCTGGGCCTTGGAAATCTTGTCCCTCTTGTTTCTCAACTTCCCCCAGCTTCTCTATGTCCTTTGGCTTTTATGACACTGGACTCCTCCCTCAGGTGGAGCTCCTGCTTGTTCCTCCTTGTCGATTAGCCATTGCTCTCCTTGCCTCTAGGTCATACGTGACTCTCTGGCTCCTAGAGCCTGCTACACCCTTGGTTGGCCCACCATGTGGGCAACTTTCTGTTTGCATCTTTTGGCTCTGGCCTGATACACTCATTTGGGTCTCTTTACTAAAGATGCTTACCTGTCTGTAAATGTCTGGTAGAGCTAGGGGCAGTGCTTCAAGGAAAGCCTTTTAAAGTCTTTTAAAGGTGCCATCCAGTGGGAATGAACCTTGTACAGCCACTTTGGAAATCAATCTGGAACTTTCTCAGAAAATTAGGAAAAGTGCTACCTCAAGATCCAGCCATACCACTCCTGGGCATATATCTAAAAGATGCTAAAACATACAAAAAGAACATTTGCTCAACTGTGTTCATGGCAGCATTATTCATAATAGCCAGAATCTAGAAACAACCTAAATTTCCCTCAGCTGAAGAATGGATGCAGAAATTGTGGTACATTTACACAATGGAATACCACTCAGCAATTAAAAACAAGGAAACCATGAAATTTTGCAGGCAAATGGTGGGAACTAGAAAAGATCATCCTGAGTGAGGTAACCCAGAAGCAGAAAGACACACATACTATATGCTCACTTATAAGTAGATATTAGCTATATAATATAGGACAAACATACTAAAATCTATAGCCCTAAAGAAGCTAAACAACAAAGAGGACCCTAGGGACGAGGCTGAAACCTCATTCATAAGGGCAAACAGGGTAGACATTGGAAGTAGGAAAAGACAAGGAACAGGACAGGAACCTTCCATAGGGGGCCTCAGAAAGACTCTACACATCAGGGTATTGAAGGAGATACTGAGACACATAGCAAAACTTTGGGCAGAGTGCAGGAAACCTTATGGAAGAGGGAGCTAGAAAGACTTGGAGGGGACAGGAACTCCACAAGGAAAACAACAGAACCAAAATACTTGGGCCCAAGGGGTCCTGTAGACACCAATATTCCAACCAAGGACCTTGTATGAAGAGGACCTAGACCCCCTGTTCAGAGGAAGCCCATAGATTGCTCAGTTTCCAAGTGGGATCCCTAGTAAAGGGTACAGGGGCTGTCTCCGACATGAACTCAGTGGCCAGCTCTTTGATCAGTTCCCCTGGGGGGTGCAGCCTTGCCAGGCCACAGAAGGAGATGATGCAGCCAGCCATGATGAGACGTGATAGACTAGGGTCAGAAAGAAGGGGAGGAGGTCCTCCCCTATCAGGGGACAAGGGAAGAAACACAGGGGAAGGAGAGGGAGGGTAGGACTGGGAGGAGACGATGGAGGGGCCACAGCCAGGATACAAAGTGAATAAATTGTAATCAATCAATTTTTTTTAAAGGTGCCGTTCATTTCAAGTGTCCAATCTAAATGTTTTCCTGCCCCCTAGTGGCCTCACAAAGTGGGCTGGCAGGTTCAGTGAATCCTTATACCCAGAGTCTACAGAATCCTGCTGACCCCAAGAACTCATGTACCTGCCTTCTCATGGAAGGGATCAGAATGTTTAAGATGGTTTCTTTCCAAACCTGGGATAACATTCACCATCCCCCCCGCCTTAAGAATGTACCCAAGATAGCTTACCTTTTCATGGCAGAGTTTGGGCTTTCTTAGCCGATACTCAATAACCTAGTCTGGCCAGTTCTTGTGGCAGGTCTTCAGTAGCTTGATGACAGCTGTCTAGATCTGAAGTGGCCACTAAGAGGTTATCCACATACTGTAAGACATTAATACTAGGATAGGCATGTCTGTACTCACCCAAGTCCTCCTGCAATGCCTCATCAAAAATGGTGGCAGAATTCTTGAAACCTTGTGGCAGTCTGGTCCAGGTCAGTTGTCCATTGAAGCCCGTTATAGATCATGCTATTTGAAGGCAAACAAAGGCTGACTGATAGGGGCCAGTGGAAGGCTGAACAAAGTATCTTTAAGGTCTAATAGTGTATACACAGTCTGAGAGGCGAATAGCAAGGTGTGTGGGTTAGGCACCATAGGGTGGATATCTTCCAAACCTTTTGTTGACTTCTCTCAAGTCTTGCATGGCCAATAGTCATTAGACTGTGGCTTTTTCACTGGCAACAGGAGGTTGTTCCAAGCCAGTTGACAGGGGATCAAGATTTTGTGCTCCCGAAGGCAGTTAATATGGGGTGTAACTCCGGCCCTGGCTTCCGGCGGAATGGAATATTGTTTAATCCTGGCCGGGAGGGCATTAGCCTTCAGTTGTATGATAGGAGATGGCCAAGATTTGGCCAGTCCAGCTAAATTAGTCTCTGCCCCTACCTCAGGGATAGTTTTAGTTCTAGGAAAGCATCTGGGCTTGGGTCCTCTGTTGGTGGAGTATACAATTTATATTTGTCATCCAGGGCCAAGGTTAAGACATGTATAGGAGTCAGAAGACAGGCTCAACTCTGGGGAGTTAGAGTTATAAATGATTTTAAGCCACCATGTGGGTGCTGGGAACTGAACCCAGGCCATCTCCAAAACCAATTAGTGCTTTTAACTTCAGAGCCAGTTAAGAAAATAAATTTTAAGAAAATGGTTTGAGTTTAGTATCTTAAACCCATGCTCTACACTTTTCTGACCTTTACCAGCACTTTCATCTTAATGAGTAAAAGCAGAGCCAGTGGACTGCTGTCCAAAGTTAAATGGGTGAACCAGATGAATGACTTCAGTAAACAGTCATCCAAGGACAGAGCTCAGCATGACTCAGTTCTGTGCCAAGGTGTTTAGAAAGACTTTAAGAATTATTAACTGCACAATTTAACAATGTGTGCAGAAACTCTGTGTATCCTTTGAGAGATTTGAGATTTTTTTTTCTTATAAAGGAAAACATTTCATTGTGGCTGGGTCATTGTTCAGAGGTTTAGTCCATTATTACCATGGTGGTGAGTGTGGAGGCACACAGGCAGACATTGTGTTGGAGATGTTCTACACCTTGATCTGCAGGCAGCAGGAAGAGAGAATGAACCAGTAGACCTGGTTTCTCAAAGTGACACACTTCCTCCATCAAAGCCACACCTACTCCAACAAGGCCGCACTTCCAATAATGGCACTTGCTATGAATCTATGGGGGCCATTTTCATTCAGACCACCACACTTCCTTTGAGCCATATATTCCATATATATGAAAGAGAAGAGATACAAACCTGTAGCCAGTATTTGCTACTTTTTGGATTCCTTTCTCTCTATTCTTCTCCACCCCTTTATGTCTTCCTTTTCAACCCCCTAACACTAGATAGGAGAGGAAAAAGGATAGAAGGGAAATGGGGCATTGTTATCATTAAACTACTCCCTGCTGATTAGGGTCATCAAGTTCCTTGGGGCAAGTTTGTCACCATCAGGATATTCAATTTCTTCTACTAGGCTCAGGACCACTTGACAAACAGCAACCAATTAGCAATCAGCAGGAGCAGCAGGAGGAGGAGGGCCAGGAAGAGGAGGAGGAGGAGGAAGAGGAGGAGGAGGAGAAGAAGAAATAGGAATAGGAGGAGATGGAAGAAGCGCTGCCCCTCTCGGGGCTCTAGCATTTATCTACCTTCTCAAGCATCCTCAGAATCCCAAACATCATACACTTACAGAACCTATCTGCAGCTGACAAAATCATGCCTCTGCCAGAGCATGAGGCAAATCATAATCAGTTGCTGTGAACAGTCTGAAGCAGCCCCATATCCCACAACTGGGGTCAAAGTTAAAACATATTCCCATAACATTTCTGTTTTTATAAGGAACCAAAATTCTCACCACACAAATATTTACTGAAAACTGTTTCATGAGTCTTAACTAGGCTGATGTAAGTAAAATATTTGGTGTAAAGACCCATATCTAGTGAAATTGGCACTTGGTATAGAAGAGCTATTTTCTGGGTGAGAGGACAACTAATGTTACAGAGAATTCTTCTTCCCAGATATAGCATCATCTGAGTCCCATCTTCTCAGCTCTGTCTGGCAACCTTTAGTGATAAATTAGTTGAAAGCTCTACTGAATTTGTGGTTTGGGTTTTGCTGTTGTTTATATGCTTCTGTTGTTGCTTTGAGACAGGGTCTTGCTCAGTACTTTAGGCAGGCCTGGACATTTAGGTCATAGGCATGAACTGTGTGGCTCTACTGAGTCATAAAAATTATTATGGAGAAACAGTCAAAACTTTTTCCCTGGGCCTTTCTTTTTCTCCATTTACACTAGAGAACTCTGCAGACCTGCTCTGGATATAACATGCTGGGAGAAAAGGAGACTGATAATGTAAAAACCTCAGGGGCCATTGGCACACACCTGATATTCCAGCAGTTTAGATTTAGAGAGCCAGGAGGATTTCAGTCTGAGGGTAACCTTGGATACTTAGTGAAGTGCCTATCAAAAGGTAAAAAACAAGTTTATTTTGTGTTATCCATATACTCACTGGAGCATAGTCAAATTTTTTGTGGTCAGTCCCTGAACGGAGGAGTCTTTCTCTGCCTGCAACCATGCCGGAAGCCATGAATTGAGGAGAGCAGTGAGTTGGCTGGAGAATGGAGTAGACACTCTCTGGCAGCCATGTCACTTCCGGCACCACAGTGCTGTGGGCTGGTGAGGAGCAGGGCCAGCTCTTCCAGACCACACACATTTGCCTGGGTTTCGACAACACATATCAGGACCACCAACCAACTCATGGCCTTCAGTGGCTGTATGAACCACGGGCCTGAACATGGCCTCAGGTGGATATTCATTTTACTCTCATCAGCATGCCTCCCCCAGCCCTCCCCAAGGCATCAGGCAGGGTGCAGACTGCATATGTCCATATTGATCTCAGGGTTCATCACTGCCTGGGCTGCAGCATGGACCACAGACAGCCGCATGGCCTCTGGTGGTATTGCTGACCACGGTGGTCCTTTGAGGGGGTCCAGTATAGAAGATGAACCTTTCCTCATCTTGGGCCTTTTGTTGCTCAGAGCCAGGGAGAAGCCCATGGCTGGGAGCAGGTTTAAGGATTCAGTCTGCGTCTGCGTAAGCTTGAGGCTTGCTGGCCGTCCTGGGTGACGACTGCACGTTGCCCTCAGCTGCTCCCTCGCCGCCAGTTCCACCTCTCTCCACAGCACACCCACAGTTCCTGTTTTCCTGTCTTTTTCACCTCTCGGTCACACATTTGTTCACTGTAGCAGTGCCTACGGCAGCAAGGCTAGTGTGGAGGGCACTGGGTACTTTCCGCTGCCCTGGGGAAATTAAATACTTCACTATAGGGGATGTGAATTTCCAAAATACAACTTTCCTTACTATCACCTTTCTGATGAAGAGTTGCTGTGCCTGCCAAGTGGCACCAATGCAGCTGGGCCACTCTTCAAACCAATTTCCCAAAATTTTTAAAAGGAGGCATTAAAAAAAACAAACAAACCACTCAATCGATGAATTCATAACTCCAGTAACGTCAGAGCCAGGTGAGATTTCCACAGCCTTCAGTGGGCCTTATAAAATCGAAAAGGCTTTGTTTTTATTTTTGAGAAAGAATTTGAGAATTTTAAAAGACTTGCTATAAACTTGCTATGAAGAGGTGACTAGAGCAAACACGAAACCCTTCTTTTAAACCTCATGAGGACTATCTTGTTAGCTTCCAGGAATTCTCTGAAAGTCTCTGCCTTTGTCCTGTCTTAAATGGGTGTTGGGGGATTGATTTTGGACTTGTGCTTACATGGAAAGCACTTTACCCACTGAGATCACCAACTGAGCTCTCTTCCCAGTCTCTTAACACATCTTTTTGGCTGAAGTTTTGTGGGGGGGGGCAATAATGTACACATTTTCTTCTCCTAAAAAGGCAAATATTTTAAATACAGAGTGTTGTTGAAGGTTAAAGTTTAATATTGTTTTATCTTTTACTTAAACAGTGGTTATTCCTAAACCAGCTGTATACCCAAATCACTCCACAGAGAACAGGATGTATTTAGTTAACCTAGAGTACAATGCCTGGCAATGATCACTCCATCAGGTTTACCAGACTCCAAGCCCGGATACTTTGCTACCACTCAGACTTTATCCCTTATACTTGCTTTTAGCTGTATCTTAGGTCCAGTTCATCTCTCCTCCTGGTTCCAAGTCCTGGCCTGCCAATCTCTACCCTCCTTTCCTCCCACTCACTTCCTGCCCGTCCCCTCCGGACCAGGATGTCCCATGCTATTCTCTCCATTGCTCAGCATGTGGCTGGTTGTTTTATTGACAATACAGACAACAAATGGTGGCATGTTGACACAAACTTGAGACAAGTGATGCTTAGAATAAACACCACAAATCAATGCCCTGATTGAAACCAGATAGTGGGGTAGAGAAGTCGGCATTTGAATGAACATGTGTAAATTGTGTACATTCCACATGAACATTTTTCCAACAGAGTGAAAAAACAATTAAAGAAATGAAAATAACCAGAATACCCAAATTTATTTATTATTTATTTCTCTCTCTCTCTCTTTCTTTCTTAGATTTATTTATTTTTATGTAACAGATCCAGTTAGAGATGTTGGTGAGTCACCGTAATGTTGCTGGGAATTGAACTCAGGACCTCTGGAAGAGCAGTCAGTGCTCTTAATTGCTGAGCCATCTCTCCAGAACCCAGATTTTTATTTTCTGTGATCCACTGACATTATCTACTCTCAAGACAACTGTAGTTTTATAAGACTAACTGGCCTAAAATATCTGGTATATCATTGTTCAGGTCTTACTTGTCATGGTTTCAGTTCTCTATGGATATTGAAAGAATTCACACCGCTACCCCCTATTGAAACAGAAATAAGTGACTCTAAACTCTTTCCTAATACCAGACAAGACAAGGCAAAACCTACTACTGATATAAATCCATTGTGAAGCATAGATTAACCAAAACCTAATATTCCTCACATCAGTCCCTGAAATACCTCAGCTCTACCTATTGGACCAAATTGTAGAGGTCGGCAGTTTATTAATTATCCAAGGGCAATTGGAGACTGTCCCAGGGCCCAGCAATGCCTGATCCATATACTTCTGCCTACCATTCATACATATGAGCACAGCACTCACTATAGTGGACCAACAGATTGAGCTTTTCAGCATCCATCTGTGCTTAGCCAATGGTTTCCCCCTTTTCCATCAATGTACATACACTCATACCCCTCTTACCCAGTCTGCAAATCTCATTGGGTGGATTTGTCTTACTAGAAGCATGTACATTCTCACAATATGTGGGTAATGCTATTCTTGCTTACCAAACATACCACCTTGCTTAAAAAAAGCTTCCATTCATTGACACCATCAGCACAAAAAGGACTTATAGTATCCCAAAATAAACTCAGTTTGCCAGACTCAAGCCAAATATTTAAAACGCATAATACCTGCAACGAAACTGTTAATCAACACAAAAAAATTATAGCATTTTTAACTTTCTCAACTCCAGAGACAGCTCTACTGGATTTCAGGACAGGCAGGATACTGCCAAAATTATACAGCTGATTTTTTTTTTTAAATAAACGACTGCATTCCCTTTAGAAGTAGCTCAAGCTGCATCCTTAAATGCACCCCAGAAGACTACTTTGTGTAATTCAGATTAAAGAAAGACGACTTTTTAGCATACTTAGGACATACTAACCATGAGTTGCCCACTGTTTTTTTGTACATGGAGGGCAGAGATATTAAGTAGACCCGTTAGTCAACAGTTAGGCCTTTTCTGGAAGTTTGTTCCCATGTATTGTAGAGGAGTTTTTAACCAGCAACATGGCTGCTCTGGCAAGGGATCACATCCCAAAACATATGTCTGTGTGATTTGGCTGGAATGCGGCTACACCACACACCCTTTAATCACTCAGGGTGGAATATAGCTATGCCCTTGGTACACACCTTTAAGGTGTTTTTAGAAAGAAGCAGACATATTTAGAAGTGATGTTTACTTGAGGAGCAGACCAAGTGACGAATTAGAGAAAGATTTGACAGAATCAGAGTCAAATGAGAGAACCGAGAGTCAGTAGAATTCCGTCAGTCAGTTTCGTGCAGTTCTGGGTGGAGTTAATGAATTTGTGCAGTTCCGTGCAAGTCGGCAGAGGCAGTTTTACTAGGACACTAAAAACATTAACTTAAAAAAAAAATCAATATGAACGAGTAAATAAACCAGTTCTTTGCAAGTACCATTTTACACCTAGCTGGCGTCCAGAATCTGTTTACGTGATAGCGCCGCCTTGAGGCGGCTGTCAGTCTGTGCAAGGGGCGGGGCGGGGCGGGGCCGAGCCCCTCGGAGGCGGCGCGCGGGACCCCGAGCGCTGACGGTCGCGTACGTGTGACGCAATCACCCCGCGTCCGCGCGGACGAAGACGCCAAGGAACGTGGAGTCGAGGTAGCATGGCGGCCCCTGCCCAACAATCCCCTCAGCCGGTCGGCGGAAAGCGCAGAGGCAAGGCCCAGTTCCTGCCGGCCAAGCGGGCCCGGCGCTGTGACGCAGGCGGGCCGCGGCAGCTGGAGCCCGGCCTGCAGGGCATCCTCATCACCTGCAACATGAACGAGCGCAAGTGCGTGGAGGAGGCCTACAGCTTGCTCAACGAGTATGGCGACGACATGTACGGGCCCGAAAAGGTACCGGCCTCGGGGAGAGCGAGCCGACTGCGGGCCTCTTCCGGGGAGCGGAGGCGGCTGATGCTTTGATGCGCCTGTATGTGCTTGCATGGCCTGGCTTCCCCGCCCCCGGTGTGGCTTCTGTTGCGGTTGCCTGCCTGGTGGGTGTGTGCTTTCGGGCTAACTCTTTAGGCCCTCTTGACATCATTAATGACAGTGGTTGCCTCCTGTGGACCTGGTAGTGCGCTGAAGAACGTTCGGAAGCGTACTTCTTGCGACAGTGCAAAGTTGCTACAAGCTAAGATCTCTCTGAAGTAGAGGAAGTTTTATAAGGATGCTATTTTCCAAGTTCCCTTGAAAATGCGTTTAAGAAAATAAAAACCTGTGAGCCCCAAATCCCAGCTTATGGCAGTTTAGCATCTGTGAGATTATTGGCTTGGACTCCGAAGACACCTGCACATCCTGAAGTGTGCAGAAAGATTGTACATCGGCCCCGGTTATTTGAGAGGAGGTGCAAGAATATGAATCTGTAAAGGCTCCTTCAGTGTTCAGTTATTTTTATCACACGATTGAAAAACCTTCTTGGTAGGACCAAGGACTGGGCGACAGGTACATGACCTGCCTATGCTGGTGCCTTGTGTAAGTTCCCTTTGGTTGTCTTCCTTTTTGTTTTTGAAGCTGCCTCAGGCTGGCCTCAGCGTCGAATTGGCTGCTTTATTTGGCTTAAGCAAGTTTTTTTACTTCCTTCTGTGTGCCCCATTTCTTATAGCAGGAGTAAGAGGTTTTTAGTTCTCTCATACATTTGATTCCAATCTTACCAAGAGGGCATCCTGCCAGTCATAATGGTATGCAATGAGGGCGTGCAGGTCCACTCTGACATGCTTCCTCTGTTGAGCACCTTGCCTGCCTGCCGCTGTCAAGATGCGTCTGAAAGCACATTCAGATGACACGTACCACACTCAGGAAATTCATTTCTTAATACACATTTTGAAAGCAGTATTGATTTTAATCTAATAAAAAGTTTTATTGTCAACATTGAGACCTGCCACTGGGGGTTTTCACATGAGTAGTTAATCACAGTGTTTCAGCATGAGCTGTTGTGTAATTTTTGCCTATTGGTTTTTAATGTAACAGTTTACAGACAAGGACCAGCACCTCTCTGGAAGTGAGGGGGAAGATGATGATGTGGAGACCGCCTTGAAGAAAGAAGTTGGTGACATTAGAGCTTCTACAGAGATGAGGCTGAGAAGATTCCAGTCAGTGGAGAGTGGAGCGAATAACGTAGTTTTCATCAGAACCCTGGGGATAGGTATGTCTGATTAACAGCCCCACGATCATCAATGCCATAGTATCCGGGCATCTCTGTCTTAGCAGACACTACGGAGACAATGGCTTCATGGGCATGGCTACTAGTTACTCTGTGGTAACTTCACCATGTTCCATCAGCAGTATGTCAGTGTCAGGTTGTTTTGGAAAACATTTTTAGATGACATATACCACACTTAGGGAATTTGCTTCTTACTCCACAGTTTGGAAGTGATGTTTTTTTTTTTTTTTTTGCAAATAATGTGGAGAGGAGGGAGGTGGTGAGCACAGCATTGGCTTAAGAGTAGGATCCTGGCTGTGCTGCATCCTTCCATTATATGTGACTTAAGACAGAATGAAAGTGTATAGTCTGTCTCAAAAGAGCAGCTGCTGTTTACTCCCAGGCATAGTTACCATTTAGTAATGGAGGGCTTGATCCAATTAACTAAAGAGCTGGAAATAGAATTCCTTTGGCTTTCAAATGTGATCACTGATTTGAAAATATGCACGCTGACATCTCGGGCTGATGTGTGTAGTTGGGAAGTAGCCAGTGAATCACTGTGTTGTAGTGCTGGGTTTCCTTCCCAGCTGAGAGCTGGACTTCTATGTTTGTTAGTGGGTGGATTGAGTAAGGCTTTAAATGATGTACAGATTTTGTTTCTGTAAAAATGTGCTGTGTAATGCTTGTTATTCTGATTTGTTACAAGGAAACAATAGGAAGGTCAACATTTATTTTTAGCACAAGCATTAAAGAGATGAAAAGTTAAAATACTAGATATATGATAGGTCATAGAGAAATACGAGTTATTTAAAAAAATTTTTTTTCTGTGTTGGTTTTTTTTTTGTCTCTTAGAACCTGAGAAATTAGTGCATCATATTCTCCAGGATATGTACAAAACCAAAAAAAAGAAGACACGAGTTATTCTACGAATGTTGCCCATCTCAGGCACATGCAAAGCTTTCTTAGAAGATATGAAAAAATATGCAGAAACATTTTTGGAACCCTGGTTTAAGGCCCCAAACAAGGGGACATTTCAGATTGTTTACAAATCTCGAAATAACAGCCACATGAATAGAGAAGAAGTTATAAAAGAGCTGGCAGGTAAGTTTCTTAGTAATTTTATATAGCTAGCTGTGGTTAACACGCTAAAGGATTTTAAAGTTTAAGTAATACATTTTTTTCAACACATATAGAAGATCTAAGTGATATTGTTTTGTGAGGTAGATTCATTGCAAATCATAATTGACTATTTGGGAAAGTACAGTTTTCTATGCATACCTATGGGAGATTGGTTATTGGATCCTGTGGGGATGCCAAGCCTGTGAGTGATCAGCTAAGTCTTACATAAAACTAGCTGTTTTGGTGTAGTATTTGCATATAGCCTTCATACATTCTCTTGTATATCGCCTTTGTGCTACTAAGTCTGATGGAACTTCTATGAAAATAGTTAAGCTGTCTTGTTTAGGGGCAATGACAATTAAAATTAGTCTGTCATGTTAAATACAGAGATTTTTCTTCCATAATTATTTTGATTCACACACAATTGGGTTTGTGCACATGAGTGCAGTGCCCACAGAGGCCAGAGGAGCTGCCATATTGAGCTAGTTAACAGGTGACTGTATAGCCTTCAACATGAGTGCAGATGGGTTCTGCAAGAGCAGTGCATGTGCATAGCTGCTGAGTCATCTCTCTGACAATTGTTTTATTATGAAATGTCTCAAGATTTCATTCATATTTATTTATTAAAAGCATTTGTAGAGCCGAGCACATGTGCCCTTGATCCTGTAGTTGGGAGGCAGAGGCAGGCAAAATTTTTATGAAATCTAGGCCAACCTTGTCTACACCGTGAGTTCCAGGCCAACCAGACCATCTTGAAAATATATAAAACAAAAAAGTGTTAATGGAATTTGATTGGTGGCCACAGAACAAAGAATTCTTACAAACAAATCCTAGGTAGTAAGGATGAAAGTCTGTTTGACTCCATTAGACTTAATGATAGCCTTCTGCCCATTTTCCTATTTTCTGTTTCAGGAATAGTGGGCAGCCTCAACTCAGAAAACAAAGTGGACCTAACTAATCCAGAGTACACAGTGGTGGTAGAGATCATCAAAGCTGTGTGTTGCCTTAGTGTGGTGAAAGATTATGTACTATTCCGAAAGTATAACCTCCAAGAGGTGGTGAAGAGTGCGAAAGACTCACAGCCTCACCCGAAGCTGGGAAATGGCAAAGCAGCAATGTTGGAACCTGATGGCAAGTTGGAGCAAAGTGATCCCTCAGAAGGAAAAAATAACCAGCAGGCGGCACCAGAGAGCAGTGAGGAGCTGGGACAGACAGAATCAAGGTCTGAAACCCAGGCTGGGAATGAGGGAGAAGCTAAACCTGAACTTGAAAATCAAGTGTCAGAAGAACCCAAGTCAAATGAAAATGAACTTTCATAGGTCATTCTGTGGGGGAGCTGGGTCTCAGCTGGGTTTCATGTAAAGCTGTGATAATATGTTCTGACTTTTGTGTGCTGCTCAGTGCTGATCTCACAGTCCCTGTTGACAGTTTTGTTAAAGCCCTTCCAGGCCTGTATGTCATTGTGTACATTCCCACGTGCTGCTTCCTAGGGCAGTGTGGTAGGAGGAAATCCTTGGCCTCCTTCTCCTGACTACTTTGTCTAGTTTCCTCTTAAGCACTGTCCATCGATGTAGAACTGAACAGGAGCTGAGTGGGAAATCAGGAGGACATTCTCATTCTGAGGAAGGTATGTGCTAGCACTCAGCTGTCCCTGCCCTTTCATTGTTCACATGGAGAAGAACTATGGATTATATGGCAATCGATTTGATGGTATTGGTGTGTTTTCTTGTTTGTTTTAATGTTAAGAGTAAATTTGATGGTCCATTGTTGGAGTTTTTGTAGAGAAGGTGTGGGGTAGGAGAGAACTGTTACAGGTGTAGACCCATGGGTGTTTGTGATACGGTAAGGGATAAGAATTATGGAGTCACTTCTGTATACTAGTACAAGAGCAATGAGAGAAATCTTCTGTAGCAAAGTCTCACTGAACTGTCCAAGCTCTCCTGTCACTTTGCCATGCTTTCAAGAGTTCCTAACAGGCAGAGATCGAAAGGATGGAAGTGACCAATGAGCATTGCAAAATGAACTATCCTGGTGGGGACTGTAACATTAGGCTGGGAAATGGGTTTGTACTTAAATCTTAAAACAAGTTAGTATGAATGCTAAGGTTCCTGGCAACGTGGTTAAGTAAAGCACTAGTGACATAAGAATGTATTTCTTCTCACATAGAGGCTTTCTTGGTAAGCTAGACCAATAGGATATGGGAGAAGCAGAGAGTGAGCAGCACCTTGCTTATGCAGATGGGCTGGAGCATCCTCAGGTGCCTTGACATGTTAACTCAGGTCTAACACTGAAACCATTTTGAAAGTATACGCCTTTGTGTCACTTAGGGGATAAGGAAGGAGAAGATCTTGGTGCCTTCTTGAGGGACTTTTAATAGTGTAGGACAAAGGGCCTGGGTATAAAAAACTTCAGACATGAAGTTCTGGAGTTTGGCAAAGTTGCTGCATTTCAGATTGATTTATACTTTTCTTTGGTTGCCTTTTTATTTATTTGTCTTTAGTGAGACCTGTGTGTGACCGACTATTTGCCAGTTGTACAATGCTGTGTGCTGTTGGAATCTAAATACACTTGCTGATTGTGCTTTGCTTTCAGATTTGCCGGCTTTATTTACACTGACATTTCAGTGTGCTAGTTTACAGGTGATTCCAGGGTCGGAATCGAGTGGCTGTTTTAAAGCTGTAGCAGTTAAGATAGAAAATAAAAAAGTAGAAACCAAATCTCCATGCTGTGGGTCAGTGCACCTGTCCTCCTCTACAGACAGAGGAGCTAAGCCTTGTGCTGTGAGAACGTTCCTCCAAAGCTGAACACAATTTTCAAATATCTTTACTTGCATTTTGTTCTTGGTACAGCTGAACTTTTCAGGTTGTTTTCAAAGTTCCTGATATTTTAAAAAATAAAAATGAATTTGTTCTGTAAAGTTTGACCTTCTGTACTTTTGTTCTGTGCCCCATGTTAAATGTCTTTAGATGAATATAGTATGTTTACCATAAAAATGCTTATGTGTATGATTATGCATCAAAAATCTGGGTTGGTAGTAACTGAAGAGTAAAGATAATTATCATTTATTAATGAATAATTAATGCTCTCCCAGAAAAAACAAGAATAAAATGTTCTGCAGGATTTACTTCAAAACAAGCACCAATCCCATACTGAATTTCACTCCTTTATACTCCTGATTTAAACAGATTTTAATTTGCTTGAGAGGGGTGATTTCATACAGAGTAGTTAGGCAGGCGTCTTAACATTTCTGTTTAGACAGTTCATCTTTGGATTAATCAGGACAAGATGACTAAAGCAGTTTATGGCGTGCTGCCCTTTTCTGGTGTCATTTGACCCTGTCACTTCCCACCATTCTCTGTTGATCATAACAGTCTCCTTTAATGTGTTTAGGTTTTGCTGTTTTGTTTTTCTATTGTTTTCCTAAGTACAAAACAAAAACCATTTTCAAACAAGGAAAAAGAAAAAGTTTGAAGACTAGTCGCAGAATTACCAGGAGGCAAGTACCGAAGCGAACTGCATCCCTACCCTTCACTCTCCTCGGCTAAGCTCGCCCCCACTCCCGGTCTCTTAACACGTTGCGTTTGATCTTTCCAGTGATTGTCTTCGGGAGTTCTTGCACAAATTCCACCTGATTGACAGAAAAACACACCATGAGGCACTGGATTCCATTCGTCTCATCCCAGCTATCAGTGCAACAGGAGAAACTCCAGCTGAAGGTTAGGATTGGAGACCAGGATTCACCTGCCTTTTACTAGTCTTGATTGAGAGAAAAAGCCCTTTTCTTAAAATGTTGGGCTTTTGAGAGCTGGGACCCAAAGAATCTGAGGAAAATCTTAGTGATAATTTAGTATATAGAGGTTTCACCTTCACACCCTGACTTGTCCATACACTTCTGTCTGATTTGTTTCTGTCAAGATAGTGCTGTATCATTAAATGCCTTCACATCTCTTGAAAGTCAAGGTTACCAATTGAGTTATTTTAGTGGAGAGAGTGTCAAGGTGGTTGGATTAGATCACTGACATGAACTACATTTTGGCCCAGATCATGCTAAATGAAGAGATGGTCTTGTAATTAACCTATAGCAGCTGACGGTACTACTGTGCTGGAAGGCACTACAGCCATTCTGGTCTTTATATGTGCGTGTTCTTTTCTTCATCCTTTGAAGAAAGGTTCAGAAAGAGTCCTGTGTGTGTGTACTTTTGAGGCTTGAATGGAGCTACTTGAACATCTGGGACTTACAGGGGTAGCATAGCCTAGTTTACTCTCTAGATCAGGTGCTGCTTCTAAAACTTAGGGACTTGGTGATTCTTAACTTCCATTCCCCTTCCCCATATAAAATAGCCCTTATTAGTCCTGAAAACATTTTTCAGTATTGCAGTATACTTTTTTCTTTTTCTATTTGTGTGTTTCTGCACATTTTCTTGATGTGTGTGAGCACAACTGTGTGGGTACACATGCACGTGTGCACAACTGCTTGTGGAGGCCTGAGATTGGGGTCAGGGGTCATGCTGAGCGAACTCTTCCACCTTTCCTGCAGACCGGGTCTCAGTCCCCGGTGTTCGCCTACCCCTGCCTTCCAAGGCTAGAGTTACAGGCAGGTGGGCTGGCAAGACACCCACACGTACACGGGTTCCGGGAGTCTGAACTGCCGTCCTCACACTTTGACAGCAGGTATGTAATCACACCCCTAGCCCCCGCAGCCTTGACTTTATAAAGTTCTGCTTTTTAGAGATCCTGTATAGTATCCTAAACATAAACACGTTAAGATGAAAACTTGCAGAATAAACAAGCTCAAAGGGTATCTTCTAGTATACATAGCAAGTGTAAAGTCAAAATCCAGCATAGCCAAAGGTAATTTGCACCTGCCTTTCTTGGGTACTTGTAAGGTGCTGTTGAGTTTTTCACATGGTCCTGAAGTTCAGCAGTTAACTTCTCACGGTTGGAGGACTTGAAGGGTGCAGCTAATACAACAAATGCTTTCACCACCTGCAGCAGAAAAGCCATTTGCTTGTAAGACACATCACGTGTTTGGAACCATTGCTGAACACAGGCATTGACTGTTCGTAGCAGTTCAAAACCCAGAGATGCTGAATGAAGCTTGGGTACAAACTATAAAATACATGAGGATCTCTTTCCAGAGGGCTGGAGTGTGAGTGTGGGGGGTGCTGAGTTCTGTTTATATATCACATAGACTTAACATTTCTGCTCAGTTGATTGTATAAAGGCAGCCCTTGATTTCGAGGTGCTCTTTTATGTCTTGATGCTTCTATAGTTAGAGGCATGTTGAGAAGGACAAATGGAGATTCTAGGGAATATGGTCTGAAGGAGATCTGAGAGAAAGCTCAGAATCAGGAAGCGTCTATCTGTAAGAGGTTCTTTTGTGTCTTTTTAATACCACTTTTAAGCCATTAATTGTTGAGGTTAATTCGCACATTGATCCTAGTTGGCATTTGCTTCTGGAATCAGTTATACTGAAATCAGTTATCCTGAAAATAGGATGTGGTGGCAGGAAAAGAATGTTTTGGAGACAGGGCTAGATCAAAGTTGGTAGGGGAAGGGGATGTTGTTCAGAGAGCCCTGTGGAAGGCCACTGGTATGTGAGAGGGAAGCACAGAAGAAAGTATGGGAGAGGCTTGACAGCCACACTGGCTGAACGTTTTTCTGCTTGCTAAGTCTTCAGAAAAACTTCCAGGAGGAAAGGAAGATGTGTCTCCTAAATAGACCCATGGAGTTTGGGGGCCTTGTATACAATTCCCTGTTCTTGTTTGTGTAACGCATTTCAGCTGAAGCAGTTGTATGGGAGTTGACATCTAATGTGTTTTTGCTTATGCAGTGTCTGTTCACCATGGAACAGCAGTACATGAGTTATCTAAGCACTGTTCCCCTTACTTCATCCTAACAGGGCCACCAGCACTTCCCTGCCGTGACCAGCATGCCATCCAGGTCTAGCCGGTTGGCCTGCACAAATTGCTGAACCACGTTGGCTAAAGATGTGGTGGGATTTACTTAAAACAGTCGCAAAAAGAATTTACTCCTTCCTGGTAGGGTGGGGATGAGTGATTCTAATTTGTGTCTTGAGCCGATTGCTATGCGATGGGAGGAACTAGCATGAAGTATCTCAGGCAGACAAGGGAGACTGAGCCCTGATAACATCACGGGGATGCTTGGATGAAGCTTGAAGTTCTGAGTTGAGGGGAGTTTCTGTCACGGGCTATCCAAAGAACCCTAGACCCCTTTGGGGTAGAACTCATTTGTAAGGTAGATGACCTCACATGCATGTACCTTATGATGAGAATTAAGTGAGTACCCCCTAGCTGGCCTTTGCCATAGACAAAGTAGACAGAACTTGAAAATGGAACTGCTGCTTTACTTCTGACGCACTGTACCTCTCCTCGGATTGGATCTGGACTGCTGACAACAGCTGACTCAACTACTGCTGGGTGCTCTATCAGCGCACTCTCCACTTCAAATGGCCCAATCCGGTACCTGCAGAGGAGAGGAAGCCTTTGAGCATAACGTTCCCCAAGTAGGAGACCTCCCCGCGTGCCGCCTCGTCACTTTCTCAGAACTGCGAATGTACGAACCCAGAGGATATAATGACGTCATCAGCTCTGCCAACAAACCAGAAATATCCGTCACTGTCCATCACCCCTCTGTCTCCAGTGACATAAAAATTCCTTCTCATTGTGGCATTAGTCTTTTCTGGATTATCCTACCAAGGAAAGATGGCATTTGGTGGTTAAGTCTGGTTAGACCAGGGCTGTGACACCCACCGAGTGACTTACAAATCATACTTCTAAAAGAAGTCAGGGTTTGGATAGGGCAGTTCCTAGAATAGAACACAAAATAAGAACTAAATCTCTCCTGGGGGCTCCGGGGTTTGCACGCAACCTCTTCCGCCTCAGCTGGTCCACCTTCCCTCTCTGGGGACAGCCACTACTAGTGGTTTCTTACTTATAGAACTGAGCTGAGGAGTACTCTCGTGGAAGAGATGATAGTCTCTCCATTTTACAGCTGATGAAAGACCTGTATTTGACACTTGCCCAAGACATAGCAAGACACGATGGATCTGAAGTTTGGGCCCATTTCTGTATTCAGGCATGGCTAGCATGTTTTTCCTGTTCATACCACATATTCGGAGAAGAAGCAGAAGGGTCGAGTGGACTCCAGCCTAAGAGCAATTTCCCCTTCTTTGCCAGTCGGTAGGATATTTCCATTTTCATCTATAATCTGGAGTAAAAGAAGCAATTTGGGTCTTTACCTTTATATATGTATTACTCAATATTAATATTAAACATATTTATATATAATATATATAATGAAAACAGGTCATGAATAGTAATTCGAAGGGAAGAAAGCTAAAGCATTCTTTCTTGAGTCAATCAGATGTTTTCTCAACCTACCTGGACATCGTAGGGCGCTACCCCTTTTCCCATGGAGCCTGGTTTAATTTCTTGTCCTTTGCAATTGGCGCAAATTATTCCCTATGAAGAGGACATGTTTTTTATGAATGAATAAACTCTGACAATGGAAACTTAAGATTCAGTTTCGGGGGCAAGGGAGATGGCTAAGTCAATACAGTGCTTGCCTTCAGGCATGAGAGTCTGAGTTTTGATCTCCAGATCCCCAGCACTCGAATAAAAAGCGTGGTAGTTATAAGTCTGCAAGTCCAGTGCTGGGGAGGTAGAGACAGGTGATCTCCTGAGCTCACTGGCCAGCCATTTGGACCTATTTGGTGAGTGCTAGGGTCGGTGAGAAAGCCTGCCTCGGGGTAGGGAGGGGTGGGGACTCGGGAGAGATGTTCCAGTGTGTAACAGTGCATACTGCTCTTCCAGAAGTACCAAGTTCGGCTTCTAGCATCCATGCCTGGCAGCTCACAGCCTGTAGCTCTAGCTCCAGGGGATCCAACACCCTTTCTGGCCTCTGCAGACAGCCATAGATAGGTGCGCAAGGTGCACACACAACTCTCTTGGTGTCCTCCCCCCCCCCCCTTTTCCTCCCTCATTCCCTCTCCTCCCCCTCCCCCTCTGATCTGGTTAATTTTTCCAGAATGCAGGGTCATCTTCTGTGGTGAGTCAGCCAGTACACTGTAACAGCACATCTCTATACGGCATCCATGCTGCTGTTTTGAGGACCATATTTCTTTCTTATTGTACTGTCTGGACTTTTGAGACAAGCTCTAAAGGTCTTATGTAATAGTGGAGGATAGCCTTAGACCCATGATATAGCTGGGGCTAGCCGTCAATGTGTGGTCCTGTTGCCTCCGTTGCCTGTGTCGTGGAATTACAGGCATACCCTGAACCTGGTTGAGGACCGCTCAGCTGAAAACCATACCTTCCAGGCTCCATTGTGTGCACATCGGAAAAAGTCTCGAAGAGGCTTCAGGAGGTGTGTGCATGGGGTGGGGGTAGGGGGAATCCTTCTCAGTGCAATGAAAAGATGAGCCACTCAGGTCCAAACCCAATCAACCCCTAAATGCCATGAGATATCTCTTGTTCCAGAAGGAGGCAGGAAGGCAAATCACAGTTCCCCTTTAGCCGTACCTAGCTGAGCATTTCACAAATTATAACTATTTGTGGCAAGGTAAAGTTATCTGAGAAAGTCCATAAAGATGTGAAGCATGAAGGACTCAGTGCTCAATCCTGGACCCAAATAAGCCCAACATATAGCCAGGTTTACATATATATATATACTTGCGTATCCTTGAAATCAACAAATCAAGGATTTGAAGTGTGTGTTTTTAAAAACTGCATATATATGTATATATGTGTGTGTGTCAGACTATGTAAGCATTGCTCTCCTGTTATTTCCCAGTAACACAGCACAGCAGCAATTTAAATACTAAATAGCAATTTTGCATTGTATTTGGTACTGTAGGTAATCTAGCAATTTAAAATATAAAGGAAGATGTGTTCAAGTACAAAATTTCTGTTCCATTTTATATAAGGCACATGAATATTTGAGGATTTTGGTATCATCTGGGGTCTTGGACCCAATCTCTTGCAGCCCCTGAGGAAAAACTTCTAAACCAATTTTGTCCTTCAAACATACCACTTCCGTCTGTCCGTAGCCCTCGTACAGCTCCAGCCCAGTTTGTGCCTTCCATTGTTCCAGCACCTCTGGATTGAGGGGCTCTCCTCCTGTCAGGCACTGCCGCAGCCCCTTGAATCTGTATCTGGAGAGACAGAGTTTCATGATAATGTGGGGGGGGGGCAGACATTTCATCACAAGTTCAGACGTTCAAGCAATGGAAGAGCTAGGGATCTCAGAAACAGTCACAACTTTATTTTCTGAATACCTTCTATATTGCTGGACATCTTTTAGGTGTGTGAGGCACATGAGTAATGAAAAGAAGCTTCCAGAAGAAACATATGTTTTGGCAGGTGGAGAACTTAGAGGGGGAAAGAGTAGATTAAAATGCTACTCATCTTACAAAATATTCTAATTATGAGATGAACAATACAGTACAGATTAGGTAGTGGCTGCAAGATAATAGTTCTAGGAACTCTCTCAGTTTTTTTTCACAGCTTCTATTATACAGATGGAGAAACTGGGGTCTAGAGAGGTTAAAAGAAATTGCAAAAGCCTTGCCAGTAATAGAGCATCAAGTAGGACACTCTGCACCAAGGACCCATCAGGCCATTTTCCCAAGCGTGTCATCCACACTGAATCCTTGTCACCATGTTGGAGATGAAATATATGGGGTCTTAGTGAGACCAAGTAAACAAGTAACAAAGCCCTGCCTGTTGGACTTTGGATTAGTGGCCAGTTGGATCCGGACAAGAAAGCCTGGGGCGGTCTGACTCTCGTACAGAGTGAGGTTCCAAATAAGCATGAGGCTATATGGGCAAAATGTACTCTGTATAGCTTTGGATTGCATTTAAAATGTGAGGCAAGAAGTTCACACTGATAGTTACAAGGAAGTGACGCTGACAAGAAAAAGGGGAGGCTGCCTATCTGTGTCACTCTGTCTCTCACAGCACTTCTTCTCCTGGGCATAGTGGGAAAGGAAGATGGCCAAGCCTGCAGGACTAAAATTATTCGTCTCTTCTTTCTCTTTCCATGTATTGTATAATAGTTTCTCCCAAGACTGAGACCTTCCATCCTGCATGAAAGTTTCTTAAAACCGGAGGATGGGAAGGTAAACAACTCAAAATAGATTGAGGAAGTCCCTGAAACTGACCATATTCAACAGGCCCCTCTTCTGTCAGAGTAAACAGTAAAAGTTGAAGACTCAAGACAAACCAATCTGCAAAGAAGACTCTGAGACCAAACCAGCTGCCTAGACCTGAAAAGGACAGTCTTGAACATGCTGAGCTGCCTGCAGGCTATATGGTATGCTAGAATAGGCTTTGGTGATGCTGCTGTTTTTGAGTCATTTCCGCTCTTATAAATAATCTGTCACCCATAATAAGTAAGTAATCCCAATATAACTCATTGGTTTACTAAGTTGGACATGGTGGTATCTGTACTTTGGTTTGTCATTGACTGCCTATCTGGGGTGAATAGATGTGTGTGTCACTCAACACCACATGCTAAATTTTATTTAGTCATATAAAAATACATCACAGCTCTATCTGACAGGTAGATCATTTAGCTGAAACATACATAACCCTGTAGTCATAGGTTTCATTAGCTTCTCTTCAAGGATGCACATGCCTGCTTTTTGTTTGCCTGTCTTGCTTTAAAGGGGCTGATTCTAAAGGTTGTGTGTGTGTGTGTGCGTGTGCGTGTGTGTGTGTCTGCAGATTTATGCATGCCTGGTCCTGTAGGTGTGAGTATATGTGTGAGTTCAGGTGCCCATCTCTGCATGTTTATGTAGGTCAGAAGACAACCTCAGGTGTGATTCCACAGGTGCCATCACATTGTTTTTAGAGAAAGGGTCTGTCCCTGGCCTTGAACTCCTCAAGTAGGCTATTCTGGCTTGCCAGTGAGCTTGTCTCCCCCGTGTTAGATTACAAGTGCACACTACCACACCTGGATGTTCACGCGGTTCTGGGGATCAAACTCATACTTGTGTGGCAAGCATGTGACTGAGCTGTCTTTCCTGCCATTCTTCTGGATCTTAAGCTGACATATGATTTTGTCCTTAAAGGGTATTAGGTAATCTCTTGAGGGCATTTTGATTGTTGAGAATGAAGGAAAAGGAGAGGGTGATGCTTTTGGCATCTGCTCAGTATCACACAGTGCACAGAATAGCCCCAGAACACGATGTTATTTGGTCCAGAATGTCAATATGGTGAGATTCCAACTCTTGTGCCACCCAGCACGAGAAAGGAAGCCCCGTGATGTTGGATGACAGCTTCTGTTTGTGTTCAAACCGAGAGTTCTGCCCAGTACCTCTTAAGGTCCTTTTGTACGAGCATCCGGTACACAGTGGGAGCGCTGCACAGGGTTGTGATGGGGTAAGTGGTGAGCGTCTGGATGACAGAAGAAAGACAGACATGTCAGGAGTGGTGAGCTAGAGGCCATGGCTAGAGATACCTTCTACTACCTTTCCTTTTCATTACTGCCTGCTGATCACATGGAGTAAGAAAGTAAATATTTATCAGCTGTCGTTAGTGACATGTTGGGGGTTTCTAGTTCATAGAAAGAGAAATGTACATGTCCTAAAAAAAAAGGCATAGACTGTCAAATTAGTAGGTGAAAGGCCGAGTTTGAGAACAACCAGAAGTAAGAACTGGTTTACTCTACTTAAGGGCTTCGTATGAACTCTTGTGAACTCCTACCCAGATTCACCCACGTGTTCTGTGTTGCATTGAGCCTGGATATGCGAGCTAACCTACCAGGACCCTGTGGTAGGTCAGCAGCAGCCCATGAAGGACAGCCCACTTTAGAGAAGATTGAGTCAGTGCGGAAACAGCCATCTTAGATTTAAAATTTGCCAGGCTCACTACACCTCTAGGTCCCTAGGTCAAACCTTCAAGTTTAGTGACATTCTCCCACTTTAGTGGAGAATTCTCATGCCCTTAAAGGAGGAACAGGCTTCACTGCAACATTCGATGTGCTCACAGCTGCTATTAAATGTTGGAAGGACCCTGCTGTGTGAACTAACTTCCTGAAATGGTTCCCGGAGTGTCCCAGCTCTGTGCCTCATCTCCGGCCCTTCCTGTCCTTGTGAGTTTTGGGAAACAGCCCCTCCCCACCCCCAGGCAGGAGAAGAGCCACAATGAAACATAAGCATTCTGGACCACATTGTCCACATGTGTGCAGGCCAGCTAGACTGATAATCATGTCAAAGATAACTCTTAACTCATACAGTAGCCTGGATCCATATGCACCTGCTTTAGAGGCTTAAATTCTTTTTAGTAAGTGTAATGCCTACATCTCAGAATAACACAAGTCCTATAGAGGGGTTTAGGAATACCGTTATCTTTGTAAAACAACAATGTTCTTATTTTGCAAAAGAAAATTTTGAAGTATGGAGTAAATGTTCAGGGCATTTGCTAAATTGTTGCAGAGTTTCCTTCCTTTGATTCACTGTACTTCTCTTAAGGCATTCAAGCTATCCTGTCAGAACAGTTAGCAAAAAGTCTCAGACTGAATGCAGCTTTCCCTCACACACAGACATGCTGCTTTACCAATACTGTGGATTAAGTTATATTTACATCAGGTCAAAGCTTCGAAATATTTTATTAGTATGTAAGTTGGCTTTCTTTTTAATGACTTGTGAAACCACATATATATCAAATAATTATTTTAAAATAAATTATTTATGATTTATTGTCAGCAATGTTGGATTTATATAGCTGTAGGGTTGTATAAATATCTCTTGGGTGAAAAAAAAGGTTAGAGAGGCAATGTTTAAGAAACCCTGATTTACAGAGTATAATAAAATAAAATATATATATAATAAAATATATGTGTATATATGTTGCATATAATAAAAATCAATGCAATTAGCATGTGCATATCTTCAAATATCACCACTTCTATGTGTTGACAAAATCCAAAACTCCATTTATTTTGAAACGTGTTGTAGGCCACAGGTTAGTTTGCTGTTTTGATGTAGGCACCTCTGATGGAAGATACGTGTAACTACTTTGCTAGAATATCAGAGTCTATGAATTACGGTGAGGAACACAGGATGGGGGATGAGATAGAAGGATGAAAAGGGATGCCATAAGAGAAAGGTGACCTCCCCTGGGAGCTATTGTCCTTTTACTACTGGATCAGAAACAAAATATTTATTTGTCTTCTGTTATTTAGAACGAGGCTCCTAAGCAGACAGGTTTTTATCACTGGTGAGCCTTCAGTTATTTACAGCTGCAGCCTGGATTTCCCACTGAGAGTGTGGTGGCTGATTCCCCTCCATTCACAAGCATTCAGAAGTCAACTCCCTGAGACTTTGCTGAAAATAAAAAAAAAAAAGAAAGAAAAGAAACACCTCCCACAAACAAAAAACAAAAACTAACAACTAAAACAACCCAAGGTTCCAGAACCTTGGGAAACCTGATTTCCAGAACCTCGGGAAACCCTGGAGTCAGAGGAATCTTTATGGCTTTGTGGGGTCAAGACTTACATCTAGGAAGGTATCAGTGTCAAACTGGGCCATCCGGTGCACAAAAACACAGGCACCCCGAAGCCACGTAGAAAATACACTTCCAATGGCAGCCTTGATCCAGCCAGTGTCTGACATATTCCACATGATATCTGAGGAGGTCAAGTCTAGCCAATACCTATATACAGAAAAGCAACAGAACAGAGCACAAATAAACAAACAAACAAAATGGAAAGTGAACGCTAGTGTTTTTGAAGAGTCGCCTTGCCCTATGCCACAGTGAAAAGAAACCTCAGATCAAGTGCAGGATCCTACTCCCCTTTCTCCTAACAAGGACTTTTCTGAATATTATCTGGAAGAGATAAGACCTGGGGGCTGGTTTGGTGGTTTGGTGTATTTTTCTGTGTTTGTCCATTGACATGACAAATATTTAGTGAGTAGATATTTTGTGGAAGGCACTGTTATCAGGAAGCACACAAGAGAGATCTCTGCTTTTATTTTAGGGAAACAGAGTAGGAACAAACACACAGCAGTGTGAACCAAGTATGTAGATATTTTAGGAACAATAGGTAAGATATTTACTTTTAAAGTGCCATGATAAAATACTGACAAAAGGAGGAAGGACCTACTTTTGCTCACAGGTCCAGGGTAGAGTGCACCATGCTGGAAAAGTGCTCCCCAGGAGCCTTAGGAACTAATAACACTGTGTTGACAGGCGGCAGAACCCGATGAGTCCCTGTGCTCATTTCACTTCCTGTTCTTTCATACAGTCTAGGATCTCAGCCCAGGGAATGGTGCCAGCCACGATGGGCAGGGTTTACCACCTCAGGGAGCTTAACCAAGGTAGAAACGCCTAGGCATACCCAGAAAACAATCCCCTGAGTATTCTAGATCTGAGGATTGCTGATTGAGATTAATCATTGAATGCCTTAACTTTAAGGAAAACTAAACATAGCAATGTGACAGTTTTCGGTAGACTTTGCTCTTAGAAGATCCTTCTAGGTTGGAAAATTCACCTGACAATGAGAAGGGGGAGGGGGGAAGACATGCTATAAATCAAGCTCCAATCCTAAACTCTTGCTTCATCTATTAACTAGATGGCACCACTTAGCTAGGGCAGGGCAGGGCAGGGACATTGTTTTATGGATCTATGGTAGAGATGTCTTAATAGGCATTCAAGGAGAGATGTCACATCAACAGTGACAACCACGCTGGCAGCCTGGGAGACTGTATGCAAAACAAACAGGTGGTGTAGTGGTGCACTCCTGCAATACCAACCTTTCTTTGGGTGCAGGCTGGTGAGGCAGAGGACTGCAGTAAATTTGAGGCCCACTAGGCCACAGAGTGAGTTGCAGTCCAGAGCCAGCTACAGTGTGCGACCTGGCTGTAAGCAAAATAAGAACAAAACTGTAGTTTTTTCTTTCCTACCTTCCACAGAGGGCATACCCAATGCCGAGGCTGCTCTGTGAGTGCTGAGCCATCTTGGGGGATCCTGTGGTCCCACTGGTGAAGTAAATGGCCATTGGTTCTTGACTTCCTGTCTCCACGCAGCGATGCTCTTCAGAGGCCGATCTGCAGATGAACCCCAAGATAAAGGCTGAAGACAGATGAGCTGAGTCTGCGTCATTGTTCTGCGCTAGCATCCCTCTTATCTCAGGGGAGTCATGGATCGAATCTGCCACAAAGCTTCCCTTAGAAACTTAGAGGGACTCTAAAAGATCAGGGCAAAGATTCAACAGCATAGGTTCTTGTTTTTAAGTGCATCTCTCTGTGAGCCAAAGAGATAGCCAAAGTAACTTACCATGTGAATAACAAAAGTGTTTTTTGTAATTTATAAAAAATTTAAGAACAGTGTTGAACCTTTGTAAATTGATACCATTTCAAGATTTAGGTCTTGGAAGAAGATTTTTAGATTCAAAAGACAAATACACCAATATTAAACAAAATTTTGTTGTTGTTGTTCAGTATTTTCAATATCTCTGACAGAAACAGGTAGTAGCTGACCAAATAGCCATTCTATCCTCTTTCTGAACTAATGAAAGTCTGGTTTTGATCAGGTACTGGGTAGCCACGTGCTTCAGGAGAAAATGCCTAGGTTAGTTGTAATTAAGCTAAACCAATCAGGATCATTCCTTCCCTTTCCAGTTTTTGGTTTAGGAATATGCCTGGGAGAAAGATAGTGAATAGATACACACTCCTACAGGAGACTTTTGCTCATTTTAAAAAGAGTGATGAGGGCTGGATCCCAGCACCCATGGAAATACCTGGCAGGGTATTTATATGGGTGTGGTGGCCCACCTGTGATTTCATTGCTTGGAAGGTGGAGACAGAGCCCTAGAACAAGCTAGCTACCCAGGCTAGTGACATTGGTGGGCTCTGGGGACAGGAGAACTCAGTTCCCCGTGAAAATGTTCACATTGTTTTGTTTGATAGAGGAGGTCATCTGAGGGGAACTGAGACACTTCTGCTGGAAGTCAACACCAATTACATATGAATGAACCTGTGTCTGATATTCTGGCCCTACCAAGCTGATGTGAAGCAGCTGCCACTGCTCAACCTGTACGATCTTCTGACTCACAGTATATAGGCAAATAAGCTGTTAGTGATGGATAACTGATAAAATAGTTCAGACTTTTTGAGGCACACATGTGCACAGTGTGCGTGCACGCGCACACACACACACACATTTGAGACAGGGTCTCATTATGTAGCCCCTGACTGGACTGGAATTCACTGTGTAAACCAGTTTGGCTCTGAATTCATTGATACCTGCTTGCCTTTGCCTCTTGAGTTCTAGGATTAATGGCGTGTACCACCATGCCAAAATTTCCCTTTCTGAAAAAATTCCAAGCTAAAGGTTTTACTTCAGTAAATTTCATTTTATGTTCTTATTGTATTTTGAGGCTTAGTCTCATAGAGCCCAGGCTGGCTGAAAACTGTGTGCTTGAGGAAGATGTTAAGCTTTCTTCTAGCTGGGTGAAGTGGCTTGAGCCTTTCAGTCCAGCACTCAGAGCCAGAGGCAGGCAGATCTCTGTGAGTTCGGGGGCCAGCTTTGTCTATAAAGTGAGTTAGAGGACAGACAGGGCTACACAGAGAAACCTTGTCTTGAAAAAACAAAACAAAAAACAAAAACTTTCTCCTGCCCCCACTTCTTGAGCACTGAGATTACACAGACGTATACCACATCCAGGTTATGGGGCACCGGAGAAGTCCAGGGTGTCATCCTTGCTAGGCGAACTCTGTCATCTGGATCGTATCTCTAACCCTCAGCTAATTTTAATGATGACTGAATGGCAATGAATCTGTGAAATAGAGACCATTAGGTAACAGACACACTCAATCTTTAATGCTCAGAAATAGTTACACAAAAAAATTAAAGTTTTGTTAACTCTCTTTTTAAAAAATAGACAAAGGTCATTGAATTTTCTTTTCAGAACAAATATTGGGTGAAATTGGATATTTTTGGTTCCAGAGAGGGGGATTATGTTACTTTACCTAACATCTTAGTTTAGGGGACATCTCTTGTCTTTAGGCATTTCTCCATTCAGTAAGGGAACCTACTAATAGGGCTAAAAGAAGAAACATTAGAAGCTCTGGGAGGAAAGAAGGTGTTCAAGGGTAAAGTATAGCTTTTGCTCTCTTTTTGGCTCCGAGTTCTGGATTTTCAGAGCTGACTTTTTCCTGGAAACTCCCAGATTTTCATCTTTATACCCAAGACTCACATATTCTCCACTTGTTAGACAACTTGATTTTCTAAGACCTCTGATTTCAATATGGCTGGCTGTAAACTCACTATTTTTTTTAAATATGTGTATGTGCTTTGCCTTCATGTATGTCTGTGCACCACATGCATGCAGTACCTGTGAAGGGCAGAAGTAGGCCCTAGATCCTTTGGAACTGAACTTTAGATGGTTTTGAGCTCTTAACAGCTGAGTTATGACTTCAGTCTCTAAACCTAAACTTACTGTCTTACAGCAGTCTCTGCTGGTTCCTTCCTTTCATCCTTCCTTCCTTCTTTCCTTCCTTTCTTTTCTCTTTCTTTTTCTTTTTTTTTGGGGGGGGTAGTGTTTTGCTATTTGGCTTAAACTGGCTTTTATGATCTTTGACCTTCTGAATACACCCCATGCCTGCTTTTAATTTCCAATTTTGTAGTGCTAGGAATGGAGACCAAGGCCTTGCCACTCTAGGCAAACACTGTACTACCGGGTTGCATTGGCAGTCCCATCTTCCTGCATATGACAGTACCTCACCACCCAATCTCCCAACAAAAAGCCAACCAACCCCAACTCCTGCCTCCTTCATCCTTTGTGTGAATCAGCCTTCGAATATAATGGCAATTACTGTGCTATTTATTCTAGCCATAATGCTGAGCATGTCATATTGCTTTATCCCATTTGTTTCTTCTGCAACTCCATACTGTCATTATCCTGATTTCCTAGATTAAAATGTAGACCTCCAGAACTGGGTTCACAAGTTACAAACAATATAAACTGGATTTTTAAAATTTTTTTGTAAAACATCAGCTGCTTAAAGATTATGCTATAAATGAACATTTTTTCTCATTTTTAATAATTTAGGAAATGCTTTCTCATATGCTAGTTTATTTTTATCCTCAAATATCACTAGGTGTTTACAGTATAATTATAATAAAAGTAAAGTTTTGTTTATTCATCTGCTTATTAAATATTTCTTCAGCACCAAGCCTTTGCATTAACCAAACATACAACCAAAGCCTTGGCTTCCTTAGAGAGTATAATTTAGGACAGGAACTATAACGCTTTCTGCAAAGGATCAGATAGCAAACATTTTAGGCCCTGTGTGCAATAAGACCTCTATTATAATTGCCCAACTTTGCTATCATTATATGAAGGCAGCCACAGACAAACAAATGAGCACTTCTGTGTGCCAACAAAACTTTATTTACAAAATCAAGTGGCACCCCACTTGACTGGCTTCTGAGTGTAACTTTCCAATACCTACCTCAGAGGAGAAAAGCTGAATATAAGAGAGTGGTCTGACGCCAGTGATATGAAGAAACAGTGACACGAAGGGGGAAAAAGGCTCCAGTCAGGTTGGTCGGAGCAGCACCACTTACAATAAAACATTTTGAACTGAAACCTGACAAGAAGGAACAGCTATGCCAAGGAGTAGGAAAGAACATTCCAGGCAGGAGAGACAGCAAAGGCCCCATGTCTAAGGAATAAAAGGAAGACCGGTGATAGCTGTGGCCCAGGAGGTGGGCAAAGGCCAGTCTCTAGAGCACACTCATCACAGTCCACAGAGAAAACAGAAAAGTCAGAACAGAGCTATATTTCTTCCTTCTGCCTGTAAATAATGCCATTAAGTTATTCTTTGGGGGGCAAGAGAGATGGCTCAGTGTTTAAGAGTACTGTTATTGCAGAGGACCCAGGTTCAATTCCTGCCACCCACAACTGTCCGTAACCCCAGTTCCAGAAGATCCTATGCCCTCTTCTGGTCTGCATGGGCACTGCATACATGCTACGCACAAACACACATATAGACTAAATCTCCATACACTTAAAAATATTCTTTTTGGGAGAGGAGCCTGGATCAACTCTGGATACTGCTGCGTCCTTGGACAAACAAATCCAGAGCTGTAGCTATGATTTGCGCTGTCTCTAGCGCCTCCCACCCAAATACTCACTGAAATAACTCCTGGAAGCTGAGCCACCCGTCGCAGCGTTGTGGAGACACCAGGAGTTTAGTCGTCAGGTTGGGGCACTCTGACGCAATGGAGTCCACTGCAGGAGCCACTTCCTCGCTGGCCACAATGCACTTGGCCTTGGATGCTTGCAGCCGGTAGAGGATGTCTTTTCTCGTCAGTTGGATCGTACCTGGCATGAAGACAAGCCCTGCAAAAGAAAGCTGTTCCTGAGATGTGGGCCTTGTGTCTGGGTGGAGAAGAATTTCAGATTTCAGTCCTCAGCCGCCCTTGCGTTGGTTCCCTGGGACATCCCACGGGACCCTGACACGGGGGAATCATTAGAGCGCTGGCTTTGGAGTCTGATAGGCCTGGGGTCTAGGACTGCCTTTGCGACTTACTAACCTTGTGACTTTGGTCTCTCTGGCTCTCCCTCCTTTATCTCTAACATGGGGGCAATGACAGCATCTGATTCATAACGATGGGCTGGTACTAAGAATCATTTCAAAGTCATGCTTAGACTGTGATATGTAATGATTACGTAATACTTGATCATCACATTACAACATATTTTCCATGAACATTATCTCATTCAGTCCTTTCAACCAAGGTAAGCTTTGCAAGGTAATCCACTGGGCATGAGAGAAGAAATAATAGAAATTCAAAGGCTCCTGAGACACTAAAATTCTTTTCATGTCCTGTCTCGTTTTTGCAAGTGTTCTATAATATACATACTCCACCAGTTCAAAAGAATAGAGTGAAAAACTATACGCAGATGGGAAAATGCCTGCCCATTATTTATTTATTTTTTTTTGCTAGATTGTATGCTTAGAGACTCCTCGTCAAAGACTTAAAAAGATTTGTGGACATGGTTCTTTTTCTGTACCTTTTTGTGGGTCCTGGTGATCGGACTCATGAGGCTAGGTTTGTGCAGGAAGCGCTTTTACTAACCAAGCCATCTCAATAACCCGAGACTGCTGTTCTAAGCAACCATGCAAAGTACATGCAGTCTTTGGGGGGGATAGCTGCTGAGTGGCAGAACCAGCATGCAGATCTCTTATGCAATGGCCTAGCACCACCAAGATTTGCCTCAACAACCACGGCAATGCTTCATTTATCCGTTTATCCCACTTCATCCCAAACACCAGCCAAAGACAGGATTTCAAAGCTCCTTACGAGAAGAACACACGGGGCAGGATTAACTGTAAGGCGTAAGGATTACATGTAAATGATAAGATGTGAGCAGGTGGTTGGACTCTCTAAGGCGAATCCAGGGGAAGCCGGTGGTGCGCAAAGCATTACAGATGGCTGCCGCCTTTCGCTGAGCACGTATCCCATGCCAGCGGATGATAGCCCAACTAAGGGCCACAAGGTCAGTAAGTGGCAAAGCCAGTCCCCAGAGACATTGCCAGCGTTCCCAAGGCCTGTGCTGTATATCTGTATTCCATGCTGAGTATTCTGAAACCAGTTAAATAGGAAGGGGCTTATCATCATCATCATCATCATCATATTGTACGTGTGCGTGCATGAATGTGTGTACGCACACATGTGTCTGTAGGCTCTCATGCTATGATGTGCCTGTGAAGAGAGGACAGCTCTTGTGATGTCAGTGGTCTCCTCTCACCCTCAGGTAGGTCCCGGGGACTAAATTCATGTGGCTGGGCTTGCATAGCAATCACCTTTACCTGAAGCGCCATCTTGCCATCCTAAGGTTATTTTACTGAGCATATTTTAACTGATTTAGCCGTCCCCCCCACCCCCTTAAGAGAACACCTTAGAAGATCTTAGGATGGTCAATCAATATAAAAATCTAAAATGGCTTCCCTTACAAGTCACTTGCTCTTAATGATTCACAAGTATTGTTTCCTTGGTGGATTTCAGAATGTGTTCAATGGATAGATTACCTCCTTGGGCATGGGAGTGGGTGGGGATTTCTTCTGATGAGGGCAGCGAATATTTGCTGGGTGGCAAGTATCTTAGGCTTTACAGCATGTGCCTTGCAGCAAAAATCAAAGTAGTTTGCCATTTGGAGAGTGTATAAGTAATTTAAAAAATTAACGTAAAGGATTTGCCATTCTGGGGAGAAAACAGATTTGCGGCTGCTTTTCTTCATTTAATGAGATGTTTTTTTAAGCACTAGCTTGTGTGCTTGTATTTACAGATTTCACAATTCATATAAATTACATTGAGTAATATTAAGTGCACATTTTATGACAGATGAAACACCCTTAGTCTCTTTTTAGCAATGGCCGATTTCCCATTCGTGTCTCCTTTTTTATATTGTGAATGCAAACACTTATATTTCTGCTTTGGTCTATTATATTGGCAGTAAGAGCATCTTCTATGAATTGTTCTGCTAACATTAAAGTTATTACATTATCATTAGTATAAATTTTCTTTTAAGTGCCACCTCATCAAGAGCCAGACAGTCAATCAGCAATCCACATCCCCAACTAAGCTTACATCTTAGCTAGGTTGTAAATTATATAATCATTTCTATTTAAGTTGTTTACATTTTTCTATGCCTGTTAATACTGCAAAAATATCTTTCTACCTTTTGTAATAGTCTATCCTTTGGCATTCTTATTTATTTTAACTGATGTCTGAATATTTATTGTTGTTTTTTAGACCATAAATCAGAGAGCTGTTTTGGTAAAGGACCTGGTGAGTACGTTAGACTCTGTGGACTGTAGGGTTGTTTTCAGTCTCAGTAAGCATGTTTGCTGCAGAGCAAGAGAAGCCAGCTGTATTCTGTCACAATTCTACTCCCCCATTGAGAGGGATTCTGAAGTCCATGGCTTACAGACCTCTGTCTGAAAGGACAAGTTTTTACTAGGGGTATGTTGTGTTACTAATTTGGGGAGAATGAGTAATTAGATCTAGTAATCCTTTGACTGGAAGATATCCCAACTTGGGCCAGAGTTGTTTATGTTCTTTCGAGTCTTTGCAACCCCCAATACCTGCTCTTCTTTTGTATTTTCATGTTACAGAGAATCCAGATATACACCCAGAAGAGAGAACTCTGGGTTGTAGGGTGAGCACAGCACCCTCTGAGCTGTGAGGAAGCTCTCACGCTCACGTTTGCTCTTACAGAGCTTTGTGTGTAACTCTGTTTTTCATTTTTGTTTGCATGTGTGGGTGTATGTGTATGAGCCTGGGACACAGATTCTCACGTTTGCACAACGAGCTCTTGGCCCACTGAGCTATCTTGTTAGATCTTTAATTATGTAATTTTTAAGTGGTCTGACTTTTGGCAAATGTCTTAACATTACTGTGTCTTGATTTCCTCCCTTACAAAATGCTTTTCACAATAAAACCAATGATTTCTTACTATTGTTGTTAGTATTACATCACGATTGCTCTTAATTTTAACTTTTCTTTTTCTACTTTCTGTAAAGATAGCTTTAGCCAAAGCTGGCATTTCAGAAAATTCTCAAGTTTTGGTCTCTATGTTTCTACATGATATACACTTGTGGCATTGTGATACTGACCTGTTCTCATGCAAGCCACATTGATAAGCCACCATTCAGGGACACGGGGCAGAATCACAGCCACCCGATCTCCTCTCTGCAGGCCACAGGGTTTGGTGAGCACGTTGGCAGCCTTTCTTGACAAGGAACCCAGTTCTTGGAAGCTCCATTTCACCTCATCTCCTTTGCCATTCACCCACCACAGGGCTGGGTTGGCTGGCCTCTCTCCCGACTGGCCAGGGAACACATGGGAAAGAGAAGATAATGTATTATGGTTTGGAGTTGTCACCCAAAGACCACATATTAAAAGACATAGTTCCTAAAGACCCACATGTTAAAAGAGGTGGTCTCTATCCCGTGGCTCTAGAGCTTAAAGAAGAGAATAAGCAGACCCCAGGCCCTTCCTCTCATTCATTCCTCCCCACAATCCCCTCAAGCTGCCCTGGAGTGAGCAGCCTTCCTCATCATGCACTTTTCCCTGTGATGCCCTGGACTGCTACAGGGCTTAACTGAGCTTATGTTGAAATATCTTCATCCATAAACCAAAGTGAATCTTTCTCCCCTTTACATTTGTATCTTAGGTATTTTGTCACAATAGTGGAAAGCTGACTACCACGGAAGGCAGCTAGGACATTTTCCATTACTCCTTCCTCTACACCCGCTTCCCACAGTGTGCCCCTGGGAAGAAATTTCCTCTGCAGTTGAATAGTCTTGGAGACACACCCCTTCAGGGTTTGCCTGTTTTCAAGAGGGGATGAGCATTTTACCAAGGCTAAGTTAATCTGATCTTGTCTCTGTGTACTTTCGAGTTTCCTAAGAAGAATCAAGAGATAGAAACTGACTGGAACGAAATGTTTTTTTGGGCTCTTGGTCCCCATGAGCCTTCCAGGTTCCTGTCCTCGCTGAGATGAAGAACTGAATTGAACTTCACAGGTAGAGCACAGTGAGAGGACATGTAAGACAGAGATGAGTGAACAACAGGAGTTCTCTCTATACCTTCTCCTTTTGGGACCACTGGTCTAGTACATCCGCAGCAAAGTTAAAGTTCTTGGGTAATGGCTTCTCACAGCGATTTATGGCTTCAAAGTCCTCGAGCGTCAGAGGTGCCCAGAGCTGGGGATCTCTGTGGAAGTACCTGCCGGCTGGCTTGGCAAGCCAGATGAGTCTAAATCTCTGGCAGTGGAGAAGAGCCTTCATGATCCCCGGAGGACTTTGTCTTCTGATACAAAGCGGCAAATGTCTATGGGGAAGACAGATGGTGGAGAGTGTCAGCGGGAGACTGGGAAGTGGATTCTCGAAGAACACTCCAGCCTCACATAGACCTGTCAAACTAGCCACGGATTGGTGTCCTCACTACTGCATGCTTCTTCATTCTGCCTGTGACCAGCTTATCCCTAAAGACCCGGACAACTGTAAAATTGCCAGACTCTCATCTTCTGCCCCTTCCGCCTCCCCAAGGAAACCACGAAGGGAGTATTTGTTGTCTGGATTTGCTTCCAAGGTCTCCCTCCATCACTTCAAACTCTTATCCTCTCTGCTAACTCCTCTGCTTGGGTTTCCAAATCTGGTAAAAATCAGCTTGATCCCTGAGAACACCCACTTCCACCCTGAAGGCATAGCTTGCCAGTTCCCTTGATTCCAGCCAGCCTGTTCTCTTCCTACTGTCCCTCCATTACAATTCACTGAAGCCGTGGGCTACATACCTTAGGTCCATATGACTTTGAGAAAATTATTCATCTTCCCATCTCTCAATGTTCTCATTGGCATAATGGGGGAAATATAATCTGTCACTCTTGCCTATTACGAATATTTAATAAGATGATGCATGTAAAATGTCTAAGTAGTTAGAAAAGGACCGTCCAGTTGTTAAGTACTGCAGTTTGGGTCGTGCCATGACACACGGAACTCTCTTAGTGTGCGGATCGGGCTACCTGGATTTTGTTCCTGCTTCTTTCAAACTGGGGTGTGATATCAGTAAAATTGCCCACGTTTTTTTCCTATTTGTATTTTGTTTCTAATTCTGTAGTCACTTCTGCCTTTGGCTTTTGTAACTGAACCCAGTGTTATTCAGGTGAGAGCAGTGTGCCTTTCTATACATGAACCCTGCCTGTGTAACCTAGCCGCAGTGATAGAAGCTACGTACCTGTGTATTCCACTCAGCATCGCACATGAGTTAGAGCTAATCAAAGCAGCTGCTGCCTAGAGAAGCCAGCACTTTCCATGTCTGTTGTCATTGCAATAACAGCATGAAAGGCTGTAGCTGCTGCTGCTTCCACTTTGCAGGGAAGACTCGGAAGCTGATGCAGACTGAAGTAACTTGCCCGAGATGGTCTTGCTCAAGGCGGCAGAAGCAAAGCTAGGTGCTCCCATGATACGGGGCCCTCAGCCTTATGGACAATGTCCTTCGTGTTTCCTTCTTAACAGGAATTCTTGTTGGCAATGAGCATCCCTACCCTTCTTCCATTTAGTTCTAGAAAGTTAGTTTATACGGAGTGGAAAACGCGCAGGTGCGAAGGGAAGGTGGGTCTGCAGCATGGTGGCACCAAACAACAGAGGAGAGGGCTTGGGGTGCTGCTCCCTCTCCTTGGTGTTTTCACGCCCCTTTGCTGCTCAGAGTGATGTCTGGCTTCCTTGGCGCAAAAATGAAGCTCACCACAGTCTTGAAGAGACGGTGTCTGTTAGTACTGTTGGTATTAAACTCCCTTATGTCAATGTGGGAAAAGGGATCATGCATGAGAATGTTATAAGGAAACTCACTAACCTGTACGGTTATCATGTATTGTTGATTATCCATATAATTTAAAAAGAGAAGAAGCAACAACAAAAAGAGAGAGATTATGCTTTCCCCAGGAAAATTTCTAGTAATGTAGTGGAGAGAGCAGAGTAAAGTAGAGAGGAAAGGAAAAGCAGAGTGGGCTATGCTCATGACTTAGCACTCTGCCAAACTGAGCTGCCTTTCCCTCTCCCAACATACATGCACACTGCACACACGTATGTACATGCATGAGAAAACACACACGTACACATACCACACATGCATACACAGTTGCCTCCACAATTTTATAACACACGGCCATATTTTTTTCCTCTGAATGATTTTTTCCCAGTTACTTAGCCTACTCACTTCTCACGCTCATCTGTGCACAGTAGTATAATATCATCTTTACTGGCTGGTTGTAGGGCTTTTGTGAGGTCCTGCCTGTAGCCTGGTGTATAGCTAAGACTCAAAAATGCTGCATAAGAACAAACATCATGCAGACATGGTGGCTCATGCCTTGACCCTAGTACTTGATGGAAGCAGGAGGATTTTTATGAGTCTGAAGCCAGCCGGAACTACCTGAGACTCTGTCTCAACAAAACCAAAACCAAACCATAACAAAACAAAATTTCAACCTCAACACCGTTTATGCTGGAAGACTTCAGTAAAAGAAAAAAAAAATCTATGACGACAAAAGCTAATGGGGTTAGCCACTTCCTAACCCTGACTCTTCTAATGCTGTGCCCTGCATCTCTGGGACCGACTCCAGCTCCGTTACCCGAAGCATCCTTACTTTCACATCCATTCGCTTCACCTTTTCTTGGTCTCAATCTATTGAGCTGGAAAGATTTTCAAGACATGGACACCCAGAGCATTCTTGCTATCTACGAACAGTACTGATCTTAGAGGAAACAAATCCTCATCTTCATTCTTTCCCCCAAATTAAAAGATAATTTTTCATGGAATGTTCTTATTTCTCTAATTTTCTATATCCCAATTAATCATTAAATTAATATTCAAACAAATCTAAAACTTGTTGTAAACAGATATGAGCTGAATATCTTGGTGTCTTCTGTGTTCTGATGCCAAATAAACCATAGTGAATATTACAGTTGCTCACGTGATTGAGTGGGTTTCACCACTGAACTTGAGATACTTCTGGCAATAACATTTCTATGTTCCCATCTGTTTGGTTTATGTTTGATTCTGGGGTTGACTCTGGTACAGACGGGCCTTTAAAGAGGACAGGGAACTTTGAGGAGTCGCCATTTTGCTTTGAACGTAGCCATTTCCTGAGATTCCAGGGGTAAGTGTATTTTATTTTATTTCAGTGTCAAATCTTATGGCTGCTGAGTGCTTTAAATTGAAACAATATCTTTGGAGAAATTGGTATAAAAACATGCTTTTAAAAATATCTCCAGAAACATCTCTGTGAGAGGGAAAGAGTTGAACTGAATAATTTGTAAATGCTTAGTGATTTCCAGAGTTTAAGAAGAAAACTTAATAGTGGGAAAAATTATCGAGCAACAGTTGGCCACTTGGGTGAACCCGTTCTATGTTATATGTCACTGAATTCTGAATTTTATTTCACAAGTGCAGAATTTATTGTCTTGCACATAAAGGAATCAAGACATTGAGAGGAGAATAATTTACCAGTGGCTGTTGATCCAGCAAGCAACAATTCTAGCTTCACCGGCCATCTCTGTGGCCCAAGCAAAGGAAGGTACTTCTGTGTTTTCCCTGCATGGCTGAGAACTTTTGCTAAGTAGAACCATCCAAGACAGTTGTCTGGCCTTAGGCCTGCAGTGATCTATCATGGTGACACAGCCTGCGTCCTTACTGTTGCTGTACCAACATCCCCTCCATCTGTCACATGCATCCGCCTTACCAGCAAATGGTACTGCTGATCCAGAACACGTCTCCGTTTCTTCCCAAAGGTTGTTTTTGCCACACAGTTGCTTCCTTCCTGCCTCTTTTTGATGGTGTCTATGCCTCTGTGGCCCTGAGCCTCTGGCGTACAGTTGTGAGGATCAAAATCCCTTGGGAGGAGAGTTTTTGTTTCTCTGGACAACCTGTGGTTAAAGGGCCAGATACCTATAAGGCGCTGCTAGGAAGGAGGAAGCAAATGCAGGCCACCCTCCTCCCCTGGCTCAGCACCAAACAAAGACTAAACCTGCTCATTAGCAGATTATTTTCATTCCTAGAGCTGATATCAAGATCTCTAATGCCCATCCCAGAGCACCCCTTGATGTGACATTGGGATAGCTAGACCTGGCCTGCAAACCTGCCAGTTTAATATAGCAAAGGATTTCATCAGGACCCTCAATGGATAGATTATAAGAACTGATAGATTATAAAAGCTGCTATTGAGTACGTGCTGCGTGCTTGTCTCTTTTTAATGCCCTGATATTGTCTCACTTATAAATCATCTTGAAACAATGTCACTGACTGGTATATACATGACTTTCATGTTTTCTATTTTCTGAAACGGTGCTTATTTTCTATCACAAGTACAAATTGCTAATTTTTTATTTTATTTTAAAAAAATGTTTTAATGTTTTTGGTGACAGGGTTTCCCGTGCGTAGCCCTAGCTATCCCAGACTGGCCTTGAACTCAGATCTGCCTGCCTCTGCCTCCCAAGTGCTTGGATTATAGCATGTGCCATCACATCCGGCTAATTGCTAACTTTTTGAAAAAAATATGAAATATGAAATACATAGTTAGTAGTCACATATGTAAAAAGCACAATCCTTCTTCTCTATGATGATGCCGTTACTTTCATTCTTGAATGCCCACTTTGATTCAGAACAGAAGACTTGACGTAGCCACTGCTGGGGAGATTCTATCAACATTAAATTTTAAGAATTAATCCATCATTAAAAAAAACACTTTTCTTCTCATTCCCTTAGAGACAGAATATATTTCACAGGGCTGATGTGTTGTCCTGGGATCATGGAACAAAATATGAATACAAACATCCATGGTCCACAGTTACTGTCTAATCCATGAGATGTCTTACCCCTGATGACCTTTGATCCCTGTTTCCCACACCCTTCTTCTGTATTCATGTTGAGACATCAGCAAAAGGATCTACTCCTTGGCCACTATGGCCAATAGCCTTCTTCAGGATAGCCCCAATCCTCCAATCCTCCCTAAGCTACGTCTGGTAAATTTTGAGATGCTTTCCTGAGTCATGTTGGCAGGCTAAGGGTGTTTTAGACACTTTTCTATGCCATAATGCAGCGACTGAATGTTGGTATGTTTCTTTTGGTCTCCATCCACAAAGTGTGGCTTAGGGCTTTTCACTCCGTGCCCATTCTTTTGTTGTCTTTCGGAGTGTTTGACACTGGAATATCTAGGGGCAGAGTTTTTTTCTTGGACAGTTTTCTATAAACAAGCTATATTTAGATGATTTGGACCATCCCCAAAACACCTTTGGGTTAACCTTTATAGTCCTTGGGGCAGAACAAATGTTTTTACATGGTTACATCATCTTCTCTCACCTTATGCTCTCTGAGTTATCAAGGGTCCTGAGTTTTGTGTGTGTGTGTTTTTTTAATCACAGACAAAGTTTTAGATGACCTTCTTATACCCTGTGTCACAAAGAGACACAGTGCTTATAGAAAGTTGGCTCTTCAATCCCAAGCCTTATTTTTCAAGGTTACTGATGTTGTTGAAATTTCAGGAAGACAGTTTGGAACTCTAGCAATCTCAGCCAGGATCTTCAGCTATCAACCAACCCAGTGTTAAACAGTTTTGTAAGGAAAACGAAGTCACAAATTTATGTGTGTTCCAAATAGGTTGTATAGTGATATTGCAGAAGGAGGTGGGAGTTCCTACCCCAGAGCCTAATGAGTTGTTCCTGAAGCATGGAGCGTGGGGGGTGGAAGAGCGAGTAGTTTTACAATGGGATGTGGAGTGTGGTCCCATGGCCTGGACAGGAGGCTTTTTAGCACTCTCAGTGTCAAGTCAGATTGAATAAGAGAAACACACCAGACAAACCAAAATTGAGAGGTGTTCTACAAAATACAAAGTCAGTTCTCTTTCAAAACCGATGCTGGGGCTGGAGAGATGGCTTAAAAGTTAAAAGTACTGGCTGCTCTTTCAGAGGACCAGCGTTCAATTCCTAGCACCCACATGGTGTCTTACAACCATCTATAACTCCAGTTTCAGGGAATCTAACATCCTCTTCTGGCCTTTAAGGTCATTGCATGCATGTGGTATACAGAAAAATAAATGTTTTTCAGAAAAACATTCATACACATAAAATAAAAATAAATAAAATCTCACCCCTGCCCCCCCCAACTATCAGAGGTCATCAGAAACAGGAAGAGGCACAGAACAGAAGAAACTAAGTGTTCAGACCTGACAGATGTAATATGATCTCTTGATGGGATCCTGAGGGCAGGGCAGGGATACTCAGGAGAAACTAGAGAAACAGGAACAGAATAGCTTACTCAGTAAAGGTGAGCTAGCTTTGTCATCTTGGTCATGAGCAATGCATGATGGTAAAATAAGAGGCTGACAGTGAGTGAGGGGAACAATGGAACTCTTCTGCTGTTTTTGCAACTTTCCTGTCAGTCTAAAACTAAAATAAAAATTATGACTAAAATCGTATTTGGGGAAATAGGATAGAGAATGGATTATGTATGTGTGCATACACTTGTGTGAGTATGTGTGTGCCTGTGTGTGTATATGTATGTTTTTTTTTTACTTCTTCATGTGCATGTGTGTGTGCAAGCATGTGTAGACCAGAGGTTGAAGTTGGGTGTCTTCCTCTATCATTCTCCACTTTATTTTTTAAGAGAGGGTCTCTCACAGAACTTTGACTCCTCTTTGTTGGCTGGGCAATGAACTCCAGACCTTTCTCTGTTTTGTCTGTTTTCAGTTCCTCAGCACTGGGATGAATGACAGGTGCATGACACCATGCCTTTTTTTTTAATGTAGGTGTTAAGAATCCAAATTCAGGTTCTCATGCTTGTCAGACAGGCACTTGGCCAACTGAGCCATCTCCCCAGTCCCAGGAACAAGAATCTTTTATTTTTGTACCGAAGCCATTAGGAATTCTGCAACATAGCATCTTGATAAACTCTCTTTCTGTGGAGTTTTGCGAACAGACCTGGGTGGATGGCATCTATCCAGATCAAATGCTCTGCTGAGTTGTATCAAGTACATGGTAATTTTTGCCAAGGGAGTGAGTAATGTGTGCACAACTCCAGAATTTCAGGAATGCGCTAGGGACTGAGTGTCACAGATGAGTAGGTCATGGTGTTTTTCCTGGAAAGTCTTACATCTTGGCTGGGGAGAGATTTGCCAAGAAGTTAGTGGCTGAATTGGTACATGTGATGTGATAGCCAGGAAAACAGGCTTGTGGGAGAATGCTGTAGTGATGGGCAGAAAGACATCCAGTGATTAAAGGCACTTGCCGCTCTTGCAGAGGACCTCGGCTTGGTGCCCAGTACCCGCGTGGCAGATGTAACTCCAGATTCTATGGACCTGACATCCTCTTCTGGCCTCCGTGGGCAACAGGCATTCACACAGTACACAAACACAAATGCAGGCAGAATATCATCAACATAATAGAAAAACCAATTGATCATGGAATCATATATCTGTATTAATAACATTTGGTTATAAGTGATAGAAACTCAGCTTAAACTATGGCTCGGGAGAGAAAATAGACTTACTGGCTTGCCAACTCAAGAATGTATTTGTTAGTCACACCATAGGATGATCAAGGTACAGACGGATCTTAGGATATACAGAGCTCAGCGATCATCTGGAGTCCTTTTGGGTCCCTTTTTCCACTAAACAGCGTGACTGAATTGGCTTTCCCTGAGTATTGATTTTTTTCATACATAGCAGAACATAAGATCTTGTTATAATTCATATATATATACGCATACGTACATATATGTATATATATGTATATATATATATCTATAATTTTTTTTCTTTAAGATTCCTTATACCTAAAGAGGGGTTGGCTGTTCAGTCTGTAATTTGGAAAAGTCTGGACAAGACCTGTGGATGAAGATAAGTGACACCCACAAGACCATTCAAGAGAATGAAGAATGAGGAGAAGGTGAGCAGGAGATGAGATGGAGACTAAGACAGTGGACAGATGCTATCATGGTGATTATATAGTCCATAACAGACTATTCCAAGAAATTTGGTTGCTGTGCTGATAAACTTAGGCTTATGGCTCCGTTAGTAAATGATGGATGTATGCCCCATTCAGGTCCAAGAGATGGGGATGTGAGCCAGTGCCCAATTTTCTCACTCAGGGTTATCAAGAAAAAAATTACTAACTTGGTTGACCTTTCACTTTGCACTCGTGTATTTTCTCTTGTCAGCGCTTTCACACAGCCCTGCGGTTGAGGCAGCTTGGCATCTTCTAGCCTCCTTGTGAGAGCCATACCTTTGAATGACTTCTCTGGATTTAAGACTTAGCTCTCCACTTCTGTGTCCATGGCTGCACAGTTGTCAGGCAGGGACTTCTTACTTCTGGTAAGAGGGTGAGATAATAAGTCACAGTTGGATTGAGGCCAGCCCTCAAGATAGCATCTGAAAGGGATGAGACTTCTCCCAGCGATGATAAGCCACAGGGACCTCATTATGCAGCAAAGCCTAGGGAACAGACAGGACATGGAGTTTAGATCATTCTGTGGGCTTCAGGGAGTTTTCCTCATTGTTGGCAAGGGTGGAACCCCAGTATCTATAAGCCAGCTTAGCTTTCAAGGGGAAGATGACAAGTTAAGCGGACATAGAGAACCCACACTTAACCTCTTAGGTGAGTCATCTCTCTGACAAAGACTGAGGGCACCAAATCGTTCCTAGTTCTACGCATTTACCAGGCCTTAGATACCTGTCTCACTTAGAAAGTACCTACATAGTAACAGCAGCCATCCTTTACACGAATATCGTGTGTTTAAAAATCATCTGGGATCTCATATTAACTTCGTCGTAATGCTGACAAAATCTTGTGGAGCTGGCACCACCAGTGGTCCTGTTGTTTATATAAAGTAGATTCAAACATTGCTGGCTCATACAGTGCCTGGAAGTATGCCTTATAGTAACACTTGATCCTCTCTCTTTGCTATCTTCATGTGTCTTTAGGTTGGCTGGTGATCCTACAGCTTGTAATAATAACAAGAGATCATTTGGGGGGAGATTTATTTATTTCATATGGATGAGTGTTTTGCCTACATGTTTATATGTGTACCACATTTGTGTCTGCTGTCCAGGAAGTCAGAAGAGGGCATCGAATTTCTCCAAGACTGGAGTTACAGATGATTGTCAGCCAACATGTGGGGCCTGGAAACTGAACGTAGGTCGTCTGTAAGAACAAAACATGCTTTTAACTGCTAAGCCATCTCTCCAGCCCTGATTGGTGAATTTTTAAAGTATGCTCTTGAGCTCATCAACATGATTATAGACTCATATACATACTCAGTATTTAAATCCAGTGCATTAATTTTTTTTCAATGCTCAAACTGTTTAAGAGGCTTCACAGTGTGGCTTCATGTTCCTTTCACACAATCCTATGGACCTGTGAGAATGTATTTTCTCTTCTGAAAAGACGCCCTAGGTGCATCTTGCACATTCTCCATCCCAGGACTCCAATAAGCCCTTTCTTCAAGGAATGCTTTTTAGGAGTGTGGTGGGAGTTCAGGCAGGCCTCACCAGGTAGCCTAGGCTGCCTGGAACACATCACATGGTTTCTTGGAGCGAGAAACAGTATTTGGTCATCAGCTAATCAAATATAATTTGCTGTAGTGCTTTTCTATATAAGGATGACTAGCTGGGCATGGTGGCTCATGTCATATAATTGTAGCATCTGGGAGGCAGAGGCAGAATTGTGAATTCAAGGCCCACTACATAATAGACCTGGACTATATCATGATAACTAGTCTATATAATGAGACCTGGTCTCAAAAACCAAAAGGAAACAAACAAGCAAACAAATAAAATGAAAGAAAAGAATAACTGACCAGGTTTGGTCTTGTAGTTTTAGGAATGTGACTTTCTTTTTTTTTTTTTTAATTTTGAGACACAGTCTATTTATGTAGTTCTGGCTGGCCTGGAACTTACTGTGTAGACGAGGCTTGCTTCAAACACACAGAGATCCACCTGCCTCTACCTCCCAGTGCTGGGATTACAGGCCAGTGACCCCCTCAGCCAGCTAGGAAAGCAATCTTTTAGCCCACAGTGTAGAAAAGATCCACAGAGCAGAACAGGGAGCCAGTGAGACCACTGGCTGGTACTAATCGGTCTGCCTCACCAGATTTATCTTATTTAGGAATCACCTCTACCTCAAATATTTACAAAGTGATATACTTTGAACCAGACTGTGCTAAGAGTTCCAGAGAGCCCCAGAGACCTAACAGCTCAGGGTGCCTGAAATAATGGGAGAGAGCTGCTAAGTCTCATCTTTAGCCCCCCTGGGACTAAATGACACATAGTAGCAGAGGGTGAGTTGCATTTTTTTATTTGGATAGAGAGGTTAGAGTCAAGGTCTGTGGCACCACAGACTTGTGGTTCTGTCTGTCTGTCCTTCTTGGATTTAATGATGCTTCGCCCAGGAGAGAATGCTCCTAGTCACTATCCTTATGTCTTCAGAGATATCCATGGGAGGAGGGAACTCTGAGACACTAAATTAATTCACCAAATCACCACGTCCACTCTTTTTTGCAGGCCTGTGGGCACTATTCCAGGTGCAACCAGAAGAAAGAGCTGTTGTTTTCTGTGAATGGAAATGAAAAACCAGTATTTAAGTATTTAAGGAAAATCAAAAGCTCTGCATTCCGGGGGACCAGGTGCTGTAGGTTGGATTACCACCTTTACGGCTTTGGGCATTACCCTAAATATTGTCGAGAGGGTGGCTATTGGTGTGCCACATTTCTTATTCATGTATCTGGATGCTCAGCTCATGAGAAATTGGCCAAGCCATAATCACACCTTAGAGCCACGTTATCGTGTTTTTCTGTCTCCATGGAACACGAGCTGCAAAGGAGGGAATTTGGTCTGTTCTGTTAAGTGTTCTGTCTTCAACTCATTGGATAATGCACAGCACAGAGCCCTCAGATAATATTTGCTAATTGAATTAACATATTTGTTCCACAGCAACGTAGATTTGTGTAGATTTTTGGGGGACCTTCCTTTGTCCCTTGCCTGGGTCACATTTGGGAAGTATATAGCTATAGCATATCGGTTACGATAAATTACGCTATGTTTCGAAATAAGTAAGTTTCTGGAGGCTTGTGATCTATAAAACACAACTTTGTTTCCTGCTCTGACTGTTTTACAGCCCAGGTCAGCTGACCTGGAGGACGGGAGAACTATTGTTTGAAGGACTGAAGGTAAGTGTGGAGGGGAACACCGTGCACATGCACACATGCCTATGTTGCAGGCCAGAAATGACATACATCATTCTGAGGCAGAATAGACAGGCATGGAAAATGATGGGGACGTAGGAAGGAGAAGGAGCCTCCACTCCAGTGTCTGGCTGGACCCTCAGCAGGGAAGTAAGAATTCCAGCACAATTATCAACACTGCGGACACTGAGGAAGTCTTCTGCTCATGCAGATGTGTCTCGTTAAAGCAGCGCCGAGCCAGGCTTAAGGCCTGAATGTACATGATAGACTAAGATGGCATTTTCTATTCGACCTTGTCTGGAAATCTCAAACAAGACTGCTCACTGTGGCAACACCCTTGCCTTCCAGCATCTCCTGGGTTGTAGACTTTCACCCTGTCAATTGCAATCCTGTCAAGGGCCTCCCGAGAACCACCCTGTGATCTCAGCGACCTCATCCATGTTCCCCGGCATCTGTTTAAAGGCAATAGCAAGGTGGCTAAATGGGTAAAGGCATTTGCCATCGAGCTCGACAACCTGAGTTCGATCCCTGAATCACTCAGGGAGAGAGAACTGACTCACTCAAGCTGGCCTCTGACCTGCACACTCATATCCTAGCACACATGCCCCCCCCAATGAATGAATAAATAAATGAATAAATAAATAAATGATAATGGCTTCAGGCTCATCTAAGCAGTGCACGTTCCTTTTGTAAGGTGATGAAGCGAGTCTCTCTCTTGGAGAAGCCCATATCCATGTTCTCCGGAGTGTCTTACTTTCTTCCCAAGTACCTCTTTCCCTTAACTTTCATGCTTGAAATACGTATCTAAAATGTCTTTTATGGCCTGGGTAGATATCTCAGTCATGAACTGTGTGCATTCAGCTGGCCTGAACAAATAAACAAGCTGAAGATGGTGGTGTGAACTTAATCCCAGCACTGGGAAGGCAGAGGCAGGTGGCTCCTGTCAGCCTAGCCTGCTTGGAGAGCTTCAGGCGAGTAGAGCTCTTGTCTCAAAAAGCCAAGGTGGATGGCACCTGAGGAATGACAAGGCAGGTTGTCCTCTGGCTGCCATAAGCACATCCAAACATGTACATGAGCATGCGCATGCACACACATACACACAGACACACAAACACATACATGTACACAATGTCTTTTAAGGTGTCCCAACTCTGCTTCATGCTGGCTCCTCATGAAATTCTCATCTACATCGAATACAAGGGTAGATGGATTTTAATGACCAAGAGAATGCTCCAGGTTGCTGGGGGTGACAGCTTGGAGCTGCGTCTCTAACCCTGTTGTGCACATCATAGCTCCAGGTAACAGCAGCAGCTCATTAGCTGAGACTCCCTGTATAGCCTGAGAACAAATTCCACCGCTTTGTGTGGGGTATTGCCAGGTGATAACTATGAAAGGGTTTTACCAAATGCTCTAGGTTCATTCAGTTTCTAGAAGTGCTTCATAATAGAATCTAAATGAACCTTCCTAGAAAAGCAGTATTAAAAAAAAATCTGTACAGTGAAGCCAAAGATGTAGCTCAGTGGTAGAGCATAGCATTAAGACCTGGGTCCTGATGAAAAAGGAAAACAAAACAAAACAAAAACAAAACAAAACACCCAAAACGAAACAAAACCTAACACCTCAAAACTGGTCCTTTGTAACCTCAACAACCTGGGTCCTACATTCAGTTCAGCAGCGGTGGTTATAGGCTTTTTGGGCTGTGGAAACCTAAGTTCAAATTCCAGATGTGCAATGTAGAGGCTGTGCTGCAGTTCCCGGGTGGGGTGCTGGCCTGGGCTCTCCAGAGGAGCAGAGCCCGGTGGCCTAAGTGAAGACACGGGTCTCTTCAGGGAGAGCGTTTCCTCTCAGCTGGGTCCACTGCACCACAGGGTGAAGCCGGAGGGAAGAGGAGGGCACGCAGTGCCAGGCACTTCCTTCATGTTTGCCAACTCGGATGATGGGAAGGCTCATACCTCATTTGTTGTGGAGTCTCTTGGGCCAAGTTTTCTTGGCAAGCAAAGCCTTTGTGTTCTCAGGAGGTCTGGCAATTAAGGTCGCTCAATTTCTCTGCAGGGGAATGTTCTCTGAAGTGATTTCACTGTCAGGGATTCAGAGTCCACACATGGTTGTTCTCACATGCCCTTACCATAGACTCTCTCTGCAAGTCTCAATCTAAGAGAGTATCAACCTTGGGTAGCTGAAGAATTCCCCAGGGGGATTTCAACTACTCCCGAGCCTGAGGCCCACCTCACCGGTTCTGTGCTGGGGTGGTTCTTGGAGGGTGATGGGAGGGCAGGCCCGGTGATTCTGATGGACGCAGGAAGCTTGCTCATACTCTTGATCTCGCCTGTTATCCGCCCCACGCTTCTCCCTAACGCTTGAACTCTGCCAGATGTAGAGCCGGCAGCTGGTTCCTCCCTTTCTCTGGTTGTCTCTTTCTTCACCTGAGCTTTTTTTCTTCTCTGTGAAGAGTTTCTTAGTTTAATAGAATCTCAATTTTCAATTTTTCCTTTGCTTCCAGAATGTCACCGTCTGTACCAATATCATAAAGTGGTTTCTCTATGTTTTTTTCCCCTTTACTAGTTTAAGATCCTACATTTAGGTATGATCTATTTAGAGTTAAAAAATGTAATTATTTATCTTTTTTTTGAGATTGTGATATGACTAAATCACTTCTCTTCCGCCTCTCCAAACCCTCCCATATAACTTTTCTTGCTCTCTTTCAAATTTGTGGCCTCTTTTTTCATTAATTGTTTATATGTAATATATATCTAATATGTATACATATGTGTATATATACTATATACTTAATAAATAAGATATATTGTTATATAGAAATAAACAAAACATTTAATATATAAATATATATTATTTATATATTTATATTTGTTACATATGTATTTATAAATATGTAAACATAATACAATGCATTATATAAAATATATTATTATATATACATATAATATATCCTTAAATACACAAATACCACCTGCTCAGTCTGTGTAATGTTACATGTACTTTTTCAGAGCTGAAAGTTTGGTGTAGATAACCAGTTGGTATGCTCTTCCCCTGGGAAGATCATTTTTCCCACTCAGTACTCCTTAGTTACCCGTAGTGCTTTGTATAGGGTTGAGATTGTGTAGGCTTTAGTCTATACACAGTAGTATGTCTAATTGTTGTTCTTGCTCAGCTCATGATTAGGCAATCATTCTGACATTACCAGCAGACACAGCCTCACAGTAAATGTTGTGAGGTATGCAACAGAAAAGATTGACTACTCAGACAAGGTGTAAGCCGAAAGCAAGTCTTCATTAGCCTGCCAGCAACTACACTAGGTATTTGGGGTCCTGGCTTAGCCCTGAGCCTTTCTCAGGATGAGCTTTTAAGCACAAAAACTATCCTGGGTTGACATACTTCAGTTTTCTTTTCTTTTTCTTTTTTTTTTTAAGCTTTTGAAAGAATCTTTTATTTTTTTTATCTTTTGGAAGTTTTCAACAGCATTTTATTTTGCATAATATAGTTTTATTTATTTATTTATTTTTAATTTTATTTTTATATTAATCACAGGTTATGTACTTTGTATCCCAGTAGTAGCCCCCTACCTCATTCCTTCCCACTCCCCCATCCCTCCCTTATCTCCTCCCTGCCCCTTTCCAAGTCCAAGGACTTCCTCCCCATCTATCTGACCCTAGCTTATCAAGTCTCTTCAGGGTTGACTGCAATGTCCTCTTCTGTGGTCTAGCAAGGCTGCTCCTCCCTCGGGGTGTGTGTGTGTGTATGTGAAGATCGAAGAGCCAGTCATCGAGTTCATGTCAGAAATAGTCCCTGTTTCCCTTACTAGGGTACCCAGTTGGATACTGAGCTACCATGGGCTATATCTGAGCAGGGGTTTTAGGTTATATCTATACATGGTCCTTGGTTGGAGAAACAGTCTCATAAAAGACCCCTGTGCCCTGATCTATTTGGTCCTTGTGGAGCTCCTGTCCTCTCCAGGTCTTACTAACTCCCCTTCTTTCATATGATTCCCTGCACTCTGCCAAATGTTTGGTTATGAGTCTTAATATCTGCTTTGATACACTGCTAGGT
>CM053758.1:18563438-18589209 GCA_028658305.1 Pachyuromys duprasi
GTCCTTCAGGATCCTGCAAATGTACAGACACTTAGGTAATTGAGCTTATACAGGAAGTATCATGCTTTCCCCCACACTGTGAATATTCACCGACTAAAAACTCCGCACTACATAAGTATTTTCATAACCAAGGATTCCGCGGGGCCAGCCAGTGGAGTCGAACGGTTCTTGAGTCGGGAGTGAAGATTGAAATTAATAAAATACGCAATACATGGGATCTTCCGAGAGGCTCTGCCGGTCATCCGCTCCGAACGCCAAACCCCGCCAGCCAGTCTAGCTTTATTCTTAAACACACCCAACACAACGAGTTAAATTCACAAGGAGGTGTAACAAGAGGTGTGATTTTAACAAGCTATCCCACCTGCTGTCACAAAACAAAAGGCGATGGACTTGCAAATTCTTCCCTGACTCCAGAGAAGGCCTGGTAAAAGCTAGTCTTTGCGCTGAGATTTAAGTATCAAAGCGGCCGCCAAAACAGCCGCTAGAGACAGAGACTGCAGCTTCCGACAAAGGATACACCATGCCTTCTCAATCTGTCAGACTGTAATCCTGGCTTCCTTGACTACAAAAAAATTCATAGGTGACAAAAATGGCAGCAGACCTTTAGGTAAATGTACTGGCAAAGTTACAAATAAAGTCTGCATTCTCTCAGTGCTTAGCTTACAAGGAAACACAAAGCAATAGCCAACACTAAGTACAGCAGACCTAAATTCATCATCAGATCTATATACTAACATGTGAGGAAGGAGTGTCCCCACTCAATAAATGTATTCCTGTGGAGAAGCTGGAAGACGCACCTATGACAGGGGCTCTCAGGGTGACAGCAGTTTGGTTTTTCAAGACAGGGTTTCTCTGTGTAGCCTTGGCTGTCCTAGACTCATTTTGTAGACCAGGCTGACCTCAGAATCATAGGAATCTGCCTGCCTCTGCCTCCCCAGTGCTGGAACTACAGGTGTGTGTGACCATGCCTGGCCGTGTCAACACTATTTGATGTTATTGAGCTACTCTTGCAACTCTCCTCTTTCCTTTCTCAGGTCAGAATGACTGACAGAAACAACTTATAGGAGAAGACATTTAACTTGTGGTTTCAGAGGGTTTTGGTCAGGTTTTTTTGGTCCCATGGTGGCAGGTGTGTGGTAGAGAAGGTTCTTCATCCCATAACAGACAGAAAACAAAGAGAGGGGAAAGGGAACGGGGTCATTATAACCTCAAATGCATGGCCTTCATGGTGACCTATTTCCTTCAGTGTTCCCACACACTACCATTATCTGTAGAGCACATGTCCAGTCATGAGCCCATGGGGACATTTCACATTCTAACTGTGTCAATGTCCATCATTTCTACGCAGGTTTTCTCTTACTTGTCTGACCTTCCCACTTCCCTTAAATGTTGCTGTTTCCTTTCCTGGATCTTTACCTTCATCCTGTTCTTTGGGGATACTATGCTGTCCATGGCTGACCTCAGTCATGTTCAGCACTCTAATCACTATTTATATGCAGAAATTTGCCAAGGTCTAGCTCTAACTTACAAATTATGTCTGGGGTTTAAGTCCATGTCTTTACCTGTTTTCTGCTTGTCTTCACCTGGTCAGCCAACGAGCATGTTGGAAACTCATGTGAATGATTCTTGGATTTCTTTAGTCTCCAGTTCTTAGAATGATCACTCATGAGCAAGACTTTTAAAATTAATATATTTTTATATTATAATGTAACTACAAGATTTCTCCTTTCCTTTTCTTCCTCCAAACCCTCCCATATACTCTGCCCCACAAGAGAACGATTCTTGCTGTTGTTATTTATTGCGGTGTCTCTAAATTCAGCAACATTTTCAGGCATATATGTGATTAGTAACATTGGTTAAATGAGTGACTGCATTCTGCTTCCTTCACCAATCTTTTATGAATGGAGGTTCTCATTCACGGCAACCAGGGGTTCACGTCACCTTTCTATTCTTTAATATGAATACGCGTTAGTGTCCTGTGTTGTCTGTATTCACCTTTCTTTACAGTAAATTCCATCCTCTACATCCTCACTGACATCTTCAAGCCTTTGTGATTTCCCTCATTTCCAGCCTCATTTCCCCCTTTCATGTGCGAGGATAATGATATGACCCATCTTAGAAGGCTGTTGTCAGGTCCAGAGCAATTAACCAGCCAATTAATGAGGTTACATTGTCTTACTTGGTGAGCCTGAGCTTCTTGTGTCAAACTGAGGGGAGGTCAAAGACTGGCATTGGAATGGCCAGAGAATAGTCCTTAGATATCAAATTCTATAATCTGAATAGACTCGCTATCATAACCAGTGATTGCTGCTGGTCCCTTTAAATACAGAACACAGAACTAGGAAATACATCTGTTTTTGAAAATTTTGAATCCATGGAGATATTTTCCAATCAGTATTTTTTTTTTAATGTTTGGGGGTATTTCTTTAGCATTCCCTGTGAGACAGGCAGACATCTGTTTTACATTTTTCCCTCAGTTTAGCCTTTTCCTCCTTTAGGAAGTTATATAACGGGGCTATTGGCTTTCTGTTCGTTATATAAGTTGCAAACACTTCTGAGCCAGTCTTTCATTCACAAGACCTGGCTTCAGCTCACCTGCCTGGAAATTTCTGAGAAGCGTTCTTGTTTACCTAGATAAAAACAGATCTCTGTTTTCAGGGGGCTGTGTGAGCCTTTCTCCAACTACACCATTTGGCAAATCTTCAAAGCCTATTTTTTTAAAATCTAAAATCAATATGACTAAAATGTTTAGGAACTCAGAAGCACAGGGCATACAAAACCAAGTTACTCCTCTAGCGAGGAACCATCCTGAAATTATAATACAGAAAAAGGTTTTGCAATGAGATGCATGAATGTCCTCACTAATAGGGTTGTGTAAACACTATAGTTTCATATCCTATCGCATTAGGATTTCTGCAAAGTGAAATGTGAAAAACAATTGGTTTTTCAGATTTTGAAACCATGGATAAGAGATGGTGGACATCTATCGTTCTTTATATGACAGAGAAAGAAAAAAAATAAACTAGGTATACGTATCTGACTTTCATCCTTTTTTCTTTCTTTTCTATTTTTCTTTTTTTTTTTTTTGGAAAGGGGAGAGGGAGCAAGGAGCAGGATGGCTGTGAGTCCCGTGGACACTGTGCTGTCTCTGGCCTTTCTTCCCACCCCCTTGCGGCAATTCCTCCGCTCACTCTTTAACCAATATCCTTTTTGCTCTTGTTCAGAACTTACTTGGAGTGCTCCTGTCCCTGAGAAAGACAGAGAAGATCACAAATTATTCTGGCCTCTCGTTTACTACATGGAGCAATTTTGGAAAGTAAGGTGTGCTGTTAAAAAGAATGAAAATCTTAACCATTTGACCCAGGAGTCAGATGCTGGGGAGAAAACCCTCTAGCTCACATAGGCAGAGAGGGCACTCTGCTGGCCTTCCTACTCAGCTCATGTCCCAAAGGAAAAAGCCAAAAGCTCAAGGCCAAAAGCTTACTAGCTCAGCTAACAGCTCAGAAGAAGAAAGCCAAGAGCTAAAGTGCTAAAGGGCCAAAGACCAAAAACTAGAGGATAATTCATCCTTCTCGCTGCTGTCTTAAATATTCTTCGCTCAAAGTCCTTCCTTTCTGTTAATCCCTGTCAGCTGGTCTTGACCTAAGGTTAACTTTATTAAATCCTGTGTACAGAAAGCTCTAGGATTAAAGGTGTATATTAGGGTTGAACCGCACCATAATTAAATCTCCTGTTTACAATAAATAGAAAGTTCTTGGATTAAAGTATGTATTAGGGCTGAACCACATCAAACAAAAGACAGGTTTTTACAGTTCACCGCCTCAGGGTTCACAATGGGATCAAATATCCTGCCACAAAGGTGTGAACAGAAATATCTATTTCTTTTTATTTTCCAGATCGGCATGTAAGTTTTCTTGTATGAAAATAACACCTTCCTTATTTCTTTGGGTTAATTTGGCTGTTTGTCAAGTTTGCTTATCGTTTCTTTTAACTTTTTAAAATATTTACATTTTAAATTTTGTGTGTTTTAAATTTTAAAACATGCCACTGTGGAAACATGGAGGCGAGAGGACAGTTTGTGGGGGTTGGGTTTCCCTTTCCACCATGTGGATTCTGGGAACTGAACTCAGGTTTCAGGCTTGGTAGCAAGTGCCTTTACCCACTGTACCATCTTACCCGCCCCTTTGTATCTTTTCAAAGAGCCAATTCTTTATTTCATTGATCATTTATTTGAAAGTGTGCCTACTGCACAGATATTCATAAGGATGAAATAAGATGGCGTGGGTAAGGAGGCCTCAAGGCCTGGTTAGTGCAAAGCAGTGAGAAAACCAGCTCCCAGGAAAAGCTTTTAAGCCACAACACTTGATTATTCATTTAATGCTTGGGAAAAATAGAACAGGAGAGTTAAAAAACAAACAGAGACCCAGTGGTTTTACAGTTTTGGATGTGAATTGTTTTTTTTTTTTTCTATTAAAGAATAGGGAGAGTATCTAAGTAAATGAAACATGGGTTAAATATTGAATATGTGCTGGAGAGATTAAGAGTGGTTAGGAGTACTGGCTGTTCTTCCAGAGGATCAGGGTTCAGTGCCCAGTTCCAGGGACTCCAACATCATATTCTGATATCTATGGCATGCATGTGGTACACAGACATACATGTAGGAAAACACCCATACACATAGAATAAGTCTTTAAAAATTCTGAGTCATTTTAGCTGAGACATTTTATTATTTACCTACAATCAAGGCAGGACCGTAAAATGATGTACTGAGCTCCGGAAAGTTCTGAGGGGCTGTGTTACCTTCCAATAGCATGAGGCACACCATGCATTTTAAACTTACTGTTCTTTTTCTTTGCTTTGGACTACTATAACAGCATGGCAGCCTTTGATGGAGGTGAAGCTTCACATTCAAAAGGCAAACCTTCATGTTTATTTTGTTAAGAAACCCAGCAAACAGAACCAAATGTAATAATACACTGAGTAAGTTGTCTGGAGGAGGCACTTTAATGATATTTTTAAAATTAATTCTATTATGATGGAAGTTTTAAAATTTAAAAGAATCACTTTATAGATTCTTCATTCAAAATACAGAAATATAATTAATTTCAACACATTCTCATAATGTTCTGTAGTTTTGGTGAACTTTCTTATTAGCTGGACCACTATTGTGTGTTTTCTATGCAACACGATCATATCTGGGACTAGAGAGAGTTTTACATCTCTCTTTTCAACTTACATATGTTTTACTTTTCTTGGTGAACTCCTTGTCAGTTTTCATATCAGGAAGGACACTTTCAGTCCTCTGCTGTTGAGGACATTTGAGAAAATAAACAGCAGGCTCTGTGGCCAGAATGTCAGTTGAATCAGAAGCCAATGAAGGAGTTGGAAACAGAATTTTCCTAAGTTTGGAAGTGAAAAGTAAATTCAATGCACCTCCTTCTGGCTTGTGGAATTCCACTTTGGGTTGAAAAGTTGTAGTTTTTCAGATTATCCATTAATAATGCCCTAACTGCTATAGCTAGTCCCCTCAGTAAGTCACTGCAAGAATTGGTTTTAAATTGTGTTCTTTGACCTGGTAAGGCTGCACCTCCCTCAGGGGTAGGTGATCAAAGAGCAAGCCACAGAGTTCATGTCAGAGTCAGTCCCTGTTCCCATTACTGGGGAACCCACTTGGACACTGAGCTGCCATGGAAGGGGAAGGAGGACCTCCCCTATCAGTGGAGTGAGGGGGGCGGGATGGGTGGAGAAGAGGGAGGGAGGGTGGGATTGGGAGAGGATGAGAGAGGGGTCTACAGTTGAGATACAAAGTGAATAAACTGTAATTAATAAAAAAATAAATAAAACTAAAAAACTGGGGAACTCATATCAATAAAAAGGAACTGTCTGCAAAGCTGGAAGTCTTTGTATCTATGCACATTCACACATGCTCTCAACTGCCAATAAAAAAGTGCTTACTGTGACTGAGGAAAAAAAATCGTGCTCTCTGGCTCCTCAGGCTCCTACTGCCCTCTTGTTACTCACCTTGGAGTTGCGGCTCTGACTACAGCTGAGATGACACCCTGAGACTCGCCAAACCCCATGAAAGAAGGACCATGAGTTATGCTAGTTGTACACCACCAACATGGGCCTATCCTCTGAGCCTGTATTAGGTGGCCTTCCCTGTGATGGCAAGATACAGATGAAGTCAAAATAACGGGGTCACTTCGAAGACCTTGAATCCTCCCAGGCATTCCAGTTCTCTTTTTAATGAGCCTGGCCCCCATTGCCTAGCCCATCCTGAATCAACTGGATTTACCGAAGCAATAGTTTTGAGAGGGGAAAGGAATGGGCCATGACCTACAACGTTATTAGCCTGACGACCCAGCTGATCTCTAACTTCAAGGAGGGATTCTATGTTACAAAGCGTGGCAGCGTCTTGGTGGCAAGGTCACCTTTGGTAAAGTGAGTCATTCTACTTAAACCTTTCACCAGGTTATCGAGCAAATGCCTAGGTATGAGAGAGCAAAAAGACAGTCTTCCCTGCAGCTTGTGCTGTTGTAAGATACACATGGGGAGGAAGAGAGGAGGGTGGAAGGGAGGAAAGGGGAGAAGAGGAGAGGAAAAGAATGATCATTTCTCCCGACCACATGGCATGGCACTTGGTTCAAAGGTGACCTGGGGATGGGCGGGGCGGGGGGAGGGGAGATGGCTTAGTGAGTAAGGGCCATGCTCTGCGAGCATATGTACCTGAGCTTAAGAGCTCAGTGTCTCCTACAGTTGCTGTACAGATGGAAACATTATAGAGGGATATTACACAGTTTGCTATTACAGTCTTCACTTGGCTCATGTTTTATCTGCTTTGAACATCCATTGCTGGGATCCACGTGTTTGTATATTGGGTTCTTCTAACAGTTCAACCATCATTTGCTTTGTTTCTTTCACAGTCAGACAACTCACTCCTGTGGTACCTGGGTACCCAATGTTACCCAGCATTGGCGAGGACAGGAATTGAAGAGATAACACAAAGCTTCCTGGTTGCTAAGGCAGCAAGAGAAGGTAGAAACAGCAGGAGGAAAAGAGAGTGCTGATATTCTGCCAGTGCTGGTGTCTCTTTGACTTAATGCTTGTACCTGCTGATCCACAGACCACTCACCCTAACTCGCACCAGATCTGTTTTTGTCCTTTGTTTTGTAAAATCTGTCCTGTGCAGAGTGTGGATATAGTTAAAATGGAGAAGACCTTAGGAATGTTGGGATAAGCAGGGGTTCATCTCTTACTGTAAGATTATTCATTTTATTACTGAAGTGTCAAACATACTCTTCAGTATAGAAACACACAGGTGTGTACGCGTGTATGTATGTATGTAATTATTGTCTGTAGAGGAGGGAAAAGGGGGGGGAGAGATAGGGAAGAGAGAAAAGAACATCCCATAGAGATGACCATATTTGTTTTGATTGACCTGTTTGGACAGGTCCAGTGGTCAGGATGAACCCTAGCACAAAGGCAGAATCATCACATTTAAACACCTTCAGTCAAGTAAAAAAATTCTGTTTTTCTAGCACCCACTAGGAGAAAATATCATGATGACCCTTGTTGGAACATGTTTTATTATTATTATTATTATTATTATTATCATCATTATTATTTGCACTTTGTTTGGCTAAATTGACATAGGTCAGTCAAACTTTCTCACCTCTGAGAAGTTACGTGTTCTGTCTACCTTGTTTGTGCTAGTCCATCAGCTCTCAAAGCTTGGCTTCCAGCAGACAGATTCTGATTACATAACCATTGCCAATGTCCTGCCAGCAACCAAGTGGAAAAGAATGCTGGGACTCAGGATGTTTTAACAGTTAGTGGCAAGACGGACTTTGTTTCCATGCTTATTTGACTTGTGTCTTTGACCCTTAACAGCCAAGGTTACTGCTCCCTGTCAGGCAACAGCCACTTCCAAGATGCTGTACACTCTGTACTTTTCCTCAGTTTGGAGGGTCAAAGGGAAAATGCTCCAGAACTCAGAGTTTGCTCTTTTATAATGACAATAAAAGTCTTTCCCTTAACCATACCATGGAGCAGTCATATTGTTAGTTTGTACACTACCTTTCACATATCTCTGAATCTTGTGTGTGTGTGTGGGGGGGGAGTCTCTTATTCTGTGTCCCAGGAGTCAGTATCATAATATTGAGATCAATTCTTATTGTTTGTGCATCAACAGTCTGATCCTTCTCATTGCAGATGGAGCTACCTCTTTCAACAGTACATACTTTATGCAGCACTTTTTTTTTTTGAGCCACTTGCAAGCAGTGTTTACTGACCTAGTATCATCTCCATTCCCATGGCATAGATGAAGAAGCAGGCTCAGAGGGCAGGAGCTGTATCTAGGCTGAAAAATGGCTCAGAGATACTTAAAGCTGAGGATTGGGGAGTCTTGCAAGGTGGAGGAATAAGCGAAGCACTTTGCTTATGGTCCAGATTCTATGGCTGGGCACTGACCTGGATGTGGTTATGAGCCAGCATCCTTGTTTGCAGCCCAGCCCCACTGTTTGTCACTTACGTAGTTAGTCATTGCTCTCACGATGACAATGATATCATCTAATAATTCTGAGCATTACAGAAAATGGAGAGTGCCAATACACATGTAGAGTCCTGGGGCACACTTTTACCTTGGACTCTCCTAAACCCAAAACCACACCTCTCAAAGAACTCCTATTCTACCCATGTGACCTTTTCCACAAGGCCACCCTAATTAGATGGTCTCTGGCCTCTTGGGATCCAGCTGTAGCCCTACAGAATACCCTGCAAAGGGGTCAATGCCTAGTGCCATATTTAGAATCCATAAGTAACTACCTTCAGGAGGAGTTCAAAGGGGGTAGGTCACAGGAGGGATCATGAGGGGCTGTGGAGGTATTCCAAATGAGGCCAGGCTGCTGTGTGTTCTGCTTAGCTCTGTGCCTGCTGAGTTTGTATATTCCCCTGCACGTGCGCATCTATCCAAGACTCAGGCAGATGTTGAGGGAATCTTTCAGTAATGACTTCCCTCCTCGGTATGATAAAAGAAGAAAGTATATTCTTTCCCACAACCTCCCTGACTTAGGACACTTCTTCTGTTCTCCTTAGCCTCTAGTTATACCCTACCTCAGACCTCAAGGAGCTGAGTGACAGAATTCACAGAACTCAAGACCAGTGGAGAAAAAAGGGCTTTGGGTCCCTGCAACAGGTTACAGTGAGAAAAGAGGGGCTATCTGTAGAGGAATCTTGGCTGAAGAACCCTGGGCCCTGGCAGTGACTGGGACTCCTGGGGAATCCTGTTTTTGTCCTTGGAAAACGATGCACATGGTCCCTTGTGGAGGAAAGTCTGAGACTCTGAGGTCCCGGGGCAAGGGTAGAGGATACCTCCTGGGTTCCTGGAGTCTGGGCCTCTCAGTGACTCGTGGTAGAGTTAAATTAGTACAAGCAGCAGCGGCAGCATTGCTGGAGAGGAGTTGGGGGAAGACAGTGGACTTTCCCACAGCAGGAAGGACAAGACGGTTTGCCAGGTGAGTGTTGCCACTAAGCCAAAGCTGAACTCAGTGGAGTCCTCTCGTCCTCTGGAGCTCTCACAGGCTCTGGGCAGAGTTTTCTTTCTGCACCATGGTGTCCTGGCTGTTGAATGCTTGTCAGGGCTCCTGCAGAAGCTGCTGTGAAAAGGGAGAGTCTGACCCCTGGAGTATCTCAGATTGACAACCAGGGAAGATTATGGAGAGTAAGCATTCATCCACAGAATGATCCACCACACAGGGTGCTATTCAGGTCAATATTTTATTGCCACAAACCCAGTCCAAAAGCTCACTATGGCCATTTAAAGAGCAAAAGACTTCCAGGAAGGGCAGTGACTGAATTTGAACAAACAAAAATCTTGGGGTCTTAGTTTTCTCCTCCACACTTACCCTCCCTACATTCCATCCTCACCCTATTCCCATCCCACCCCCAACAGCCAAGGGTTCCTGTCAGGTCACAGAGATGCTCTGGGCTGCTGCTGCTCATATCTGACCAAACTCTTTTTTTCGAAGTTCCTTTCTTCTGATTTTGCCTGTGACGGTTTTGGGCAATTCTGGAACAAACTCGACCTGGTAGAGAAAAGAGTCATCCTGACTTAGGGCTTCTGTAGATTCCTTCCAGTTCCCTACTTCCTGCTTCACCCCACCTCCCTGTGCAAGCTGGCTCCTGTGGTGACCTCTACGGATCCACTGAGTCTTACAGCTCTCTCCTGACCCTGGAGGAGGGTGTAGTCATGTAACTTACTTTGACCTGTGAGTCCTGAGTGGAAGTGGAATGTGTCCTCTCCACGCAGAAGAGCTTGGAGCTGCTACTATTGGCCACTGTCGTCTCTGTCTCTTACAGGACGAGGCAGGTGCCTCTGTGGCAGCCCCATCCCAGAATGAGGGATGTGAGGCAGAAGTTGTAGAAGAGCCATGATAGATGTGAATGACAGACCTTCACGGTCTCAACCTCACTGTTTGGGGTGTTGTGCTACATTCATATGTAACCCTGTCTGATTGGGGGTAAGGGCAAGAGCCTGGACTAATGTAAAAGGCTGGTTTTGTTGCCACACATACTTTTGAGTTCCGATGCTCCTCTTAGTGAGTGAAACCTCAGGCAGCTTGAGCTTGAGCTTCATCTCTATAAAACATGTGTAGACTGTGGACAGGCTTAAATAATGGGACATCGGGGCTAGAGTGTGGCACACCACACAGTGAGTATTCTAGTTCATAATACATGCTAACCCTGAAGATCCCGAACCTGTGTACCTCAATGAACACGCAGACGGTATAAGAATGCACTAGCTCAGAGGAAAATAATGACTTTCTGACACATTTGTCTGTGCTCTCTTCGTTTAAGCAAGCAGGGCAATACTAGGCATATTCCTTCGTAGCTTGCTTTTTCCCTTAATAGACTGATAAGGCATTTTATGTCAAAACTAAAATAATCTGAAACTGGAAATAACAGCATATGCCAGTGATCCTGACACTCATAAAGCTGAGGCAGACAGATTGCAAAGCTTGAGGCCAGCCTGGCTACGTCATGAGTTCTAGGCCAGCCTGGGTTACACAAAGAGACACTGTCTCAAAAATAAAAGAAAAAAACCCCCATAATGTAGCATAGCATAGAACACAAAACAAATTTTACTACCAGCTTAAATTATAGGATGGTTTTCAATTTCATGACAAGATCATTTCACTATTATTGGACATTTTTGCATGCTTGCGCATGGCACTTAAATGTAACAAAATAAGCATCTCAAGATATATGTTCTAAGAATAAGGACTTTTTTCCCTCTTGTTAGTTTTACATATGCATGTTATTGAGGTTGAAAACAGGGTTTATTTCTTGCCACGAATCACACTAAAAAGTCTGAAAGTGTTGTTTTGATTTCTTCTTAAATTTTACAGGATAACAGATAACATTTTAAAAAACACTTTTTGGGCACTCTCCTGACCTTTTCCTTTTGGTTAATGTGCACCAGTGTGTTCATCTTTGCTTTCTGGTTCAGGGTAGGGATTCCCCAAGAAACAAAACCTTTTTGCCCCCCATCCCACCATGGCTGGCCTCTGAGAGGTGAGGCAGCCAGTGGGAGCCCATCCAGCCTGGCTCACCTTCCTGGGGTACTTGTATGGGGCTGTCACTGACTTCACATGCTGCTGTAGCTCTTTGGTAAGCTGTTCCTGATCATGTGACAGGAACTCTGGGGTCAAGACAATAAACGCCTTCACTACCTGCAGAATGGAAGCGGAGGTCAGATGCAAGCTAAGTCAATGGACAAAAGTCACTGTAGGCTCGAGTTGATGTTTGAGACCAGAGGTAAACATAGAGGGAGGGCTTTGGGAAAGGCGAGGACCAGGTTCGAATCCATGCTCTCCCCATTCCCACTGCACGCATTGGAAAAACACCTGGTCTCTCCTAAACTTAACTTTCTTCTCTGCAAAATGGGAACAATAGATAAAATAATAAATAATTAAAAACTGGGTACAATAGAACTTCATTCCTCACAGGGTTTTTATAAAGAGTATATGAGAACACAGATAATGTATGAAACATATGACCTGCTTACATTTGTTACTATTACCATCACCATTATTAATATCAGCATGTATGTGTTGTGTACACTGTTTTGTGTCTGCAACTCAATGGGCAATAATAATTATGGTAACAAAATAAAACAGCAGTGACTGTTATTAACAACATTGGGATGATTTATTTTACACAAACTATATCCCCACTCACCCACTTACTTGGACAAGTCCTGGCACATAGAAGTGTTCAATAGACATTCTTGAGCCAATGAATGCATGTTCTGAAGCGTGCATGTGTGTGTGCGCTACAGGACTTAGGCAAGTTACTTAAACTCTCTGCCCCTTTCTTTCTTATAACAAGAATGAGAGATGAGTCCTCGGGGCACTGGCTTTTGGTTTACTTACTAATTTTTGCCACATCTCCAGCCTCAGGCTATTGGGTTTCTTGAGGGTGAAATGATTTGTCACAGGGCAGCTCACTCAATGCCAACGCTTTCCAGACCACACCGTGTAAGCGCACACGTATACACCGTCAGCCTGAGTTCCAACCCTGGGTTCCGGGTTTGTGCTAAGACCTTGGAAGTCTGCCCACCCCTGTTACTCTAGCTCCTGCATGCAATAATGGGCTTCTGTGCCCTCCTTACCTCTCCTCGGTTCTTGTCCGGGCTGCTCACCACGGCGGATTCTGCCACTGCCGGGTGCTCCGCCAAGGCGTTCTCCACCTCTGTCGGCCCGATGCGGTACCTGAAGAAGTAACTTCTTTCTGAGCGGATGCTGAGGCTGCAGAGAAGCACCCTTTACACCTTGACACTGAGGGTGGAGGTCACGAACAGCCTGAGACTCGAGACTAGTATTTTGGACCCCAAATATGAAGATCGGGGCATTTAGTATTAAAACGATGTGGCTCAGAGGTTTCTGGTGATGGCTCACTTTGTGCCTTTGGTGAGGGAAGTGGCAGAGTGATGGCTCCTTGTGGGGCTCTGCCCGTTTGGCTACATTAGCCTCTCTCAGCACCAGAGGCCCCGGGATCCTTGACTCGGGTCCTAGCACATGCTGTGTCCTCTTTCCGCTGTGTCCTCTCAGCGTGGTGATTCATCTGTTTTATAGCCCCTCCTCCTTTCTTTCTTTGATGGCACTAGGGACTGAACCTAGGCCCTCACACATGGAAGGCAAGAGCTTTATTACTGAGGGGTATTTCCCCCCCCCCTTTTAAAATTTTGAGATAGAAAAGGTTACAGTAAGTTGCCCAGGTTGGCCTTGAAATCAGTCTATTGCTCAGGCAGCCTTGGATTTGGGATCCTTCTGCCTCAGTCTTCTGAGCACCTGGGGTTATAGGCCTATGTCAGTACAATCTTGGCTCCTCCTCATCACTATGTGATGTCTTACCTCATCCCGAGCTTCATTTTAATTAATTCTTTTGGCTACAGGGGTGGTGGAGGTGTCCAGGCACCGAGGTATTAGGGTATTCTTGACATGGCTCTTTTCAGAGTCAGGCTAAGGGCCCCATCACCAAGACATGGAGTAATGTCAGGCAGGCAAGATACCACAAGGCATTTGAGGGTGCCGAGAACCAGCCCAGGCCTGGCCACACCTACCCAGAAGCATTGATGACATCATCTTCCCTCCCCAGGAACCAGAAGTACCCGTCCTCGTCAACAGTGGCTTTGTCCCCACTGTTGTAGAAGTCCCCACATTCCACTTCGGATGTTTTCTCCGGGGCGTTCTGCAGAGAGAACAAAATGCCTTTGTTGAGGGGTAGTGAGCTTAGAGTTGAAACGCTCGAGGTCATGTCTGGGTTTGAACTCTGCACGTGGCACCTTGACAAGCCAGCACACGGTGGGCTGCAGCTCCCTCTTCGAGTGCCATTCAGCTCAAACTTAAAAAAATAATAGCATCCTCCTCTCGCGCAACTCCACACCTGAATAAAATTTCCATTCCTAGCTATACACCCAGCACGTGCAGTTCTGGGACAGCTGAGAAGAACCAGCAGCTGCAAGGGAATTCCCTTTGCCAAGTGCAACCTAATGTGACAGGCGTTCCATGAGACAGGTGCTTTATAACTTAAGCTTTCCTATGACAATGCAGAACAATGTAAAGTAAGAATAAGACATAATACCAAGAATTCCCTTTATCTAATTTCCTCCAATGGTAATGTCTTGCAAAACTATTGTTCAATATTCCAATCAGGATATGAACGTTGATCCATTCTCTGATCGCTCTCAGATTTTATGTGAGTGTGTGTGTGTGTGATGCAATTTGCTCACGGACATGGACTTTTCATTCTCCCATAGCAGCCAACATATAGAGCAGAGCCAACACCTGGAGACCCTTCACAAGGTACCTCCCTCTGCCCCATCCTTCTCTCCTCACCAGCTCTAACCCTTTGACAACAATTAATATCTAGTTTTTTTCCTGACATATAATAATTGAATGTATGTGTGGGCTACAAGGTGAAAACTCATATAATGGGTAGAGCTCAAATATGGAAAAACAGTGAATTAAAAAATTCACCAGGAGGTTTAAAAACATATTAGAACACACAGAAGAAACCAGGGAACTGAAACTATAGCCACTGAGAGAAATATAGTCCTGAGAGAGAGAGAGAGAGAGAGAGAGAGAGAGAGAGAGAGAGAGAGAGAGAGAGAGAGAGAGAGAGAAGGAGGAGGAAGAGGGAGAGAGGGAGAGGGAAAGGGAGAAAGGTGGCAAAGTGAACAGAACCTAAGGGACTTGTAGAATATCCCAGGGCCACCAAAGATCCACTACCAGAGACTCAGGAGGAGAAGGGGAAGGGGTGGAGTGGCATTAAAATACACAATGGCGGGAAAAGCTTCCATACTTGAGGTAAGTGAAATAAGCGGTGTCACATGATCTTAGTGATCTGAATTATCCAAAATAGGCAATTTCTCGAAGTCAGAAAAAGGATGAGAGGTAAGCAGAAGCTGGGGCTGAGCAGTGAGTAGATGCTGGGACTGAGGAGTAAGCAGAAGCTGGCGGTGAGGGGTAAGCAGTGGGTGTTTCCGGGCAATGAGTACAGGGTTTCTCTTTAGGGTGTAGATTTTCTGGAAACAGATGATGGTGTGGGTTTCACTCTGTTAATAATTCGTTTAGTGATGTGCATATTTGAAAAATAAAAATTTTAATCTATTTTATTTCAAAACAAACAACAAACCAGGTTTCACTGGAGGAATCCTTACACTGTGGCCTCCAGAGGGCACTCTGTTGTGGCCTCCAGAGGGCACTGTGTTATGTGATACTGTTACTAAAACCAGCACATGGCTCTTAGCCTTAATTCTCAGAAACAAAACTCTAAGACGGAGAAAAGAAAAATCAACACACACACGTGTTACATACAATATATAACACCTGTGTTTGGGAATCATGGATGTGCATGCCTATTGCAATTACTTGGGATTTGTAAAAGCACCCACAGGACTGCTCCCTGAGGCTGTGGTGTGAAGATAGTCACAACAGCAGGTGAAGAATGTTTGGAGAAAGGAGATGGAGGCTGAGATTAGTTTCAGAATTTGGTCACCCTTCCATGGTCTGTCTTGAAGCCCAAGAATTCCCTCTTTGGGACTGCTATCAAGCAGGAAGGTCAGAGTTGTATGATCAGAAATGTCAGCAGGTTTCTTACAGCTCAACCCAGCTTTCTGCAGTTCCCCCTGTTTCTCATTTAGGGCATGCAGATCCTGGACATGCCCTCTTCATTTAGCATGGGCAAGACGTGCCAACACTTCCAATTGCAGAGGGACAGTTTGGCTTATTGGAGTCCCTGTCTGGTGATTCTGAGGTCAGTCTTCTTTCTACCCCAACATTTAGCTCTGAAATCTGAAGTGGGCTAGGACAGACAGGGATGTGACTATGTGCCGACAGCTTAGAGGTAATTAAAATGGCCTTCCTCAGGTTGGAGCGAAGAGGAGATGACCTAATGTTGTCTCATGGTACAGAGAAAGCTTGAGGCTGGGTAGAGTGGGGGCCCTTACCTCATATTCAACAAAGAGGCCTAGAGGTCTGGTGGGCTTGATCCTGATGCCAACGTATCCTTCAGTGTTGGGCGGGAGAATGTTGCCCTTTTCATCGATGATCTGGAACAAGGAGCCTGTGAATCCCACCATGGAGGACACACCCTGCCCCTTGTGCCACTGTTTGGCTCACCAGGAGATGCTAATAAGATAAATGCAATCTACCCATGGAGAAACTATCAGAAAATAGAATAAAACTGACAAATTATTTGAATCAGCAAATATGGCACCCAAGACAAGAGAAGAGGCTCTTTGTTTCACGGGAATGTAGATATTACTGCAGTGTCTCCAATTGGAAAACAGTGCTACGTGCCTGTATTAGTTATTATTCCTTCCAGCTCACCATCTGCTATGCCTCTCTCTGTGAGCTGCCTCAGTGTCCACAGCAAAACACTTCCCACCTGAAGCTTCCACAGGAAATCAGGGCAAAACAGGAAGCAGGGATCAGGGTGACGGGGGGGGGGGGAGGAAGTGGCTGGTTCTACCAGCTGCTATCACTTCACACATGGCTTCTATAAAGTGCTCCCCATCAGCACCCGAAGGCCACACCTGGATGTCGAAAGGTAAAATGGCCTTCCCCATGGAGCCTCGCTTGACCTCCATTTCCCGGCTGATAGCACAGGTTATCCCCTGTTCCAAAAAACAAAGAAAGAAAGAAAAGACGGAGGTTGGCCAAAGCAGTCACACAATAGAAGCCATTTTTTTGAGAATAGGCTTTAGGTTCAAGGCATTGCCTAGACTCCATTCAAAGGACTCTTGTTATTCCCAGCATGGGCTGTATCTCAGATGGAGTGTGGACTGTCTACCCAGCATGAGCCAGTTTGCCACAAGAAGGCTGTAAGTCTGTAGAACACACATATCCACCCGGTAATAGGGATGATTTCATAGTAATAGGAGTCCTGGCTCAGCTCTTTGGGGATAGGCTGGGATGGTTACGATTTTTATGCATTCCCTCTGCCGGTACCCCTTAACCCCCTCTGTCTTCCCGGTGCACTCAGTTCCTTCAAGCAGTTGTCACTCTCTCTACATTTAGTACTTTACAGTAAGTACGCCTGTCTTCTCCTCAGCCGAAGGGAGACAAAGAACACACTCCTTTCTCATTCTCCTTGAGAATCTATGGAAATGACTCCCCTTTTCCCTTTTCTTGGTATTTGAGATAAGGCCTCTCTATTGTGCCCAGGTGGGCTTGGAACTTACTATCTAGCATAAGCTGGACTTGAACTTGTGATCCTCTGCTTAGCTTCTTAAGTGATAGGCTGCCAGCACACACAGCACACATGGCTCTACGGGGGGAACTTTTTACACAGTGTGAAGTAAATACCAAACCCTCAGCTGAAGACTATACTAAGTATTGTTATTCAGATGCCAGTATTCTTTTTTTGTGGCATCTTCTCGACACAGTGCTTTTGTGCAGTTCAAGTTCACAAACATGTAACTTGTGTGGTTATCTGTTTCTCTCAGTGGACAGCAAGAATCGCTAAAGCATAGACTGTCCCACTCACTTGTGTACACTTAGCAACTAGCACAATGCCCATTTAAAATGCACAATGACCATGGTACCTTTGGTGGGAACTATGGGCTTGACATCATGGCCAGAACTTAGTGGATGATGATTCATCAATAGTGGCATTATAATAATATCCATATTAGAAAGGAGAATGCTAACACACAGAAAGATTGACTGACAGGCCTAAGATCTTGAGGTTTATAGGGAACAGGGCTGAGCTCCTGGATGAAGATGCTCTTCACATCTGCTGAGCCATCACTATCACTGTAGGCCAGTGAGGTGGTCACTGCCACTGTAGGTGAGAGAGGGAGGCCATTGCTCTTACTCTAGGTAAGGAAGAGAGGCCATTGCTCTTGGTATAGGTAAGGGAAACCATCACTCTCTCTGTAGGTGAGGGAAGCCATTGTTCTCACTGTCAGTCAGTGCATGATTGAATGAAGAATGTGGTGTGCTTGGAGGAAGAAAGCATCCTTCATGTAAAAGGGTTGGAGTCACCAGTGAGGCGTGTTCTTCTCATCCACCCTTCTTCTCCTCTGTGTGGAAAGTCTGAGCCATTCAGCAACAGGTCAGAGTCATACCATTTTGGAAGCAAATCAACTCACTAATTTGTTTGTTTGATTTGGTAAAAACTATAGACAAGCATATGTGACCAATATCTAAAATATCCAATGTGTTCTGGAGCCTGGAATACCAGACATTGGTTTATTAAGGATGCTGGGAAGTGGCTCCAATCATCTGTTAGACATTAATGGCAAATGTCTGGGAGAGACAACCTCTAATGAAGCTCTTGAGTTTCATAAGCTACATGATACTGTAAATGGCCTATCTGCGAACTCAGTGACACTCTGGGATATCATTAATTGTGTGCATGTGTATGTGTGCATGAGTGTATACATGTGAGCTTGTGGCATATAGAGAAAGTCTTTGCTTCCTCATTTGCTACTGCTGCATTCTTATAATTTAACCTGTGTTGCCCTCCTCAGCACCCACACATGAACTTTGAAAGCCAGCTCCCAACCATCTCTTTATGTAGCTGCTCTAGGTGAAGGGTAGAATTGGCAGGATCTGCTGAAAGTGGTCTTCATATTGCAGGAGAGATTATTCTATCCCAATACCATTGTAGGACTCCCCTGGGCTAACAATTCCAGGCATAGAGTTAAAGAGTCTCTATAAGTTTTGTCTAACAGCCTTCAGCTCATTGGTCTCGTCACAAGTTGGTGAGCTATAAAATTTCTTTCTGCAAAGTTGGGATAAATTATCCTTGAACCCCAAAGCCCTCCATTGGCTTTGGGTCATACATTGGGATGAGTATAGCCCACTACCTGTGCCCTGTAGGTGAGCCCATTCAAGTGGTGCAGAAGGGACCTGCTCACCTACCGTTTCTGACTGTCCGTAGACCTCATGAATGAGCATGCCTGTTCTTCGCTTCCACTGCTCAAACTCTTCAGGCAGCAGGCTTTCCCCACCAGTACAGCAATGCTCCAGGGTGGGGAACCTGAGACTTACGGGAAGGCAAATATGTCAGACACGGATGCTCTACTGAAAACACAATGCATTAAGAGCATACAGCTTGGTCATTTAGACCATTCATCTGTCTGCTTTCTCACTTATAAGTCTACCTTCTGATCTTTTACTGATGGCCACAGCCAGACAGACGCCACTCCCTCTCTGTAAGTCTCTTTTAACACTTCTAGCAAGGAGTGAGTGGGTGACGGTGAAGATGTTGGGTCATGTTGATGATGTTTGTGTTAAGTTTGGATGTTGATGTAACAAGAGGGAGACAAGAGTACTCATATGAACTCACTCTAGCAGATCTTTCTATGTGTCTAAGAAGAACAAATTTATAAAACGTAAGTGGTGAGGGACGAGACCCCAAGGATCATGAGGGTATAACAGAACTATACAGCTTTTGTGAGAGATGCGTTATCCTTCAAGATGGTTTTATGTAGGGGACACAAGGAGGCACACAGAAGTCTCTGAGGCATTGACAAAGTTCCATGTTTCTGACTCAGCTCAGGTGAGTGATTTGCACCGGCATTTTAAAAAGTTTGTTAACTGGTAGATTTTCATCATAGAAAATTTTGTATTTTTGTTATGTCACCAATAATAAACCCACACACAAATAAATAAATCTACAAAGGTGTAAGGCTACAGGTCCATGTCTTGAACTAATTGATTAGACTGATAATTATTACTACGCACACACACACAAACACACACATACATACACACATCAACCATCCAAATCAAACCAAACCAAAACAACAAAGGAAAAACAAACCACGGCACATCAGAAACCTTAAAATCCTACCCAGAGATTGCTTTTATTAGCCAGTGTTACATACTTGGCCATTTTCTGCTGAAGAACCATCCGATATACGCCGGGTGCAGCAATGCAATGAGTGATGGGGTATTTGAACAGCGCCTGGAAATGAAGAGATAAAAAATTTTATTTTTGTAGCTAGTGTTAAAAGTATCAGCCAATTTATTAGCACTTAGATTACAATTTTTCTTCCAGGAAGGCCTACTTATTTTTGGGTTAATTCCTTTAATATGTGCACACTAGGCGTGGATTTCATACATTCGTCAGGCACTGTTGGTGGCAAATGCAAAAATAGCGTGTTACTGTCCTAGTTAGCATATATGGTAGATACTGAGAGAAGAGACTCAAACAAAATGTGTATGATAAGGTGGAAGTTGGTAGGCGTTATGAGAGGGATGTAGAGCTCTGTCAAGTCCACAGCAGAGGGCGATAGATTGGTTGGGTCCTCCAAGAAGCTTATGGAAGAGGTGGCATTTAGGATATTCTGAAATGAACATGGCATCTACAGACAGAGAGGTTGGGGATGCTCACGAAGACACAAGGTTTCACATGGCGAAAGTCTTAGGAGCTGAACAAACACTTGGCAAAGTAGAAAAATGCAGGGCTAAAGAACAAGACATAAAGGTACGAAGACTGAGGTCAGAGCCACGTGCCCGAGCACCTAAAGTATTGAACTTTCATCTTTGTTTTCTAGAGATGGGGTCATTAGAAATTCTGGAGATCATCTGAAAGAGAAAGGCGCATCAAAGAGAATGCGTGTCTCGGGATCCACCTGTTTTGACTTTAAATGCTGTTGCTTAATTCCTCTGAAATGCTTTCTTTACCAGTAAGGTGAGAATATTCATACATTCCATGGAGACTCCTGCTGAAGGGGAATACACAAAACGGTCTGTGTCCACTCAGTACCTCTCTGGAACTAATCAGATTTGAACTTTTGACTCCTGTTTCAGCAATGTCTCATGTTTATTTGCTCTCTGTAAATCTGACCTTGACCCACATCCATGCTCACTGCCTTCATTTAAACAGTATCATTCTACATCCCCATACCCCCCCCCCCCAGTGGCAGCCACGTATGTATCTAATCTTACTCCAGGTAGATGAGACAAAGTACTGGGATAAGTCATAGATTATTTAGAGGCTACCCACCAGGAGCAAATCTCTAAAAAAGTTCCCAACATGGTCATCTCAAATCCTTGTTCTCTGAGCTCCTCTTCCCTGGCTCTTGGCAACAGAAGCCCACTTCAAAGTACTGTAATGGAGAATAGAATACTGGTGCCACTAGACTTAGGATGGCATTGCATTATTCTAAGTCCATCATGTATTTAAATATGAGAATTAATTCAGCTAACTACTCAACACCCTGGCTTAGCAACATAGTGTATCTTAGACCTTCATTTGCTTCTCCTTTTGGGTTACCTTTTCCTGGGTAGATGTGAACAAATTGTACATCAATGACACAAACAAAAAATGATTTAATTCAAGTCCAGCCAAGCAAATGAACCCACAAAACAAGCAGGAGTAGCTATTCTAATATCTAATAAAATAGACTTTCAATAAAAAGTAATAAAAAGAGATGGAAAGGGCACTACATACTCATCAAGTGAAAAATCCACCACAGTGATGTTTCAATTCCGAACATTTATGCCCCAAATGCAAGTGTACCCCCATTCATTAAAGAAACATTGCTAACACTTAAATCACACATGAAATCCCACACATTAATAGTGGGACACTTCAACACCCAATTCTCACCAATGGATAGGTCATCGAGACAGAAATAAAATAGAGAATGAAACTAACTGAAATCATGAATCAAAAGGACCTAACAGATATCTGCAGAACGTTTTACCCAAATGCACTACATGGATCCTTCTCCAAAACTGACCACATACTCAGTCACAAAGCAAGCCTCAACAGATATAAGAAGATTGAAACAACTCTTTTTACCTTATCAGACCACCATAGATTAAAGCTGGAACTCAAAAACAACAAAAACAATAAAAAGCCTACAAACTCATGGAAACTGAACAACTCTTCAGTCAATGACTACTGAGTCAGGAATGAAATAATGAAAGAAATTAGAGACTTTCTAGAATTCAATAAAAATGAAGGTACAACATACCCAAACTTATGAGACATAATGAAAGCAGAGTTAAAAGAAAAGTTCATAGCACCTAAGCACCATAAAGAAATTGGAGAAACCACATACTAACAACTTAACAGCACATCTGAAAGCTCTAAAACAAAAAGAAGCAAACACACCAAAGAGGAGTAGATGGCAGGAAATAATCAAATTCAAGGTTGAAATCAATAACTTAGAAACAAAGAGAACAATACAAAGAATCAACAAAACTAAAAGCTGGTTCTTTGAGAAAATCAACAAGATAAACAAACCCTTAGCAAAACTAACTAAAAGGCAGAGAGATAATATCCAAATTACAAAATCAGAAGCAAAAGGGAAACATAACAACAGACACTGAGGAAATCCAAAGAATCATTAGGTCTTACTTCAAAAGCCTATATTCCACAGAAGTAGAAAATCTAAATGTATTGGACAAATTTCTTGATAGATTTCATTTACCAAAGTTAAGTCAAGATCATGTTAACAATCTAAATAGTTCTATATCTGCTAAGGAAATGCAGCAGTCTTTAAAAGTATCCCAACCAAAAAAAAATGCCCAGTGCCAGATGGTTTCAGCACAGAATTCTACCAGACTTTCAAAGAAGAGCTAATACCTATATTCCTCAAACTATTCTACAAAATAGAAACAGAAGGAACATTGCCAAACTCACTCTCTGAGGCCACAGTCATCTTGATACCTAAACCACACAGAGACCCAACAAAGAAAGAGAATTTCAGACCAATTTCCCTTATGAACATTGATGCAAAAATACTTAACAAAATATTTTCAAACCAAATTCAAGAACACATCAAAAACGTCATCCAGCATGACAAAGTAGGCTTCATCCCAGGGATGCAGGGATAGTTCAACATAGGGAAATCTATAATCATAACGAATCATAAGAAAAGTCTTGGAGAGATCCAGGATACAAGGCCCATACCTAAACATAATAAAGGTTATATACAGTAAGCCTATAGACAACATCAAATTAAATGTAGAGAAACTCAAAGCAATTTCACTAAAATTAGAGACAAGACAAGGCTGACCAGTCTCTCCATATCTATTCAATATGGTACTTAAAGTTCTATCTAGAGCAATAAGACAACTAAAGGAGATCAAGGGGAAACAAATTGGGAAGTAAGAAGTCAAAGAATCACTATTTACAGATGATATGATTGTATACTTAAGTGACCCCAAAAATTGTACCTGAGAACTCTTACAGCTGATAAACACCTTCAGCAAAGTGGCTGAGTACAAAATTAACCTAAAAAAAATCAGTAGTCCTCCTTTATACAAATGATAAGCAGGCTGAGAAAGAAATTAGGGAAACAACACCCTTACAATAGTCACAAATAACATAAAATATCTTGGTATAACCCTAATTAAGCAAGCAAAAGACCTGTATGACAAGAACTTCAAGTGTCCGAAGAAAAAAACAAGAAGATATCAGAAGAAGGAAAGACCTTACATGCTCATGAATCAGTAAAGATTGTCATGAATAATAAAGATGGTCATCGTACAAAAAGAAATCTACAGACTCAATGCAATTCCCATAAAAATTTCAACATAATTCTTTACAGACCTTGAAAGAGCAATTTGCAACTTCATATGGAAAAAACAAACAAATAAACAACAACAACAAACCACCCCAAACCTAAGATAGAGAAAACAATCCTGTAAAATAAAAGAATTTCTGGAGGTATCGCCATCCCTGATTTCATGCTGTACTACAGAGAAATAGGAATAAAAAAACACATGGTATTGGCATAAAAATAGATGGGTTGATCAATGGAATTGAATTGAAGACCCAGAAATAAACCCACATACCTACAGACATTTGATTTTTGACAACAAAGTCAAAACAATACAATGGAAAAGAAGAAAGCTTTTTCAACAAATGGTGCTGGACTAACTGGATGTCTATATGTAGAAGAATGAAAATAGATTCATATTTATTACCCTACACACACTCAAGTCCAAGTAGATTAAAGATCTCGACATAAAACTAGATATACTAAATCTAATAGAAGAGAAAGTGGGGAAAAGCCTTGAACTCATTGGCACAGAAGACAACTTCCTGAATAGAACACCAAGATCTCAGGCAAAATATCTTCACGAACCTTACATCTGACAGAGGGCTAATATCTAAAATATATAAAGAATTAAAGAAATTAAACACCAACAAACAAAATAATCCAATTAAAAAATGGGGTACAAAGCTAAACAGATTTTTCAACAGAGCAATCTAGAATGGCTGAGAAGCACTTAAAGAAATGCTTAACTTCCTTAGTCATCAGCAAAATGCAAATCAAAATGACTCTGATATTCCATCTTACATCCTTCAGAATGACCAGGACCAAAAACTCAAGTGACAGCGCATGCTGGCAAGGATGTGGAACATGGGGAACACTCCTGCATTGCTGGTGGGGGTGCAAACTTATACAATCACTTTGGAAATTAATCTGGTGCTTTCTCAGAAAATTGGGATTAGTTCTACCTCAAGACCCAGCTTTACCACTCCTGGACATATACCTGAATCATGCTCAACTATACATTCATTGCAGTCTTATTCATAATAGACAGAAACTGGAAACTACCTGGAGAATGGATAAAGAAATTGTGGCATATTTACACAATGGGATACTACTCAGCTATTAAAAATAAGGAAATCATGAAATTTGTAGGCAAATGGAAGGAACTAGAAAAGATCATCCTGAGTGAGGTAACCCTCACTCAGAAAGCAGAAGCAGAAAGACCCACATGGTATGTATTCACCTATAGGTAGATATTAGCCATTTAAGATAAGTTACAAGGAGGACCCAAGTGATATTTAAATATCACTCAGAAGTGGAAATAGAATAGATTGAAGTGGTTAAAGAGAGGGAATAGGGTTGAAGAATGAGCATGGAGAGAAATTAGGGTGCAGATCAGATTGTGGAGAGGTGGGAGGGAGGAAGACAGAGGGCTTACAAAAAGAAGAGAAATTGTGGGTGAGGACAACTCTGAGACAAGCTGGCGACCTAGGATAGGTTAAGCTCCTCGGGGAATATAGGGGTGCTTTCATCTAAGACTTTTGGTTGAGGGGTCATAGAGACCGAAGAGGTCACCCTTTAACTAGACTGGACTCCTAGTGAAGGGAGGGGGAACATCAACGCACCCACAAAAGCTTCTATTCAAAATTTACCCTGCCTACAAGATGTGCAATGATAAAGATGGAGGAGAGATTGAGGGAATTTACAACCGATGACTGGCCCAACCTGAGACCCACGCCATGGGAGAGTGTCAGCCTCCGACACTGTTAATGACACTCTGCTACACTTGCAGGTAGGATACTAGCATAACTGTCTTCTTACAGGCTCCACCCAACAGCATGCTGAGACTCACAGCCAAACATTGGGTGGAGTGCAGAGAATCCTGTGGGAGAATGTGGGAAAAATAGAAGAACCCAGAAGGGACAGGAGTTTCACAAGAAGACCAACAGAGCCAACTAACCTAGATCCCTGGGGGCTCTTGGAGCATCAATGAAGGGTCATGCATGGGCTTGACCTTACACATACATAGACAATGGGTAGCTTGGCCAGTGTGTAGGTCCCCTAGAAAGGGGAGAGGGGGCTATCTCTGAAATGGATTCTGTTGCTTGCTTTTCAGTCAGTTAACCCTGGCAGGGCTGGTTTGCCAGGTTACAGGGAAAGAAGATGTGCTAAGTCCTGATGTGACTTGATGTGCTGGCCTGAGTTGTAGGAGGGAGGCTCCCCTTATCTGAGGAGTAG
>CM053758.1:18589709-18654665 GCA_028658305.1 Pachyuromys duprasi
GAGTTTTCACACAGTAGCTCAAAATGTCCCAACTGTGTACCGAAGCACCCAGCGTCACTACTACTTTTCTATCCATCTACATCTTGGGAAAAGACAGAGCAAGGTGGACTTTCTGCAGAGACGCATGGTGCCTCACAGGCCACAGAGACTGCTTCTCTGGAAGAATCCTTTGAAGCCACTCTCAAGAATGTACTTCGTAAGATGACAGGTTACTTGAAGAAGCTGTAGGTCCCTCTATCTCTCGAGAATCCACGCATTCCTCTGCGTCTCTTTACCTAGTTAGAGTAAGATAAAGCCACTAGGCCACTCCAGTCCATCACCACACCTTCTTACCTCCTCCATTTGAGCCCAGTAGTCCAGCACATCGCTTGCAAAGTTAAATTCCTCAGGTGAATCATAGTCATTCCATCTTTGTGTTATAACTCCTGAAAAAGACCGGTTGTGCAGCTGGAGGGGGCTTAGGGAGAAGCTGTGGATGAATTTGCAGATGCCCCTGGAGATCTGGATCTTCATCAGCCTCTGCATACTGAGGCGGTCCTCTGGCACAAGACACAGAACCTTTAAGTCACTGCCTGCCTTGAGAAGAGATGGTTTACAAGCCAGTCAACCTGTAGGAACTGTGTCTGAACAGTGTTGCTGTGTGATCCTGATTTGTTGCCAGAATTACCTCTTGCTTCACATGGAGAGCTCTCTACTCAGCTGAGGAACCACAAGGTGCACAAAGTGCCAGTGAATGGCTATAATTGCTACATTAGATTGAGACACATGCTTGAAAGACTCTTGAAACTCCCTCTGGTTTGACTCAAGGGTGGTAGGCATGTGGCCATCCCTTTGGCAAATCCTGTCCCATGGGGCAAGTTGTCTTTATTCTGGAATTCTTTCTCCTTGTCAAGATAAGTATTGAAGTGTCCATGGAAATTGTCATATCATCATCTAAAACCTATGCCCCAAAATCTGAATAATCATCCCTGTGATTTTTAAACACAAGTTAGAGCTACCAAAATCCTTCTCAAAAGTGTGTGTGTGTGTGCGCATATGTGTTTGGTAGCAAAGAATAGCTCACAGTGTCTCCCGCTAGAACCACCATAAAGAGAAAAGTTGGGAAAGATTCCTGAGGTTATTACTATCATGTTAAGTAAATGAAGCCGATGCCCAGAGACATGGAGTTAAGCGTAGCAAGAGTCCTGGAGCAATTCAGTCTGGCTCGCACTGTTGCCAAGGCCCCTCTGCCCCTCTTCCTTTCTGCCCTTCTGCTGTTACTACCTCCCCCTGGGTTTTGTGGGCTTCTGCATGGATTCCCACAGCCATACGCCCACACGCAGATCAGACAGTGCTACTGTCTCAGCCTCTTTCTGCTGAGGCTGTGTGGCCCCAAGATCCTCTCTAGGATGTGTTCTCCATCCACCAGAGTCAACACAGGGAACGGAGCGCCACTGACATTTCAGTGAGGTTATGAATTCAAGGACAGCCTAGATAATAAAACCAATCCTAGAGCAAAAAGTGTTACACAGCAGTACCCCCTCTCCAAGCCAAAAGAAAGAAAGAATCCCAACAAAACAAAACAAAACCCAAACCAAACCCAAACAAATAACCCTGAATCTTGTATTTGGGAGGCTACATAACTGGAGGTTGAGATTCAGTGTTAAAGACTGGATGGAGCAGTCCCGGCTGATGACCGCAGAAAGTTGTTGGTCTCTTGGGAACTGCAGCAGCCTTTAGTCCCACTGCAGAAGTGAGTGCGCTGCAGGTGCTGGGTGCAGTCTCCCATTGCTGTTTTTATCTACAATAGCTATATTTAAACATAGATGTCTGCATGACCTCTGGGTCTTCCTTAAATGTTAACAGTTTTCCTCATGGGCAGGGCAAATGGCCATGTAAGAATTAGCTAAAAAAAGCTAGGCACATAGCTCAGTGATGGAACACTTGTCTGCCCATGTGGCCATGAGTACTGTCGCTAGCACTGCAAAATAAATAGGCAAAAATACATCAGTAGTGGCTACTGACTTAAACAAAAGGGTGAGCTAGAGCAAGGAAACATAGTTAGCACTTTATTAGGGGTTGATTCTGTGTCCCCTTCCCAAAGCATATGTGGGAGTACTGACCCCAATATTTCTCATTGTGACTGTACTTTCAAAAAGCAGTTGAATTGAACATGAGATCATTGGAGTATACCCAAATACATTATGGTTGGTCTCCTTTTTCACAGAGGAAGCAGACATTGGTAGTGCACATCTTTAATCCCAGCACCCGGGAGGCAATGGTGAGTGGATCTCTGTGAGTCTGAGGCCAGCCAGGGATACACAGTGAAACAGTGTCAAAAGAAAATTAAAAAGGAGATTAGCATTCAGACACAAGGTGGAAGCGAATGCTATATGAACATAGAAACAATCATCTCCAAGCCAAGAAAAGAGGCCTCAGATAAGTAAGCTTAATGCTGGACTTTCAATACGCAGAGATTTGAGAAAACAAATTTCTGTTAAGTCACTCTGTCTATGATCATTTTCCATGGCAATCTTCCTGATCAAATAAGAATAATGCTGGCACTATCTTACAAATTGTTTGCAGTTCCGATGTAGTGTTTGTCATGTGAGTTAGCCAACACAAGAGTACCCGGATGAGGACAGCTGGGGGTAGCTGAGAGGGCAGCCCTCAGAGACAAAACAGCACAGGTTCAAATTCCATTCACCCTTCATTCACCATTTGTGCAACTGGAAGCAATTTACTTAACCCGTCTCTTCAACACAGATGGACTCACAGCACCTATTGACCCACGCAATAGTGGTGATGGATGGCTGACATTCTGCAAGACCCAGCACAGGTAAGTACTCTAGAAACAGGAGCTATTGATAGCTATCTCTCTCTCAGAGATATGGAGTAATTAAGCCTGATGCAAAAGAAATGGTGTCTTCACTTCTGCAACAGGGTTGAAGGGATGAAGTGGGGATTGGGGCCTGAAATAGAGAGTTCGGGGCAGCTTTTGCATGGCTGTAGATAGATAGATAGATAGATAGATAGACACAGCACATACGGCAGTGCATGATACAGCCTTTAGAGACACCCACATCTGTGTTTCTGACTGTCCTCCTGAGGTTCAGATCTCTCTCTAGCTGCATCTATTTCTACGTATCAATATCTAAAATTTCATCTCTATATATCACTCTGTAGGGCTATATATCTACATAATAATAATTACACTGATGCTATTCTCTGCACCGATGAATATCTAGCTATGCATCACCATGTTTGCTGATGGACACTAAGGATTCAACATGTCAGGTTCTTCTTTTGTCCTATATCAAAAAAATAAAAATAAAAACTAGGAGATGAAAGCTGAAGGAGAAAAATCTATTGTGTCAAAAGAATGTCTGAATCACGGAACAATTTCCCTATCACTTATGAAACACATGCTATCAAGGTTCCACATGTGTTTTTAGATTTTATGAGCTGGAGGAATGTCTACCCTCCTGGACGATACACTCTGAAGTCACTACGAAGTGATTTTAAAGCCCAGTGTTTTGAAGTGTTTAGAAGTATATTCTGGAAGCAATTTGGCCATGTGTATTGGAGGTCCAGGACTCCAGACTCATGCATGCAGTTCATTGAGGATCAAACGTGTTCAAGAAACTGACGGACACAAAATGTTACCTAACAGACTGACACATTTAATGTGTTCTAGGGGAACCCAGAGTCACACAATCAGGATTTGATTATTTTGTCCTCGACTTTACCACCTACCAGTTCTGTGGTTTGGGGCACTGGTTTTGAGGCTACAAAGGTGACACCTACCACCCTGATTCCCATGATAATTAGTGGCATAATCATTTTGCCAGCATTGAACCTAGAGCAGACTAAGAATTTTTAAATGGTGAGGTAGCTTTCAATTACCAACACTTCTGAATCTTTCTCTCTCCCTTCTTCCATCTCTTCTTCTTTCCCTCCCTCTCTCCATCCTCTCTCTCTCTGTTTTCCCCTCCGCCCTCTGTGTGTGTGTGTGTGTGTGTATTTGCATGCACACACATGTGGAAGTCAGAAAGCAACATCAAGTACTTCCCTCAATATGACATTGTTTGTTTGTTTGTTTGTTTTTCTGTGATAAACACCATGACCAAAAGCAGCTTGAAGAGAAAAATATTCTGTTTGGCTTACATGTTGTGATCATGCTCGGCCACCGAGGGAGGTCAGAGCAGGAACACAAACAGGAGCAGAGGCGGGACATGTGAGGAATGCTACTTCCTCATCTTGTTTTTAGCACTGGGCAAGGTACCCAGGAGTGGCACCGCCCACAGTGAGTTGGGTCTTCCCACATCAATCGTTAACCACTAAAATTATCCAGACTTGCCTCACTGGCCAGTCTGATAAAGGTGCTTTCTCATTTGAGGTTCCTTGAGCTGTGTCAAGTTGACAGAAAAAGAACAAACTTAAGGCACAAGCCATGGGGCACGTTGCCTGAGCTTCTCTCTAGGTGCTGGAGATCAAAGGTAGGTTCTCGTGCTTGCCCGGCAAGTGTTTCACCAGGGAAGACCTGTTCATTTTAAGGAATGTGACCCATCTGCAGAATGACGTTTTCTTTCAGTGACTCTCCTTCTGTCTCCATCTTCTCTACTCATTCCCAAGCCCATCAGTCCCTGTCTACGAGCCACTTTGCCAAACACAGCTCATGTTCGTTTCCAGATATTTCTCTCACCAACAGGCTCATTATATTGCAGTTAAAGAAAGGAAGTGTCAGAGAAGTTCAGCGGGTTGACCAAGGCCATAAAATTTGAAAGTGGTGTTCCCAGAACTTAAAACGGGACTCTCAGGTTTAAGGCTTCTGAGAAAGGTTTAAACACACACAGACACACAGACACTCATGTGCACACATGCACACACACAGAGCCGGGGCTGAGGTGGGAGTGGGGTGGGGTAGTGGTATCTTACCTGGTACTGCGCAGGACAAAGGTAGGCTATGGCTAGGAGAGAAAGCGTGCAGGGTCTGTTCTCTGTGCGTAGTCCTTCCCAGGACTGGAAACACATCTGTGGAACTTGTCCCCTGGCTGAAGAAATGTTGAACAGATAACTTCAGGAATTGGATGATGCTGCATGGGGGGTGGGGAGGAGGAGAGAGGAGGGCAGAAAGCAGGCAGGTTTCCAAATGGGCCAGTCAACTAGGGAAAAGGACTGTGTATAGCCTTCCCGGTTTCTGTGGGTCAGGATAAGGAAAGTGGAGTCTGTAGGTTCTCTGCAGCTAAGCTGCTTCCCTTTCCTAGTCTGTGCCCTTCACCATTTTCATCCATTTGGCAGCTGAAGGGCCACACAGCTTCATAGCTTAGAGCCATGCTCCAGAGGCGTAAAGATCTCAGTGCAAGCCTCAGCTCTGCCTTCAGCACGTGTCTCTTCCTTTGCTCCATCCCTCACTTTATTTGTATAATAAAAACGATAAGTTCTAAGGATACTGTTTGCTTATTAGTATAAGACTGCATAACTCTTGAGAGGTTCATAAAACACAGTGATAGACTCTGTTGGCTGTTTAATTCTAATTAAATGAAATGATTCTGTGTATGGGTAGAAGGCAGGGTAGTTCCAAAGGTTTAGGCTTAAATTCTGGATCTGCCACTTGTAAGAAGAAACCCTGGGGAATACATAACGTCTTGAATTGGGGCAGCTCATCGATTTTTTGTTGGGGAAGTTACTGTAAGCTTAGTTCTATGAGATCATGGAAAATATTATGTCAGTCATTAGAGAACCCAACCCAGGAATTGAGACCCAGACAGGATGTTGATGTTGCATTGATTGTTTAGTGGAGATGACCATACATACTGCCTTTAGTAGTCTTTTCCTATTGCTCTGATTTTGGGCTTATTGTTGGAGAGTGGATGAGCTCCACGGTGCTGGCCTGGGTTTCCCAACATTCTTACCTTCCTAGTCTTGGTTGAACCTGGGACAGAAATGCCTTGGGCTTAAAGTTACCACTAAAGAAGACAGAGTGGAGTGTGAGCCTGCTGGATTGTGCTTTCCGGCTGATTGATTTATGCTGAAAGTTTAAGCACAGGATGGGCTATGCTTCGGGAAGAAGGCTTGGTGAGAAGACAGAGTGAGGTGACTGGCCACAGTGCAAAAGTCACAGAGTGAGGTGGGAGGGGTGGTCTCTTCTGCAAAGTGCAACAGGACCAGAAGTAGAATCCAAGAGATGTATTCTGGATTCAGCAGGTGTCTGTTGAGCGACCACACTAATATATGGCCAAGAGGACAGGCCTTAGGGCCCGACAGTCTGAATATGACTCTATATTTCACCAGTTAGCAGCTTAGTAGCACTGTGAAGGTTTCAGTCCCTCTGTTCCTCCATTACAAGAGGGTCTGGAGTAGAGAAAGGATTCTGCAGACTCCATGAAGACTGACCCCTCTTCCACATCAGCCTGCCTTAATGAAAGTTCTAGACAGCGAAATCCAGGGTGAACACAAATCACGTACAGTCTTGGGCATAGAAGGGAATACTCGCTAATCTGTACCCTCTTCTGATTCAGTCCTGCTTGGAGCTGCACAGAAACATGACATCATAAAGTGGTAGAGACACTCTTGAATCATCTATTCTGGGTGACATTGTGTAGCACATTCTCCATCCTGGATCTTCATACAGACTAACATCCACAATCCTATGAAGAACTCCTGATTCACTCATTCGTGATTCACTTCATCACACACACTTACTGAGTGTCTTGTAGGCGCAGATGTGGCTTTGAATGCGTCAGACAAGAACTTTCCATGCCCTGTGATAGACAGGCAAAAGACAACCAACAAACACCTCAGTGTTCTGTGTTTGGCAATGATATACACAGTGGGTCATGATTTATACACAAAGAAACAGATGCTGAAGTTCTTCTAGAAACACTCCCAGAGTCACAAAGGACATTTTACACAAGGCAGGACAGGACTTTACTGGTATTATTATTATTAATCTAAGCTAATTTTTCCTTCTCATTTCTCTCAATAATATTCTGTTTCTATGGTGCCTGATGTGCCTCTGTTTCTGGTTCTAGTTTTTTCACCTAGGGGATATATATGAGCTGGCTTGCTGAACCTGTTCTTCTCCTGAGGAAATGAGTATTGGTTGAATACTCATTTCAGTGAAAGAAACTTTCATTGTCTTTTCATCGTCTGCTCATTCTTATCAACCAGTTCTGGGGAAATTGTCTGGAATGCTACAAAATCTTCCTGTAGTTTAGTTTTTGTGGTCCCCATAAGATGGCATCAACGGCGTCCTCATTCACCTCAGATTGATGTGGAATAAGGTTTGGAAGACAAATCCCAACACCAAGCAACAAAGCAAGTACTTTTTCTTCTTCCTCCTTTCTTTTCTTCTTTCTTTCCTTCCATTTATCTATCTTTCTATCCATCTATCCATTTATCTATCTATTCATTTTTGGTTTTTAGAGACAGTTTTTTTTTCCTGTGTAGCCTTGGCTGTCCTGGACTTGCTTTGTAGAACAGAATGGTCCTGAACTCACAGAGATCCACCTGCCTCCCCAAGTGCTGGGATTACAGGTGTGTGCCACCACACCCTGCAGCAAGCACTTTTCAAGTGGCAGTTCTCATTTAACTTCAAACCAGATGTTCAGGGCTGGAGTCAGTGTTCTATATGGGTCCCCTGTGTTACTATGCAACTGTTTCTATTTCCTCATTTAAAGATGAGAACAACAGAATTGATTCTCCATGATTGCTGTGATAATTTTAAGTTATATGTACACTACTTAGGGGAGTGTCTGGTGTGTGCTAAGTGTGCTGTTATTGTTAATTATTAGGAGAGAGGAATAGAAGAAAAAAAGAAATGATTAGTTCTTTCTGCCTGTCTGTTTAGGTGTATTCATGCAACACAGGCAGATAGTTGACCTAAGATGCAATAAGTATTAATCACGTCAATATCGTTGATGTGGAGATCTAGGAGATTTAAGATTTTCATTATTTAAAATTTATTTTCTCTCTCTCTCTATGTGCTCACACAAGCATGCACACATGTATGAGATGTGTGAGTGAGGGTGTGTGCATGCCAGATGACAGCAGGAATCAGTTCTCTCCTATTGGGTTAGGCTGAGTCTCTTGTTTCTGCTGGGCTGGTACTTCGGGATAACTCGCCTCCAAGCTCCAGGAAATTCCCTTGTCTTTGCTGTCCATCTGGCCTTAAGAGTGTTGGAATTACAGATGCATGCCATCAAATCCTAAACTTTTTACATGGGTTCCAGGGATCAAATTCAGGTAATCAAGTTTGCATGGCAAGTACTCTTACCCACTGAGCCACTTTGATGGCTCTGTATGGCTTCTTAACCTCCCACCCCCTCCTGTCTCTCTTTCTTTTCTCTCTGCTGGAGACCGCTCAAGGTCTTGCAATTGGGCAATCAATCACTTCAGCACTAAGCTGCATCTCCAGCCTGATTACTTCTGGAGGTCCTTTTGCCTCAAAGAAATTTTAAGCCCAGCCTTATTTAAACATGTACTAAAGCCTCAGGTCATATGTTTTTTCTTTTCATTGACTGTCTTATGTATGTATGTATGTATGTATGTATGTATGTATGTATGTATGTAAACACCAGGACCAAGGCAACTTATAAAAGAAAGCTTTTAATTTGGAGCTCATAATTTCAGGCGATAGTAGAGTTTTTGACCACCATGGTGGTGCTCATGGCAGCAGGTAGGCAGCCATGATGCTGAGAGCTTATATTGGATCCACCAGGAAGAGGCAGAGAGAGAGGATTTAGAGGAGACTCTGGGCCTGATGTGAGCTTTTGAAACTTTCATGCCCTACCGACACATCTGTTCTAACAAGGTCACACTCCCTAACTCTTCCCAGACAATTCTAGTGCTACCAACTTGGGACCAAGCACTCAAATATATGTCTATGGTGGGCATTTTCATTCAAACCGTTAAAACCCTGTTTTAACGGTTTAACAGACATTCTGTTTAACAGACATTCAAGCAAGCAAACAAGCAAGCAAAAGATCAACATTCCAACACATATCAATGATTAATCATTAATAAACTGTTTTTCTTGGTTAATATCGGAAGATACTAATGAGAAACTAGACCAAACAGAAATTAGTGGCATTTTCATGTGGAAGGAAAGAACAGCATTAAGTGGATGTCTTATTGTATGGAGACAACCCAGAAAGGAAGATTCAACTTCTGTGTATCAGCTCATTGCCTATTTAAACAAGAAAAGGAGAGAAAGAGAGAGAAACACAGACAGACAGAGACACAGAGATTAATTCAGAAGAAGAAAATAAAACCTAAAATCTTCACTATGATGATAAGTTTCAGCACAAAATCCAAAATTAAAATGGCTGAGTGTGTAGGAGAGAGTGTTTTCTCAGCATGTGCAAGGTCCTGGATTCCATCTTACATACATACATACACACACACACACACACACACACACACACACATTATAGATACACAGACATATAGACACTCAAACACTAAAGATATAGGTATTTCAGAGTTGTTGGTCAGGGGAATCAAAGAGACCCTCCAAATAATGTAGGCTATTGCCAATGCCTTGGTTGGCCCCATTCCACAAGGACTTCAAAGTAAAACCCTATTGCTGAAGACACCACATGTTTGAGACACAAAATTTCGAGGAAATGAGCGGGAGCTGATCTGAAAGACTTCTCCCTGAGGACTAGCTCTCATGCTATCTGAATCTATACAAACTTCCAAGGAAGGAACACATTCAATAGTCCCACCCAGCTGTAAACCTTGCAAACCACATCGATAACTAGCATATCAAGATGCTCCCAAGGGTAAAATAGTAACACTTATATCTTGAGGGCAACCACTAGCTGTCTAGTTGGACTTAAGGCCTACTCATTGGGAGAGAATTTGTGCTTAGTACTGTAAACCGGGCCAACTACCTGTGGGTGACATGCTCATAGACTGTAGAGAAGAACCTACTCATGACAATTTCCTAAACCAGTATCACTTCTAATTACATTCTAAATACTTATCTCTGTACTCAAAGATACGTAGTTCTTACCCTTTATCAAAGAAGCTTCTATGGGAAGCAGATGGAGACCATTACAGAAATCTACAACTGGACAAAATGCAGAGAACAACTGACTGGGTGCCCAAGCCCAGATGATACAGCACAACTCTTACTCCTAAGGCTCAGGGAATGTTGCTGAAGGGGGGATAGAAAGGTTTTAAGAGCAAGAGGCCCCAGATGTCTGCTGTGAGATGAGATCTTCTATGTATGACAGGAAAATCACATCCATGAAATCTCAAAGGTCACCTAAATAAGACCCATGCAATGGAAACATCTGTTGACATGCCAGTGTGGGAAAGAGAATTCTTAAAAGGTTCTATCCCTACACAGAGTACTATAGACAAGTGGTTCTCACCCTGTGGGTTGCTACTCCTTTGGGGGTTGAATGACCCTTTCACAGGGGCCCCCTAAGTGGCAGAAGCCATGAAGGAAGTCCTGCAGTGCGTAAGTGAGCTTCCTGGAGATGGCTCACCATTTCGCATGGCTACGATGTGTTTGCCTTGGAGAGGTGTGTCCCCAGGGATTTTGTCTCCAGATTCTTCTTGCTGCTGCTGTGGCTTCCCATGCTTGTCATTTCTGTATTCCATATATATCTGCCATGGTTCAGAGACACCCTCACTGCCTATTATTTCCTAGGTGTTTACCCACTCTGTTGGCCAATATGAAGATGTATTTTCATGAAATAATGCCGCTCAGATGAATTGATGATTTTAAATTCCTGATCATGGTTTTATAGAATTCCTGATTTGATTCAAGTAAGTCTATGCCCCCTCCTGGAGAATAGCAAAGTCTGAGAACCTGCGAACCTGCATATATGTGTCACAAGCACATAAATTGCACTAAGAAGAACAGGCTTTTTATGGTCTAGGAAAACATTCACTCTTGATTAGGTCCAGGGATGGGATCATGGGTCTCAGTATGCAACATGGTAACTAATTTAAGCTATACAAGGCCTTAAAAATAAGACATAAGATAAATGGCCTGTTTCTTGGTAAAAACCTTGCTAACCTATGACAAAAACAAACAAATAAAAACAAAAACAAAAACCAAAACAAAAATAGCCTGTTGCTCTGAACTTATAATGAGAGGTGGAATGAAAGACAGATAAAAATATTACTTTGAACTTATAATGAACTTGTAGAGCTAAGAGACAGATAAAGAATGTTTATTTAGGTGCAAGCCCTAACGGAAAGACATGTAAGCGATTATCTTGTTGTAAATCCTTAAATCATGTTAACCTTAAACCTTGTTAAACTATGATGAGAAGATATATTGCTTTGAACTTACAATGAACTTATGGAACTAAGTGATAGATAAGATATGTTTAGTTAGGCACGAGTAATCAATAATCTTGCTGTATGTCCCTCTGTGTAACTACTTTTATCTGTTTCTGTGATAATTGCTTTTATGGCTATGTGCTATTTTTTTCTTCCGACAGAGACCTTTTCCTTAGAAAGTATAAAAGGTACCAAGAAATAATAAAAGCTGCTTCATCCACCAAGCGTGTGTGTGAATGTGTCTTCTCCTCCCTTTTCTTTTCTTTCTCTATCGGGGTCTTATGCCAGAAGCCATCAGCTCTGGCTCTCAATGATCAATAGGAGCTACCATCTCTGGCTGGCTGCTAAATAGTTAAAGAGAGTTTAGTATTTTTCACCGGTCACAAACAGTGCTGGCCGCTTAGATGCCAGGAGCATCCTGCTTTTACGTCTCACCTTGGTTTGCACTGCGTCAAAGCTGGCTTTACACCTAAGGCCATTGAAAAACACAAATATTTACATTATGGTTCATAACAGCAGAAAAATTACAGGTATGAGGTAGCAATAAAAATACTTTTATAGTTCAGGAACACCACAACATAAGGAACTGTACTGAAGGGCTACAGCACTAGGATGGTTGAGAACCACTGCTATAGAAAAGCAATGGCTTGTGTGTGAGAGAGAATCAGAGCTGAGTCTCCTGATAGCTTATCTAATCCCCAGTGGTCATCTCTAAACACTTACACACAGGCCGCACTAAATGGTCTCATATAAATACATCAGATTGTGTGGGAAGTAATAATTAGGGGTCATAAATTTGAGAGGGAATGGGGTGGGTGGGGAGAGTTGGAGGGGGAGAAGGAAAAGTAGAAATGATATGAATTCAAAAAAAGGAAAGCGTGATCCATTTTCAAGAAAAGACAGAGTATCAGTGGGTAAAACTGATGACCAAGATTGGGATTACTAGATAATAACTTTATAAATGCCATAGAGCTGTTGAATAGCTGAAGGAAAGTCTGCTAAAGAGAAACAAAAAGACATTTAGCAGAGAAATATAATTTCCAATTGGTAATCATTAACTGAAAAACTTGTTCTTTTAATTGAAAAATTGATTGGACTTCCTAGTAAGGTCAATATGATCAAAGAAAGCCAGTGAGCCTGAAATTGATCAAAAGAAACAATTACTCAGAATAATAGAGAGAACTCTGAAACTGTAAGTGGAACATTGGCAGACCTTGGAATCAGTTAAGTGCCAGAAGAAAACAAAGAAATAATAGCCCGAACTATCTCAGATTTTGGTGGAAAACATAAGTTTATGGACTTTCAGAATAACAGAAAGAAGTATAAACAGGGGAAATATAAGAAGAAAACCACTCAGGCATATAACCATATTTCTTCTTAATAAAAACTAGAGATGGATCTGGAAAGGTGACGCAGCAGTTATGAATGTGCACTATGTTTTCAGAGACCAGATTTTGGTTCCTAACTTGAATGTTAAGGGCCTTGTGCTACTTGTAACTCCAGCTCCCAGGGATCTGATAACCTCTTCTGGCTTCTAAGGGCATCCCCAAAACACTTATGGAGAAAGGGGTGGGGGAAGGGAAAGTAAAGGGAGGAGGGAGGAGAGGAAAGAAGAGAAAGGGAGAGAAAAGACATAAAATGAACATTTTGAAAAGAGAGGAAAAGTTGTGAAAACAGACAGAGGTAAACAACACAAGGAGACAACGTTTCTAATCACCACAGACTATCACCAGAAATAGAAGGCTAGACCTTGGCAAAGTGATTCATTAGATAGCCTTCCTTCATGTCTCTACAGGTAATCTGTAGACAAAAGTGCATCAGTGGAAACCTGGGAGCTTGAGTAGAAGTTTGTGACACCCAGATGCTCTGAGATCTAGAAGAGTGGCTTCAGTGAGCATGCTTGACTCCAGTGTCACACTGTGGTTCAGGTTCCACCTAGAAATGTCCCCATGCCTCTGTAGCCTTGGCTGAAGCCTTCTGTGGCTTTGGTTCCAATGCCAAATGCTCTGCCAAGGGTCCCGCAGTGAGTTCACATACACAAGCACATTAGGAGACACGTCAGCCTCACTTAGTCTCAACTGCTGATCCTGAACTGACACTTAAACACAGCCCAGCTCATTTCAACTATAGAGTGGCTCACCTAGGTGCAGAGGGAATGAGCCCGCATTGGTCTCCAGGGCATGCTTGTCAACCCCAGCACTACTGTAACTCCAGAAAGGCCCTGAAGCATGTCTCTACTCCAATAGTAAACCCCTCCTGCACAGAACAGCTAAGACCTGCCTGGGCAGATCTCTAGGCAAACTCTTACCAACTCCAGTCACAAAACAGACTCAAGGGACCCAGATCTCAAACCCTAAGCTGTGGAGTGAGAGCAGTTCTTCCATACCAGGGTTGAGCAGAAGACATGTCTAGCTTATTCTTCAGGGTAGGCTTGCTAACCTGAGTTCCTCAGAGGATCCTGGAATATCCTCTGAATATTATCCTGAAATAATATCCTGAAAAATCTTGGCTTCACTTTCTCTCAGATGCAAGTTGACAGCAGACTGAACTATGGGATGTATGCCTCAGAGATGGGCTTAAAGACTTTGTCTCTGTGTTATATCCTGAAGCAATTCTGCAGCTTGGTTACAGGTCCTCAGAGCCTCAGATTCCATTGGTACTGTCTGACTTGGGACCCACATAGTTTTCAGCAACAATCCTGCTGGGATCCTTTATTAAAAGTGAGGAAGAAAAGTTAAAGTGGCTGCTTCCAGAACCCATGTCTGCCAGAGTCCTCAGGAGGTTCACAAAAAACAGATGTCAGCAAGCAATCATGGGACTGGTTGAACATTTGGCTGTGATCCCAGAGGCAACTCTACCATCTCAAAGAACTAAGAGAAGACGTTAAATGACTGAAAACACTTTCTAAGGAATGGAAGAACTATTTGTTCCTTCAAAGGTACAGATTGATGCAACGAAGGGTTGTACAAAAAGAAATTGGACAAACAGAACACTATTAGAAAAAAAATAACAAAGCTGTAGTACCCTATCACAGGAATTGGAGATCTGTGGGCTGCTGGAAGGAGATTTCAAAATGCTCCTATTACGGAAGCTCAGCAAGGTGGAAGAGAACACACTTAAGAAGAAAAGTAAACGAAGTTGAGGGGAAAGTAAGACTGTTGATCATTAAGTGAAATATAATATTTTTTCCAGAGACAGTCTTATAGGCAGAAATTATAAAGTGATTTAATTATTTGTGCAGAAATGAATTTTTTGAATTGAGAGTTAGAATTTATACATACTTTGAAAAATGATGTAGACAACTGCCAATGAGCTGTCATTGTGCTGTAAATTTTACTGTATTCACATGATTCTGATAACTGGAGGGTGTAGCAAAAAATAAAATTCATTAGAGTAAGGAAAAAAATTATGAATACTTTCAAATCTGTACTCAATATAGTGATGAAGTCCTGACCAAAACCGGCCAAATGAACACAGACACACCCAAATAAATGATGGGTAAATGAACACTGATGACAATGGGATTTCTATAGAAAGCCCTGAAGACTCACCCACCACATCAAATTAGTAGTTTTAGAAGTGTGGTGGGTACAAACTTAAACCATAAAGACCAGTGGTATTTCTATGCACTACCAGCAAAATTACCTAAATAAAGCAAAGAAAGCCAAAGAGAAGGAAACCAAACACATAACTCCATTCGCAGTAGTTTAAGAGTAAAATAAAATACTTGAAAATCAATTTAACCACAGAGGTAGCAGGCCCATGTACTACACACAATAAAATGTTGATGGATAAAACAGAAAAAGACACAGATAAATAAAAATATATTCCAGGATCATGGATCTGAAAATTATTACTGTTAAAATTTTCATAGTATATACAGGGACCTGCAGATTCAGTACAATACTTGTCAAAGTTCCAATCAACTCATGTGATCCTGACTACCTAAAATGATCTTGAACAAAAAGAACAAAGCCAGAAGCCTTGTAGTACTGAACTCCAAAATATACCGCAGAACCTTAGTGATAAAGCAAGTGTGGCATAGACTTGATAAAAGATGCCTGCATGAGAGGCAGAGAGGGGAGATCTTAGAAATAAACCTACATATTTGCAGTCAGTTTAGCCCAACCGACAGACCCAAGAAAAGACAATAGATCTGAAGTGCTTCAACACACACACACACACACACATAGGTGAGAGAGAAAGAGAGACTATGTAAATTTTTATATAAATATATATGCTAATTAGCTTGATTGTGGTAGTCCACGTTGTATATTTGTATCAAAACATATTGCATATGCCCTACATATATACAATATATCAAGTTGTCAGTTATACTTCAATAACACTGAAAAGTTTCAAAGTAAGACCAATGCTTTACTAAACCCAAACCTCTCAATAGCTTACAAATGTAGGGTGGCCATTGTTGTAAGTTCTGGGATCTACGTTCCACTTTTCACTGTCCTTGGTTGCTCTCCCACCCTTATATCCTGTTTCAAGTGTACTATAACAAAGCGACACAGGCTAAGAGGCTTAACCCACAGGATGTATTGTCTCACAGTTCTGAAGGTGAACCACACCCAGCAGCTATTGGCATGGATGGTTCCTTCTGAGGCTGGGAGGTCAGGCTCTGTCCCAGGCTCCTCTCAGTTGATGGATGGTCATCTTCATGTCCACATGGAGTTTTCTTGCATATGCCTATATCGGTGTTCAGATTTCTTTTCTTGGTTAAGACACCGTTTATACTGGGTAAAGAAGCCCTCTTTTCTGTAGACCACTACAAACATCAGGGATTGAAGCCCATTTCTTGTTTCTCAGTGACCCATCTAACCATCAGTGGCTTCCTCAGTGTTCCTGCAAAGGGTGGGCATGGTGGTAGTATTGGTTTTTGAGTGTCAGAAACAAGAAACATGCCCAAATGCATGAAACCAGTTAAGATGAGAAACTAAAGTCACTCTCATAAATACTGCACACAGTAATTTGGCAGTGTTTATATCTTTGCTTAATCTTCTGTTGTCTGTTCTCTTGGCACCTCTGACACCTACAGTTTATATTGCATGAGTAAAGAAACTTTGTTTTATATGAAAGTTTGAATTTATTATTAGTGACCCCCACCCCCAATGTTCGGATATGTGTTAGCATGTTGCTGTGGATGTGGGTATCAGAGGACAACACTCTAGGCTTGGCTCTCGCTTTCCACCTCATTCAGGCAGGGTCTCACATGTTTCTGCCCAGCAGTGTACCCCAGGCTAGCTGGCTGGTGCACTTCGGGCCTATCCTCCTGACTCTCTTTCCCATCTTGTAACAGGAGTTCTGAAATTACAAATGTGCACCCCAGCCAGATTTTATGTGGGATCCTGGGATTGCCATCAGGCTTACCCGGAAAGCATTTTTTTTTTTAAAAATTACTGAGCCATATCATATTGCCAACCTTATTTGTTAATCAGTGCCCTCAAGACACAAGACAATATCCAGAACTAAAAACTACTTATTGGCAGCTGAATAAATAAAAGAGAGGAGTTGAGCCCTTGCCTGGTTGGTGGTCAGACTAGTTGTTAAACAATGTTCTTGAGCCTCACTTTCTTTCCCCCTGGATTAGTCTGGGTTCAGCCTGAGAACCTTGCATGCCAAGAGCCATTGATTTGGGGGGAAGTTCAGTAGGCATGTGGGCTTTCTGGAAGGTAATCCTGTATTTTTCAAGCCCCCCAAGAATGCTTCCAGCCTCTGACACTCCTCTTTGTGCTGCTTTATCTCACAAAAATCTGGCATGGTGTGAACCATCAGTTTCTGGGTATTAAACCCACTCTGATAGAACAAAGTTCCTACTAGATCTTTACGAAGATGCACTGCTGTTCAGGATGAATTAATCAATGATTATGGAAGTCCTGATTCAATTCAAGCAAATTTAGAAGTTAAATTGTTTCAGTACTTCTAAAACAGTTTTAGCTGCAATAAATACTTTTGTGGACCTCCATATGCCTCAGTAGGAGACAGACTTGAGACACATTTGTGTCTTCAGATCAGCTCTCGGGGATGGTACTGCAAATGCTGATATGCACCATAAATACAGGCAAGTTGGTTTAAACTTCCCATGAACCCAAAATATAATGGGGCCACCTAAAAATGTCTAAATCAAGTACAAACCTTAATGTCAACATATACAAACTGTTTCATTGTAATTCCTTAGACCTTGTCAGCTTATAGCATAAAATACTGTCATTCTAAATTTACTTTGTATCTTGGAATGAAAGATACGAAGATAAAATTATTGTCCTGAACTCACTATAAACTAAGAGATAGCTGGAAAAGGTATAGCTAGGTTAGTACTAATTAAATAGATGTATACCTTGTTGTAACCTCTGGGACCCTGTTAACCTTTAGGACTTGTCAATCTTTGTCATTCTGAACTCACTGTGAACTTATGTAATGGATACATAGACAAGAAATGTTTAGTTTTAATGAAAAAACATGTAACCTGTTGCATTTTTAGATTCATCTGTTTTTGTGATTAATTGCCTTTTTTTACTATGAGGTAATTATTTTTGTGATATAGAGAGTTTTGTCTCAGAATAAGTATAAATATATGACCAGACAATGAACAGGCATTTACTTCAACCATGAGTTATAAATATGTAGATATGTATATAGATATGTGTTTGCATGTGAATACACCCATTTCTCTGTGGTTTGCACATATGCTACATGAATGTATGTCAATTGTCCGTCTGTATGTAAGGAGCTCCTTTTGTATTATCCATTGAATATGCGTATGAATATGTACAGGTCTATATGTCTGGTCTTTTGTCAATATGTATGTATGTATGTATGGGGGGGCCCGTTATAACAGCTGGTTGGGCAAGAGGTTTTCCCAAGGGCAGCCTGAACTTGCTGCAGTTTCTGCAGAGGAGATGCTAGCTGAAATCAACGTCATTGTCATATATAAGTTTAAGTTTGTTAAAGTTTTTAACTTCATCCACCTTTTCTTCTTGAATGCTTGTGTGTGTGAGTGGTCTATTTTTTTTTTATCTCTCTAATTTCTTATTCCCCTGTTAATAGACTCAGGGCTCGCCATCAGCCCTCTCAGATAGCAGACAGATTCTGCCTCAGGGAGATCTCTGCAAAGAGGCCTATCTACAGATCAAAGAGCCTCCTTTCACAACTCCCTGCAGCTTTTAGCTAGAAGCTGCTTTTTTTTTTTTTTTTTTTTTTAGCCCTGGTTGTAGGGTAAAAAAAACAGTCAGTTTAAGTTTTCCTTGTTAGTGGCAGAGCAGCCTGCTCTGAGCTGCAGAGAGGAGACCTTGTCTTCTTCCCTTACTGGCTTCCTCTTGCGGTCTCTAAACTTTAAAGCTTTTGAATTTAGGCATAGAACTCGAGATGAAGACACCAGTCGCTGTCTGATTGGCTTTGATTCACTGACACTGCATTCACCTGCCTCAGTCTTTTCCTTCCCCAAATCAAGTCAAAGCTGGCTTTGACTTCATGATGTTAACATTAGTAATACACAGTGATAAGGCTAGTAACCAGAAACCAGACACACTTCTGCCCCGGACAACTGAAATCTTTGTCTGATGCAGGAAGAAATGGAGAACTTGGAAATCAGTAAGCTCACATAAGCTAGATGAGTTACCCAAAGAAGACCAGAGCATTGAAGGAAACACTGATTTCTATAAAATTCTGCCTTCATACTAGCTACTAGGTTGGCCCTGGAGCCGCACAGAACTAGCTTGTCAATGCATGGGATTTCTTGGGACCCTGTTCCATCCAGTTGCCAGGTACTGAAGAAAGAATGAATTCTCTTGGAGGCTAGAGGGAGCTCCAATGGGGAGCCTGTGGGCAGTATTTCCCACCAGTTTGCCTGCCACCAACTAGACCCCTCCATTACTCACCTCAATGCTGATAGTATCGGAAAGAGACACCAAACATTAACATATTAATTTTAGTTGGTGAGAGCTCACAGTGGGTGGATGGCCTAAAATTTTACTCTAGCTTCTGGAACATTCTTCATTATAATAAATTTGCAAAGGTAAATAAATGATAAAACAATGACACTGCCTGAGAAAGTAGTGTCTTCCGGGAGTTCTTCCATACTACAGACTTTAGGTATCACATTCCTGTATCGGTTCCACAGTTCAGCTTGCTAAAGGAACTGGACCTGTCAAGCTGATAGAGGGCTGGGCACTTCTTCTCACCTATAGATTTAGAGGGTTCCAGTTGTCTTATATTAGGACTTCTCTGTCGGTATCCAGCTCTTGTCTGGAGCTTGACAATGAAAAGAATTGGTAGGATGTAAACAGAAAGACTTGATCTTGGGGGTCTACAAATCTTCCTTCTCTCCTGCTCATAGCCCCCATGTCCAAGCTCCCCCTTCACCTCCCTTTTGCAGCAGACAGGCTCTTGTAGTGGGCAGAGCAAAGGAAGCCAAAATGATGCAGTTATTTTCTGAGCATAGCGCGCACAACCTGTTAGCCATGACTGACCTGTAGCCTGACTGTACCTGGATGGGTGAGGAAGCTTCATGCTCTTCCTTGCCTGTCCCCACTGCACATGGACCTCTCACACATTTACTCCCTCCTACTTGCTTACCTGAACCTGTCCACAAATCATTCCACTTGCTTTTCACAGACGAGGAAACTAAGGGTCCAAGTGGGCAAACGTACCCTTCCTGGTAAAAGAAATAGGTGAGACTCTTACCTTCAGCTCTGAAAGTGAGAGGCTTTCCAGAGGGCCTCATCTGCTTCCTTTTAGGTAAGGTGATACCACATGCCCAGCCCTCTGAGCTCTTTCGGCTCTTCCTCCTTCCCAGATGTTTCTCTTTCCCTTGTCCTATTTTGACTCAAATGTTTCTCCAACTTTGGCTCATCTGGCTCACCTTTGCATTACTTCATGGTGCTTGGTGTTCTTGATTCTTGCTTTACACTGCTTTTTCTTTCTTTCTTCTTTTTTTTTTCAGTGCTACAATGTTTCAGTGTTACATGGCTTGGTAGGGGGGCAATGTTCTAGCATTGGCTATTTTCCCGAACTCCTAACGTTTTCTTCGAAAAGGAAAGCAGTATTAATTCAGCACGAAACCTTCCATCTCCTCTCTCACTTTAAAGTGAGTTTTAAGTGTCACGAACAAACACAACTACGTACTATGAAAACACAAGTCATTAGCATTTGTAAATCCTGACTAGGTCATGGTTTGCTGCCAAGCATTTTAGACTAGTTTTGTTAAGATGATTTTGATCCAGCCATCACTCTTGCCATAGTACTGGGCTCACAGTGATTCTAAACAGACTAGTATAGCAACGGGTGGGGGTGAGAAGCTGGAGAGGGAACTCACTATCGGGTAGAATACATAAGTTTGGCATGTTGCTCAAGCCCCTCCCTCCTTCATAGCCTTGGATTTTTTTTTAACTTTTCTCTTACTCTGTTTCCCGTTCATATATGTTGAAAGCATAGACAGCGTTAGTACCTTCTGTCCTTTATGTGTCATGGCTCAGCCAACAATTATCAGTGTTAGCATCCACAGGCTCGAGTGGATGTTGGCAGGGTGAGAGAGACAAGGGCCCAAATGTTCTGCCACCAAATGGAATGGGCCCTCTTCAGTTCTCAGCAGTGCTGTGCAATTCTTTCAGGGTCTGTTCCTTCCTTCCTTCTGACACTACATTGGCATTTGTTCTCCTTAGTGTTCATGGAACCTCCCTTTCCTTTGTAACCCTTAAATATTATTATGTCTCTTCAAGAACCTGTCCTCAGTAACCTGCTCTTTCTCTCATCCTGTGTACTCTTCGCCCAGCTCAACAATTTCCTGGGTTGATAATTATCTAACCTACACTTAAAGTCTTAATCTCTCTTCGAGCTCAAACTTATGTATCGGGCTAATTATTTGGTTGTTGTATGTTACCATTAAGCATTAATAATATTAGATATTAACATTGAGCAACTAATACGGTTAACCTGAATGAGCATGGGCGCTGAGTAAAACTCAATATTCACATCTCCAAATCCACCCTTCTCAGTAACTGCTGAAACCACAGACCTCAGTTTGCTGGGCTAAACTCCCAGAAGTCATCCATCAGCACCCCCTTCCCTCTAACTCATCTCCCTTATTTAGTCACTAATTCGCCGAATCCCACAAAGAAGAGTTTGCTTTAGCACTTCCCAGTTTACCCTTTAACGCATCATTTCCTCAGTCAGCAAGATAATACTTTCAAAATGCACAGTTGACTGGGATTTTGCTCAGCATTAACTACTTTAATGACATTACTCTTCAGAACAAGTCCAAATTCCTTAACATGTGATGCAGTGACCCCTCCTCTGTTACCATACACGTCGGCCATAGTTCTTAGGAAACCTAGTCTCTGATGAGGTAATTCACTTTCTCCAGTTCTTAGCTCGCTCTCTCAGAGCAAACCTGTGACAAAACTCTGCGGCTTGGCTTGGCTACTGGCAGTCCTATTCGTCTCTCACATTGGAAGCTGGCTTGTACTCTCGAGAGGAGGTGGAGCGTAGAGGTGGTCAAGTGGGACACCTTTGGTGACCAGGGTCATACAGCAGGGTGTGAGATTCTGACCTTCCTCATTCCCTTTCTTCTTCATGGCTTGTGAGGTGACATTTTGCCCTGTTATGTGTGTTTGCCATGAGGTAGAGGTGTTGCCTCACCACAAGATGGAAACAATGAGTCGAACCCACCATGGACTGAGAACTCTGAAACGATGAGTCCAAACCAACTTTTTTCTCTTGATAAGTTTAGTTCAGAGTCTTTGTTGTAGTGAAGAAATTAAGTGCACCTCCAATCACAATAGTGGGGCTGGGAAACTTAACACCATACACACACACACACAAGTGCATGCTCTTGCTTTACCCCCAAAGCTCCTCTAGAGCCAAAGACAGCTTGTCAATTGTGACTTGTTGACGCTGGTTATTAGTGGGCAAAACAAATATTTTTTCCTATTATTTTTAAAAGGCGCAGTTACTCTATTTTAAGTGTACGGATGTTTTGCCGGCGTGTGTGTTCTGTGCACCACATACATCGTTGATAGCTGAAGATGTCAGAAGGAAGCATCAAAAGAAGGAGTCCCAGTTAGGATTGGTTGTGAGCTACCGTGTGGGTGCTGAGAACCAAACCCAGATCCTCTGAGCTGGTAACAATGCTCTGAACTACGGTGTCATTTTTTCATCCCCAACACCAAGGTTTTACTGATTTTTCCAGTACCTTGGGAAGGTGCTAGAATGTCCTTCCCCACAGTAGAGTTGTCTTTTTTACCCAGAAGAGGAAGCCCTGCCCTTTGTGTGTGTGTGTGTGCGTGTGTGTGTGTGTGTGTGTTGGGGGGAGGTGGAATGTGAGAGCCTCTCATCTACCTTGAGCGTCAGGAATGCTTTCAAAGGTGTTTCAATTGTCTGCCCGTTGGCTGTATGGTCCCCTGCAGCAACATCGAGGAGAGAGATATAGATGGTTGCTAAAATAACATGCTCCATAGCACAGAAATTCAATGAGGGAGGGGGCTGGCTCCTGGCCTTACTTTCCCATAGAGTCTGTGACCTCTCTAGCAGTTGTTGGCATTATTACTCTTACAGACTGTGGGCCTCCACTCTTACTTTACTAACTAGACCATTAATGGAAAAGCTAATTGTAGCCTTGGCCTGTGCTGCTATCAAAATGCAAACCTAACAGTATACTGAATAAAGGCCTACTTGAGAAAATTTGGGATAAAGCAATCACTTGGCAAAAGCCAGGGATGTTCCTTATATAGGTAAGGCAAGAACATCATAATTAAGAGACTGTAACTCAAAGTCATAATAAACCCTAGTACACTGAGGCATTGAGCTGGCCTTTCTCTCATCCTCACTCTCTCTCCTTCACATTCCCTTCTGCCTACTCCAGCTCTCTGAGCTTGCAAACCTTTCCTTCGGTGATGTCACTGCCTCAGTGACGTAAGCTGGCTGTGCATCCCAAGATACTGTGTTGCTGATTCATGGAGTAAGGCTCCCCGGAACACAGAATTAGACATTAATGCCTCAGAACATGACTATGCTGGGGGAAGGAGTACAGTATTAGTAGTTTTATAGCATGCCTTTAAGTTCTTTGACTCACTTTCCAGGGTGAGGTAGAATTTCTGTCCCTTCTTCTAGAATCTGAGACAATTTTACTGGCTGGCTGCCATGTGGCCTTTGAGGGTAGGTATTAAAAAGTGACTTAATCTTATGCATGAGTATGCAGAGGCTGGAAGAGGCTGGAAGTGAGCCTCTATTGTTCCTCAGGTGCTGGGAGACAAGGTATCTCACTGGTCAGGAGGTTGCTAGGTAAGTTAGGCTGGCTGCGCTGCCAATCAGTCCAAAGGGTCTGTCTGCCTCTGCTTCTTCCAGTGCCAGGGTAATTAACATTTTCAGTTTTCATTTTATGTAGTGTGTTGTTGTTATGCCTAGGTCATAGATGATTGAGACCCCCAAGAGACCACCAGAAGCACGAGTCTGGTACAAAAGGGTCTTTATTCAAGCTTGAGCTTGGGTTGCAATTCCTTCCCACACAGCAGGTTGGGAAAGAGACCACCAGCTCCAAGGGAACAGGGGTTTTAAAGGGGAAACCGAAAGCAGGGGCTTCCAAGACTTAGTGTTACATGATTGGACAAAGGGTAAAGGAATGAAGTGCATTTGACCTCGTTGGTTGACAGCACCTGGCCAAACCACAGAGAGGAACAGCTTGCCAAGAGGAGCACTATGACCCTGGGAACAACTTATGTTTTCTTAACTGACCCCATCTTTATAGGTCTGCCTCAGTTGCTGTGTCTAGCTGCAAGCTGCTGAGAACATTCTCTCTCTCTCTCTCTCTCTCTCTCTCTCTCTCTCTCTCTCTCTCTCTCTCTCTCTCTCTTTCTCTGTGTGTGTGTGTGTGTGTTTTCTCAGAACTTAAGGGTGGGAAGCAAGGTACTCCAGGGACAAGCTAACCTTGGATGGAGTCTGCGAAATAACATAGAGTTAGTTCTGCTAATTTAACCCTTTCATTATTTGGGGATTAAACTCAGGCCCTCATGTTTGCAATGCAGATTCTTTGTCAATTGAGCAGCGATCCTACCATGATTTAATCTTAATTAGCTATTGTCTTAGTTGGGGTTACTATTGCTGGGATGAAACACCATGACCAAGAAGCAAGTTGGGGAGAAAAAGGGGTTATTTAGCTCACACTTCCATATTGCTGTTCATTATTGAAGGAAGTCAGGACAGGAACACACACAGTGTAGGTTCCTGGAGGCAGGAGTTGATGCAGAGCCCATGGAAGTGTTCTGCTTACTAGCTTGCTCCCCTATGGCTTGCTTAGGCTGCTTTCTGATAGGACCCAGAACCACCAGCCCAGGGGTGGCACCACCCACAATGGGCTGGTGCTTCTCCCATCAATCACTAATTAAGAAAATGTCTTGCAGCAGCGGGATCTCATGGAGGCATTTCCTTAACTGAGGCTCCTTCCTCTCTGATGACTCTCTGATGACTCGACACAAAACCAACCAGTACACTTAGGTTTGAAGGCCGAGACTACTGCATTGTGAGGAATTCTTATAAAAAGGCCTCCCCTTGTTATTCCAGTCCGCCCAGGTTCCGTGTGAGTGAAGTTCCTCTAGAAACTCCTGAATGTGTCGGTCAGCTCAGGTGACTGTACTCATTATCACACAAGCTGAATACCAGACACTTATTTTTCACAGTTGTGAAGTCGTGGAAGTCCAACATCAAGGTCACCACCTTGGGTCCCTGTGACGGCTCTTGTGCCATGCAGACAGCTCTTTTCTTGTTGTGTGATAAGGAAGGAGAGAATGATCTCTTTCTCTCTGCCCTTTCTTACAAAGCCACTAAACCCGCCATGAAGGATCCACCTTCATGACCTCCTCTTAGCCTGGATAAGAAGGCCCACTATAAATATAGTCAACATATATGAACTGGGCAACATAATCTCATCAATCAAATTCTTTCAACTTTCAAGTGGTTCATCTAAATGTCCTAGATATATTGGAATACGGACATCAAAACAAAACAAAGCAGAACACTCCCTCCCCTCAAAACCGCTATTCCTCTTCTTTCAGATTCTCAACCTACAGCATTTGAAGCATAATGGAATGGCTGTGTTAATTTGTTATGCCACACTGAGCAGTCATGATAGGTTATGTGCTTGTGCGTGTTGTGTGTGAGGATTGTGGTTGATGTACCCTCTTTTGAGAAGTTGCTGTCAAGGCATTACTAGTAGAGAATGAAAAGGAATGGAAGAATGGGGGCGGGGTCAAGCTCTATCATGTGCTGAAAAAGACAAGAGCTGGGACCTCTTCACAGCTACAGTAGACCGGCCTCTGTTAAAGGTACAGGCTGCTATGAGTACTTCATCTAAGCCTTCTGTAGGAAGATAGAGCAGAGTGAAGGAAGTCAGAGTCTAGAGAGAGGAACAGCATAGATTCCTCTTAAAGGTTACCATTATGCTCTATACCCAAGGCAGGGCTCATTGGCTGGACCCAGTGTAATGGGATATAGTAAAAATCATTCTCGAGGTAGGAGAGACAGCTCAGGAAGTAAAGTGGTAGCATGTGTATGTAACCGCAGAGCTAGCGAGGCAGAGACAGGAGGATCCCTGGGCCCCACCAACTAGCTAGTCTAGCCAAAATGGGGATCTCCAGGCCAGCAAGAATTCTTTCTCAAAGAATATGGATGGCGTTCCTGAGAGTGACACTCAAGATTTTCCTTTGGTGTTCACACATATGAACATTCGTGTGCATGCAAACTTTCTCTCTCTCTCTCTCTCTCTCACACACACACACGTACCTGAATATGCACGAACATGCATCCATACACACAATCATTGTCATTACAAGGTAATGGTAGTAGGCCACATGTTAAGAATGACCAGTCAGGAACAAGAGAAAAGGAGTATGGGGCACAGTTAATTGGCATTTAATCAGGTAGTGTCACTCAACTGAAACTGCCCAATGCTCTCCACTCTGGGAGAGCTTTGGCTGCACAGAGATTTTTCTCTAGCCTCCGAGTTTTCATTGGATGAAGTCCTGAGCACGACCACTTACAATCTAAGCCTTCAGTCACAATTCAATGTGAAAACTGAGCAGAGAGCAAATGCACCAATAAAAGAGTCATTGAAGACTGTCCAAATACACCTGCAAGTTTTGCAAGAGCTGGACAATCTGTGTGTAAATAGCAAGCTAACCTTAGAGGCTGACTAATGCCTCCTTTATTCTTTTTAATGATTTTATTGTATTTATTATACTTACTTATTTTAGTTTCTCTCTCTCTCTCTCTCTCTGTGTGTGTGTGTGTGTATGAGCGTGGGTGCTTATGGATGTCAGAGGACAGTATGCAGGTTGCTCATGCTCTCTTTCAACCATGTAGGTCACGAGGATTGAACTCAGGTCATCAGACTTGGTGGCAGTCCGCTTTTCTTCTTTCAGTTTTTTTCTAGTGCAATAATGTTGGGTACCCGAAGCCAGGATTGTGTTACAAGACGATCAGACTCCATGTAAACAACTCATATCAGCCAATCGGATTTGATCCTCTTAGAATTAAGTTGGTGACACTGAAACTGGGTAATGAGGGGCGCTCATGTTATGATACCACCCTAAGATTTCACAGTGAGCAGGGTGGATGCAGGCGCTCAGGTCTGGGGTAAGAGCAGATGTGATCATCTGCTCCTGTGGAGCTGGATAGAGTGGCTGCCTGCATCTGTTTCGTCCTTTGCCTCCCTGTTGCTGCCTGTACCGCCATGAGTCTTGCCCGACAGTCCGTGGAATGTCTTAGATCTTGAAACAGAGCACCTTTTCAAGTCTAATATGCTTACAAACCTTTGAAGCTTGATTAAGGATTCATTTTTCAGATCTCACTGACTAATTCATAGGTTATTATTCTTGGTATTGTTATCTCCACAGCCTTTCAGGACATGCCAGCCAGTTTACAACACAAGTAAATGCACGAGCCCGTCCTGTCTAATAGGCACACAATGTGACATGTACCCACCTTGTAGATGAACTCTCTAAAACTCAACTTTCCTTTAACACAAACATGTGGAGTTAATCAAACAAAGTATTGGGTTTTCACACTTACTTTAGTGTGTGAGGGGGAGGGGTGTTAGGTAGAGATCCTTTTTAACCTAGAAGATTCTGACCGGTACAGGCTATAGAAGCCAAAGCAAGTACTCTGATGGAGTAAGGGAAGATGCTCAAAGCACGGATGTTATACAGACAGACCCTGTCTCTGCTATTTGTCTATTGTGTGACTAAGCTTTATCATTTGACCTCAGCAAGCATTGTTTTCCTCCTCTGTGAAACTTAAAGAGTCAAAGAGTGATAGTGACTAGCATATCCTGGCAAGTCGTTTGGGAAGTAGTGTTCTGTTATTGTCACTGAGTGTTCTCAAGGAGACCCACTGGCTCTTGAGAACCTTTGTTTTCATTTCTTGATTGCTCAGTTCTGCTAAGAACTCATTAACCTTCGGGCTCTAGGTTAGAGGTGAGGCCTTGTCCCCTCAGCATTTCTCCTGGACCCATAGATCTGCTAATCAGGTAGTCCTGGTAGCTGAACCTGTTGTTCATTATCGACAGCGTCATCCGTCAGTGCTCTGACGGTTCCCTGGTTTATAAGTTGCTGCAGATGCCCCGCCCCTCTGTCTTGCCCAATGAGTTCCCTCACAGTTTTGATTTTAAAATGTTTTTAATATTGATTCTACGAAGTAGAGAGACGAAGAACGTGAATCACAGGAAGCAGCATGTTTTGAGGTGCAGAAGTCTAGCCTGCAGGTATCACACAAATGGAGAAGGATGGCCCACGACATGTGTAGGACAGTGCCTTGTGCATGACAAATGCTCTGTAAGCCGTTTCCTCTGTCTTTGGACTTGGTGTCCCTAAGGATTGAGGCAACTTGGAGAAGATGCTACTGTCCTGCCCACACACTCCTCCCTTTTAATTTCTGTCCAGTTCCTTCTCTTCTCTTTTCTCCTTTCCTCATTCTACTTTCCCCCTCTTCCTTCCTCCCTTCCTGCCCACTTTTATTTGCAATTGTTTTAGCCTTTTATCACTTTACTTTTGTTAGTTTCTTGCAAATCTCTCATTCCTTCTTTCTTTCTTCTTTTAGTATCAGATATATCATTGTTCTGTGTCAATAACCAAGCAAAGACAGAAATCACATACATGCCCCTGCATGAATAATTTTATTTCTCCACAGGAAGACTGAGAAGTCACAGAAAATGAACAGGGAAGACAGAACCCCAATGAGAACCTGGGGAATCTCACTGGGTCTGGGCTTGTCCTGATGTTTTCCATTCCTTGGCTCGAAGCTTTGCTCGCTCAATTTTTCCTGTGACAGTCTTGGGCAGGTCTAAGACAAACTCCACCTGTTGTGAAAAATCAGATCAATGCAGGTCATTGGTGACCACAGTGGCACTGGAGTCTCTAGAGGAACTGATGTGAATACCTGCTTTTAAGGCTGGAGGGCCCAGGTGAATGAAGAAGGACAGGGATGCTCTATGTCAGCTCTGTTTGCAATAAGAACACTTATAAGGCCTCTTGAGACCAAAGCAGGAAAAAGATGGCTAGAACAGGGCAGAGAGTGTCAGAGCACTGGCTTTTACACCTAGTCGTGAAGAGAGATGCAGCAAAATGAACATGACGTGGCTCAGAGGCACACACCTGAGCTCCGACATAAAGTTCTGTATTCTTCAGGTTTTACTCTAGGCAACTTAAACAGGTCCCTTGGCTTTTTCAGGACTCAGCTTAACCATTATGTGTGCTAAAGGATAATAACAGTGCCTTTAAGTTGTTGTGGAGATAATATGAGACGGCACGGAGTGGACAGCATGAATATCAGCTGTGACTGTTCACCTGGACTGAGGGAGACAGCTGAAGTAGCCACCAGCAAGCGGTGGAAATGGTTTTGAATTTCATCTCAATTCTTATGTGTTTGGCCAAACTACAAAATCTCACCGATGTTGGCATTGTCTCATTTGAAGTGGAGGACCCTCTGTCCCTAACACTCTTGAGTATTAAGACACAGATGAGGACAACACGTGGAAACTTCCACTTACGTGACTCAGCTGGCTACGGCCTTCATCTAGGACTCAGGTGTCTTTAGACTTAATAAAAGGTAAAAACTGAGATTCTTTACTAGAATCTCAGTTAAAGAAAAGTTAAGGAAAGACTGTTTTCTTGGTAGCTAATGTGACAATGCTTCCGTAAGTATTATTAAGAAAGGAAATTTGCTCAAGCCACATTGAAGTGGAGCAGAGGTTGAAAAATTATGACCTGTGGGCAAAATACATAAGTAGAGTCTCACTCATTCAGTTAAATAGTCACTCTTTTTCCATGGTTTGATTTCAATGGGCTTTTATTACCCGTGGTAAACTACAATCTAAAACAGTGGATTGAAAATTCTAGAAATAATTCATAAGTGAAGTTTTAACATTAGGTTGTTATGGTTGCTTTATTACTGTTACTGTTAATTTCTTATTGTTTCTGCATTTTGAACTGTATTTGTTAGAAGTATTCACGTATGATGGTTCATCTTGTCAGCACAGATGATCTTTGCTGTAGTTATTCCATTTTGCCCTTTAAATGCTAAGACACTAAGAGACAATAGCATAGACCTTCTAATACAAGGCCCCTGGTGGATAAGAAATCACAGAGTGTTATAACAAGGGAAAGTTACAGACCACCATGAATATAAAGACAAATGGGAGCCCTCTATTTAGGTCAGAAACCGAGAGCAGGCTCTTGCCACAGGGTGGAGTTTAGAAAGCCAAAAAACCATAATCACATCATGTCAAGGGCAAGCAGGGTATTGCCAGGGTAAAAAAGTTTCAGTTCATTAAAAAATTTGTTGATTAAAAAATTAGTTTCAGGTTATAAAACAGTGGACCTCCAACTGTAGCTGCAGGGGGGATGTTTTGCCAAGTGGGGTGTGGTCAGCAAGGGTGGGGGGCAGGTGGGTAGAGCTGCCAGACTAGGATGAAATGGACCTACCTTGGGCAGTGTGTTCACCGTATCAGTTGCTTTTCTCATAACTATGACCAAAATGCCTTAGAGAACACCTTGTGCAAGGTTCACAGGTTCAGAGGGCTTTGTTGACTCTAGGCCCAGAGTGAGGCAGAAGACGAGGTGGTGGGGGCATGTGGAGGAAGAAGCTGCCCCTTGTGCAGAGAGCAAACACACCTGACCAGACCCAGTCATAACAAAGCTGAGGACTAAAGGTGGAAATTCCTGAAACCACGAGCCAGCACAAATCCTTCCTGTATGGGGTGTTATATAAGGCATTTTGGTCATAGTTATGAGAAACATAACTGATACAGTATACACAGGGGGAAAATAGCTTATAAAATTTTGCTACTATTGAACTACCCAAAGTAGGAGTGACTGGGGACCCCTCACTTGATCTTACAAATGTCCAGTCACAATTCAAAATCCCTCATCTCTGTTTTGACTAGATGCCTTGCTTCTTTTTTAAAAGTTAAAAAAAACATTTAAAAAAATTATATGCATATGGGCGTTTTTCCTGCATGCTTGTCTATGAACCATATACCTGCATTACCTGCAGAGGCCAGAAGAAGGTAGCCGATCTCCCTGGCCCTGGAGTTACAGAGGGTTGTAAAACTGCCCTGTGGATTTTGGGAACCCAATTAAGCTCCCCAACCTCTTCAGAGTGCAGTTGGTTCTCTATTAACTAAAACAAGACTCTAACAGAACAGATCCTTCCCAGGCTGTTCCAGTAAACTTATCCTCCCTCCTCTGAAGCATAACCCCCCCTGTAACTAGCAGGACTCTGAACGAGTTTCCTGTCTTTTCTGCTTCCATAGCCCTAGCAACTGCCAGCCTATTCCTCTCCTGGTCTTTTCTCTCTGCTCCTGTCTCTGTCCCAGAGAGGTGGCCATGGCGGATGCCTCTGGCTATTCTCTCTCTCTCTTATCTACAATTAAAAAATCTCCCTGATCAATCATGGAGTGGCCATGCACTGGTCTCTTTACACACAGAAGGGAAAATCAATGTACTCCATCCCCATTTACAGATGAGGCAACTCAGGAGCAGAGAGAATATTAGGTAATTAGTAGAAGTGGATGATTTTGACCCTCAGTGTGAATCCCAAGGCTATGCTGTGCTGCCTCCCTCCACTCCCACCCTCCCCCACTCCCCAACTTCAGCTTGCGGACTCTGATACTCAGCTGCATTCCCCTACAGTGATAGAGGATGTACCACCCCTCCCCCCAGCTCCTTTCTAGATGGCCTTAGTAAGGATTGCTCTCTTGCCGGGGCCATGCCCCTTCCCAAAGCAATCACCATGGCATCTCTACCTTACCACACGTCTAAAACTAATGGGGCCAGGAATCACAACGTCTGAAACCATGAATCAAAAATACCTGCTTCCTCCTTGAAGTGTTACTCAGGTACTTAGTCACAGGGATGAGAAGCTGAGTCAGACATGGTCTTCCTGCCATGGACTGAAGCAGTGCCCTTGCCTTAGTCCCCAGAGTGAAAGCTTCTGACAGCCCTCTGTAGCTCATGTTCTCTGTCATTTCTGTTATGAGTGTATCCATGTTTTTGTTTTGTTTTGTTTTGTTTTGTTTTTTAACAATAACCTCCCATTTCTCACATAAACCCCATTTTGGATATAGGGAAGAACTCTCTCCCATCCTTCCTAAGTCTCTGCAAGACAACCACGTGACTGAGAACTGACCAATCAAGACACCCCACTGGCCTGGTTGCACAGGATGGTTTAATAATGGGTATCCAAATTAGTCTAGCAAGAAGCAACTTCAAGACTGTCACTGGTCTTTGGGGGCCATGCATGCTATATCTTTATTGCAGTTTGCCAAATTGCCAAGAATGCATCTTTGGAGTGGATGGCACCTCGGAGGGAGAGCATGCCAACAAATGAAGCCAATACAGAAGGACGGGAGTGAAGAAATAAAGTAGAACTCTCTGACCTCATCGTGCACATGCTTGGAGCTAATCATAAAGAGAGGTTGTGCCAAGTTGTGGACTTGTCAATCATGCAAACAACAAATTTTAAGTTATATTTCCCTCACTGCCACCAAACGCTGTATAGTTCTGAATGTTTTTGCAAAGCCCCCCTGTGCAGAGTGTGAACAGATGTCAGAAATGACTGGAACTCCCACAAAAGCATTTGGCTCTTAATTCAGAATGAGTCAAAGGCTGTGGCCATTTTTTATGCATCAAGACAGTTGCTGGATGGTCTCTGGGGAGGTTTTGGTCACTACAGGGAGGACTTTCAAATGAGAGGTCTTGTCCTCATGCTGAAAAAGAGAAACCTAACTTCTGTTCATCTACAAGCATGGGAACATGGGATGGTGAAGGCCTCACCTTCCTGGGGTACTTGTAGGGTGCTGTCACTGACTTCACGTGCTGTTGCAGCATCTTGGTGAGCTGGTCTCGGTCCTGGGACAGGAACTCAGGAGCTAGGACCACAAATGCCTTCACCACCTACAGCAAGCATGGGAGCCAAGATGGACCAGAGAACCTACTCATCTCTTGGGATAAAGCAGAATCAGTAACAAGATACCCACAGCGGCTACCACAACCAAAGACCGTATTCATCCACATATCAGGACCAAAGGAAAGGAAAACATGGGAAGTGGGTAAGAACAGCCAACATTCCAACTTGTTCTCAAGTGACATTTTTTTTTAAACGACAGGCTCCCTTCACACCCAGAGGCAACAAAGATTGCCGGGAGGAAAGTAGATGCAGAGAACAAAGAAAGGAAAGCAAAGATTGAGCATTCTAACTTTAAGTGGTTTGTTTAATCTCTTCAAACTTGAGCTTCCCCATCTGTAAAGTGGGATAAAACTTTCATATTTAAGTCATGGGAAGTGCAATAAAACCATCTACTAGCCAGAGCTCAGTGGAAGTCCCCCTTTCGCTCTCCCAGTGGTTCTCAGTATTTCACAGGCTGCATGGTCAATACTGTCAGACACAGACATCACTAAGCCTGTGCCATGCAGAAGTGCCCTGGGACTCTGATCCACCTACCCACCTTAAGCCCTCTCCACACACACTAAGCTCTACACAATCTTGCCACCCTGGAGATACAGGGTCCTCCCTACTATTCCCTTCACGGTTCAAGGGCTGCATCTTCTAGACCAACTCCCCCTTGTTTCGCTCTTGTCAAGAAACAGATCCTTATAGGTAGTGCTAAGCCTTGCCCCAAGCCCTTTGCAAATCTATAGCACATTTAAGGCTCATGACAATCCCTCATCTCACAAATGGGGAAACTGAGGAAAATCGTGCCTAAGCAGCTTGGTGAAGGTCATGCAGCCAATCGGCAGTAGGGCCAATATTTAAACCCAAGCTGAGCTGTCTGTCCAGCCTGCGAGTCTGCGTTCTTATCCGCCTTACAACACTGTCCCTGTGCTTCAATGCCGAACCGTCACCTCTCCTCTGGTAGGGTCTGGGCTGCTGATCACAGCTGTCTCGGTCACAGCTGGGTGCTCCATCAACGCATTCTCCACCTCCGACGGTCCAATTCGGTACCTACAAAAGCACATCCTTCAGGGAAGACAGGACACCCAACCTCCAGAATGGAGAACCAGGCAGAACAAAAGCACAGAACGCCCTTCCCGGCCCAGAAACCTCGCTCACCCACTGGAATTGATGATATCATCTGTCCGCCCCATGAAGTGGAAGTAACCTTCGGCGTCCTTGATTCCCCGGTCTCCCAGAAGCCAAAAGTCTCCTCGCATATTGTCCTGTGTCTTCTTGGGATTGTCCTAGTGAGCACAGAAACCTAGAGCTAGAGTGTGGGCAAGTCCCCTACCCCAGGCCTCCTACTTCAGCTTACTGCCTGAGCTGCTGTACATTGTATGGTGGACCTGTCATGAACCTACCAACCTTGGTTTCCCCAGCCAACCTGGACCCTCTCCATTTATTTCAGTCATTCCACTGAGGGTCTCTCACCTACTCCCATAAATTAAAATCTTATAGATAATACTGACATATTCGTTGATCCATTTATACGCTAGGGAGTTCCCCCACCCTCATATTCCATTTTCCCTTCCAAAGACGGTTTAACCTCTGTTTACTCCACAATACCACCCAAGGTTATTGAATACATTTGGCACGCCCCATTCTCCGCTCTTCCAAACAGTGTTCATCCTTCCGCCATGGCTGGGTCCTCTATTTACCTGAGCAACTGGCATATAAGTAGAAAGGAAGTTTGAGGGCTACCCATTGTCCGGACATTTTTTATATCATAATCAGATGTGGGGGCATGGATTTTAGGTTGATGTCCAGGTACGAGGTTAAGCGCCATCATTGAAAATGTCCAGGGAAGTTCAAGGGGCTTGTCTGAAACCAAACTGATATTCTAGGTTGTAGACCTGAGACCAGAAGCCACATTTCTTAACCCCTGGGTCAGATTTCTTATAGTCATCACACACCTTCTGCTGGCACTACCACCGTGGCCTTAAATAGATCTGCCAGCACCACCGTACCTATGGTGGTGGGGGCACCCATGTCCTAGCTCCCTTGCGAACATGTGAGAACACATGGGAAAAGTGTACAGGCAGTGTTTAGAGAAGAGTGTGATGTAGCTGTGTCCTGGTCACAGAGCCTCAGTTTCCCCTGTACAGTGGAGGTGATCATTTGGACCTGTCGTGGTTACTTTATTTAGTATCCTTGTATGCAGTGCCATTCCAAGTGCTTCATAACTAACATCATTTTTACATTCCTAATGTTATACAACATGATAACCAACTCACCAATGAGGAAGTGAAACAGGGGGATGAATAGATTGCTCCTGATCATCCAGCAACTATAGGGGGAGCATTTGAGCTTAGGAGAGCTGGCTCTAAAGTTTCACATGGTGTCTAGGAGCATTAAATGTGTTTAAGGTATATCAGGAGTTTTAAAACAGTGCTTGCCTTACAGTATTTACTCACTGAGCCAGCGGTTCTCAACCTTCCTGATGCTGCAGCCCTTTAATACAGTTCCTCACATTGTGGCGACCCCTAACCATAAAATTATTTTTGTTGCTACTTTGTAACTGTGAATTTTGCAGCCCACAGGTTGGGAAGCAACAAATGATAGGAAGATCAATATTATTGTCCTTGCTCATTTATTGATCTTGGGCACAAGCCTTTGGTGGATATCTGTTAGGAACTGGCCCTGAGAAACTTGTGACTTTTCCCCACCCTGCTGCACCTGACTGATCAACATCCTGCTTGACAGATGCAAAGATGTGAGAACTGTACCATGACTTTTTAGGAGTAAGCATTGTCATGACCACCCCTACCTAAAAAACCTGCTTCTGCTCAATAAAATTGGGCTCTTGACAAGTGTACATTGCTTGAGCCCATTCCTTCTCTCGCCCATCTCCATCTCTTTCAGGTCTTGGTCCTCCTTGCCCCCACGAATAACTAGGTCCCGTGGGTCGGGACAGATATCCAAAAGCTGTGTATCTGGGGTTGTCTCTTACCACTTCCCCAACAGCCATGGACTTGACTGATAGTGTCTGTTTGGACCATCCCTACCTGGTGAGAAAGCTGGCCCTGCTCAGGTATTATCTGTGAGCACCTGCCTTCCTGAGGCCCAGACCCTGGATGCTGTCAGTAACACTGTGATTCTCTCCGTGGGGTACCCAGAACAGCTCCAAATTTCCACAATGCCATAAACCCTGGGTCTAGGCTTCGTGGGGGAGAGCAGGGAGAATGCCACTGTGGGTAGCTCAGAGTAATAACAATACTGGTGTGATGTAGAAGGGTTTGTTGTTGCAAAGGCTCATGGGAAAAGGTGAGCTCTCTAGTGATTTTTTTAAGCAATTGACTAAAGATGGCAAGGGAGAATAGTCTGGCTTCTCTCTCTGTAAAGTACCCATTCTCTTTTGTTCGAATTTAACACTATTGTTGGCTTACATAGATCGAGGCATTATCATGGAAAAGTACAGTTCTTGAACCCTGATAACTGTGCATCTCACCAATAGTTTGGGGGGAGGGTGTTCATAACATTGGACATCCCTCATCCTCTGTGGCCTAGCTCATCCTTACAGGGAACAGAGGGAGAGCATAGGTCCTCACCACATATCCAGAGAAGATGCCTACAGGCTGTACGGGCTTCACCCTGAGGGCTATGTCTCCTTCCTTTCCAGGCGGCAGGACATTGCAATGCTCATCTATCACCTGAAGGAAGAGGAAGATTCATGGATGACCCACAGAAGAGGAGCTAGCATGAACACCGGCGTGATGGCACAGGTGGTCAAGTGGAGACCATTTTGCTCTTGACAGGAACCAGAAGTCAAGGAAAGCCAAGAGGCTTAAGCTCAGATTCCTGATCCACCTGCCTGGCTTTGTGCCTAAAGCCTCTCAGTATGCTGGACCAGAGGGACCTGGGCAAGCGCTTCTGTCCCTAAGAGCTCAGGAGACGTGTGTTTCATGGCCAGCCTTGTGGACATAGAGACTAAAAATAAAAAGTTCTTGTTGTTCTTCTGGGTTTTTGAGACCTGGTTTCTCTGTGTAGCCTTGGCTGTCCTGGAACTCACTCTGCCTCCCAAATTCTGGGATTAAGAGTGCATCATCAGTTTTTCGGCTACCTTGCCCACTGACCTGCAGCAATGATGCACTATGCCTGGACATCATCTTCTCTATAAAACAGAAACGCTTATGGTGAACAAAGCAGAGTACTAAAAAAGCATTTCTGTATAGCTGCCATCATGAATAACTATGACATTACCGTAGTGAGTGACAGCTCATCATCACACGTGATGCAGAATTAGGTAAGTTGTCACACCTCTGAGAAACGGAAGCCAATATGTAATCATAGACACATAAAAATAAACTCTAGTTCTTAGAATTTAGCCCAAATTAATAAAAACAGAAAAAAACTTCAGCTGCAATAGAGTCACTATAATGCTAATAAAAATTGAGCATCGTCATTGACAAACAGTGCAGAGAGAGAGTGGTGAAGCTACGCTGTCCTCTAAGTCACTGTGGTCCATGCTGCAATGAGTACCGACTGATCCAGAAGGAAGGGTGCCTAACTGTTACGTTATAAGCCCAAGTTACAAAACGTTAGGCCAAGTCAATTCTGTTTTTCTTTCAAAATCATATTTAATTTTGTAACTATCCAGGCAATTTGCTAGATAAGCAAAGTGGTTCCTGCTTTCCTCCTTCTCTTCCTTCCCCTTTCCCTCCCTGTTTCCCTCCCTCTTTCCTTCTCTTTCTTTTCAAAAATACAATTAAAAATATTACATTCGTTCATGTGCGCGCGTGTATGTGCGTGTGTGTGTGTGTGTGTACATGCAGCTCAGAGTTTGTTCCATCCTTCTACCGTGAGTCTCAGGGAATCAAACTCTTATATACAGAGACATCACACTGGCCCCCTCCTCCTTTTAAACTATTACTTTAATATATCAATATTATTGATACTTATAAGTTTAAATTTGTTATTTTGGAGAATTTAATATACTAGTATTTTATTTAAATCACTTCAATTCCTTCCAACTCCCCACATGTCCCCCTTCTCTCTAATTCAAGACCTTTTCTTCTTTAACTCATGTTACATACATACATGCATGCATGCACACATAATAATCACACACATACTCACACACCGTGCTGAGTCCATTTAGTGTTGCTCAAATATATTTGTGCTTAGGGTCGAGTTTTTGGAATTGGATAACCAATTAGGAGGCCTGTCCCTGGAGAAAACTGTTTCTCTCACTGTTGGTAGCCACTGATTTTTTTTCTACTTCTTCTTTGTGTAGGCGTGGAGCCTGGCGAAATCTTCCCCATTTGTGTGGAGTAAGATCTCATCTCAGCAACTCTATTGCTGAGATTTCATGGGCACAGCTTCTGCTCTCATGTCTAGAAGATACTATCTCACAGCATGAACCCTGATCCCCTGGCTCTGTGTTCTCTTTGACCCTTCTTCCATGATGTTTCCTGAGCCTCAGGTGTGGGGGTTTCATAAAGGATGTCTCAACTGGGGTGGGCTACCCCACTATCAGTTGCTCTCTGCTAGCTTGTGGATCTCTGTAGTGATCTGGTTTATTGCAGAGAGAGAGAGACAGAGAGAGAGAGAGAGAGAGAGAGAGAGAGAGAGAGAGAGAGAGAGAGAGAGAGAGAGAGACTTATCTATGGGTGTTCAGATAAGTACTTAAAATGCAGTAATGCAGTTAGAAATTATGTTGCTTTAGGAAAACGACAGTAGTAAGTTCTCCTCTAGGATGCATGTGCTGTCATATAAACCAGCCATGGATTTCCTCCTATTGTACCAGAAATGAATTTCCTTCTATTGAGCAGGCCGTAAGTCCAATTGTATATTTATTGGTTACCACTAAGATAGAGCTGTGATTTTGGGGATAGCTTGCTGGACCAGTACTTGTATTTAGACTTGACAGCTGAGTAGGACTAGTGATTCCTTTTATCCCTGCTCACGGTGCAGAACACCTTCTGATACCGTGAGATTTTCAGGTCATTTCCAGCTCAAAATTTCCAAATCCTGTGTCCAAAGTATGTGATGCCTTCACCAATAGGGTCTTATCTTCTGGTCTTGGGAGACAACTAAGGACAATGGCAATAGCTTATACTTTTTGGGGGAGTCTCTTGGAGCATCACCTACAACCAACAACTCTTAGGGAGGTTTGCCATGCCCGGCATTAGGATTTTGGGTTTTGTCAGAGTTTATATGGCTCTTGGAGGAAGCTTAACATTTCTTCATTTAAACTATATATGTACACACACAAATACACATGCACACACTCACACGCATTGTATGTAGTCTAAATAAACTTATGAAACGATGTGTTTCCCTTTAGCTTTTAAAAACATCCTTAGTATTATTTCTCTCTCTCTCTCTTTTTAACCCTGTCTCTGTATAATCCTTCACTTTCCTCCCCATTTTCTCTTCCCCTTTCATATCACCCATGTCTTACTATTTCCCTCTCTAGAATTTATTCTAGCCCTCTCTCCCCACGATCTCTTTCTACCTTCCTGGTTTCTGTGGTTACTCCAGGCTATATACTCAAACTGAAAAATTCGGAGCCAGAATCCTGAAATAAGAGAAAGCACATTTGTGTTTCTGGGTCTGGGTTATCTCACTCAGCATAACATTATCTATCCATTTACCTGCAAAGGTCATGATTTTGTTTTTCTTTATAGCTGAAAAGTATATAAAGGTATACATGTTAATTTTCATTATCCATTCATCAGTTGAAGGACATTTGGGTTATTTCCATTTCTGGCTGCTGTAATGAATGTGGCTGAGCAAGTATCTGTGAATGTTGAATCCTTTGTCATATGACAGGAAGTGGTATAGCTGGGTCACATGACTGATTTACCTCTGTCTTTCTGTGAACTCTCCACATTGATTTCCGGAGTGGATCACCATTTCATAGCCCTACAAACCATGAATGAGGGTCCCCCTCTACTGTGTCCTTTGACAGCATTTATTGTAAGTTCTTTTTTTTGATCCTGGCTATTCTGACCAGGGTGGGATGACATCTCAAAGTAGTTTTAGTTTTGTATTTCTCTAATTGCTAAAGAAAAATGAACACCTTTAAACATTTCTTAGCCATTTTATTTTTTTCCTTTTGAGAACTCTCTGTTCATAGCCATATGACTTTTAAGATTTTTTTCTATTTCTGTGGAGAATTGGACTGTGTTGCATCTATAAATTGACTTTAGTAAAATGGTCATTTTTACAATATTAATTCTACCAATCCATAAATATACAAAGTCTTTTCATCTTCTAGTGTCTTCCTCAATTTATTTCTTCACAAATTTAAAGTTTTTACTGTAGATGATGTTTACTCCTTGGTAAAGTTCATTTCTAGATGTGTCTTTGAGGCTATTTTGAATGGTGGTGCACCCATGATCTCTTTCAGAATGTTTGTTGTACAAAAAAAATTACTGATTTTTGTAAGTTGATTTTTGCATCTCTACACTTCACTGAGGTGAAACTTTCTGATGAAATTTTGGGGATCTCTTATGTGTAATATCATATGGTCTGCAAATAGGGATAATATGACTTCTCTTTTTATTTAATTTCTTTCTCCTGATTTGTTACTCCAACTAATGGATAGGAATGGAGAGAGTGAACAGCTCTGTCTCATTCCTGATTTTAACCTGACTTCTTCAGATTTATTTTCATTTAGGATGCTTTTCGCTGTGGTTTCCCCCACACAACATTTTTTATATTGAGCTTTGCTCCCTCCAGCACTGTTCTCTACAGAACTTTTACCTTGAAGTTGGGTTGGATTTTGATAAAAGGCTTTTTATGCATTATTGAGGTAATCATGTGTTTTTTTGTCTTCAGATAAAGTTATATGATTTATTATATCTATTTAAAGACATAAATGCATGTCTAAAATAAAGACAAGTTGATCATTGTGATCTTTCTTATATGTGCCCACATTCAGTTTACAAGTATTTTATTGGGAATTTTGCATCTATGTTTATCAGGGGTGGTGTTTTTTTATTTGTTTGTTTGCTTTTTGGACCATAGGGATCTGGAGCATTCACCTGGCGTACGTGATATTAGTTGAACTCAATGAAAATGTAATAAATAAATACAATTCCACACACTAACACCCCCTCCCCTCCATGGCCCTTAGCAAACCTGTACATCATAATGAGGAATGGCTGTTCCCATGTAGCCCGGTTTGACTGTCATCGTCCTGGAAACTCTGCAGGTGAGTCCCTGTGGAGAGGTATAGACAGAGCAGCAAGCCTCAGGAAGAGCTGCACAGCCAGGGGAAGAAAGGGTTCCAGCAGGTCTCGCTGCTGACCTCACCTGTTCATACCCTCTTTCCTCCACCCCCATACCCTGGCTCTCTCCCTTTTTCTGGAACCCTAATCTTAGTGGTGTTACCAAACTGTTTGTCCAGGAGACAATCTGGTTACTCCCAAGGGACAGAATGATTGAACGCTGAAATGAACCTTGCCCTCGGAGAGGCTTGATGCTGAGAAGCCCGCTCTGCGCATGTCCTTCTCTGGATGGACGGGCCCTTGCTAGGCATGCTTTACAGACCCTGTGCTCCCCACTTGGATTTGCAAGCTCTTCCCAACTGCTCCACATCACTGCCTTCAGCCTGCTGGGGGAACACTACCAAGGGTGTCCATTATCCAGAGAAGGAAGCCAGGTGAGAGGGCAGAGAGGAGAAAAACACTGAGGGTCATGGGAGTCAGACACTCAGAAGAGGACCAAGTTGAGTTGGGGAACAGAATCTCCAAGCCGTTCTGATGAGTTGCACCGAACACTACAGACAGAGGTTGTGCACATGCTATCCACCAACTCCAAGATCTGTCGGCAGGGATGGCAGCAATTTGCTGGCTTCTCCCTGTCCCTCGCTTTTGTCTGAGCATCTGGGTGCCCAGTGCCTGACAGACACATCTGAGGGCTGCAGTTTTCTGCTACTGTGTGACTCCATCATAGAGAACTTCTATGATCGTCTTGTTTGAGTGAACAGTTGCTGTGTTTTGGTTGCCATGTTGGTGGCATTTGAAGGTGGAGCCTCTAAGGAGCCATTAAATTAGTGCCTTTCTGGTATGACCGAGCGGTGGCTCTCTTAAGACTGTCAGTCACGCACGCAAGGGTAGGTTTCCACAAAGCAAGACTATCCCTATGTTAGTTTGTTTTGTCAATGTCTGTTTCCCCAACCACGTTTCATTATGAGTTGAAGCAGCATGTGTGTGAGTAGATGCTGACATCCCATCTTAGATTTTCCAACCTTTAGAGACACAAGACAAAGCATTTACTTTTCTTCATAAATCACCTAGCCTCAGGCATTGTTATAGCAACACAGAGCAGACTAAGCCTCTAGCTCTTGACTACCTTTTTCCACAGCTCTTTTCATCACCTTTCCTGGCATCCATTTCTTGATTTTTATGTCTTCCACCCCCACTAGAATGCAATCCCCATGAAATCAGGAACACATTGTTATTATCATTTTGTTCCCATAGTGGATGCCCAGTAAGTGTTTCTCAACTAGGAGACTGATACACTATTTCACAATAACCCACTTATTAAACAGAATTTGAAGTCTGGCAGGTGCACTCAGTCCATGGTGCCAGGAAAAGCAGATACCGTTTCTGTCTGGCCGTAGAATTCTCTGATGTCCAGTCCCGTCTTAGCTTTCCAGTTCTCCAGAGTCTCTGGGAGAAGGCTCTCCCCTCCGCTGAAGCAGCTATGCAGATGTGGGAACTTGTAACTAAAGAAGAGAGTTTATTTTCCCTTAGTTTTATTGGAAGTGAAGTCTACCTAGGCTTGTGGCTCAGTTCAGGGTGCTCTGATGATGACCCTGGCTTTATATAGGCTTAGCATGTCCATCTAAATAGGCATGGGGATGGGTCTAGAGGCTCCCGTCAGTCCCCTAAAGGTCCATCACCTGGAAAGATCCTGTTGTAGCAACATCCTGTAAATGAGGGGGGCACCCACCAAGCTGTTGATGGGGTATCTGGAAAGCACCTGTGGGAAGAGAGTATTCTGAGATACTGCTCATTAGAACATATGTCAAACTCACCATTGCACACACCACCATGACAGTCAGGACTTCTCAAGTTCCAGTGATCCAGACTGAATTCCTAGCCTGTCTGTTGTGTTTGCTTAAGACTGAAACACAGGTAATTCTCACGTGTCTTCAAGACACAACGGAAGAACGAATGCAGGTAGAAAAAGATCCAGGATTCACTTGGAACACTTGTCCAAACCTGGCTGGCTCCTCCCACTCAGTTTAGGACTCATCCTTTTAACCCCTCACCCCACTCTACCAGCCGGTACCCCTCAGTCATTGGTGGTGGGGAGGATAGACCAGATGCTTTGGCAAATGAATTACATGATCTTGGATCGGTGGCTTCACCTTCTGGATCTAGGTTTATTGTAGGCTGTTTCCATGAAAAAAGCTGTGAGAGACTGCAGTGGTCAAAAGCGGCTGCAAGCACCTCTCAGCATTTCCAAAGCAGTGTTCCAGGAAGGCCCGGATGTGAATGCTAACTCTGGACCTGAGCCTTGCAGGGTTAAGTGGACTGCAAGCATGTGTTGGCCACATGACAGGCAACATTGTTTCTCTCACTGGACTTGTTTTGTGGGGAACTGAGCAGTGATCTAAGCATAAGTTTTGGGGGGGGGAGGGAGAACATGAAAGTATCACACAATAGTTTCCTGCATGGGTAGCTCTAGCTACTCCTGTATTATATTTTCACAAACAAAATGAAAGCACGTTTGTTGCTTGTGACTATGCAGTAATTAGCAGCTACAGCATGTGGATTTTTCTTGCTCTACAGGATAAAAAATCTTATTTTCTCTTTAGAATTCCTCCCAGGTAAATTCCCCAAACTGGACATAAGCCAAACACACATCCATAATAGGATAAGAAAGAAATGATATCATATTCTTAGGATGGGATACCTATAGGGCAATTTAAAAAACAAACTTCATACACATGAAAAAAAAATATGGGTTAACCTCATAGAGAAATTCGCTGAGTGAGAAACAAGACACAAAAGATAATAATTCTACACCTGAATTAAAAAAAAAGAGGTGAAATTTAAGCTGGTATGAGCAAGGGAGGTGTGGGCACCTTCTTCAACCATGGAGATGTTTCAGGCTTCCATGTGGTGACGGTGTGTCTGATATAAACCACACATTCCACATGCTGGATGAATCCATAGGATGGATCTCTAACCCTCACGTGGTTGGATTTGGAGTTAATGATGACAAAGTAATGAAAAGGTTCACCAATAGCACCTTAGTTATTGCCATAAAGAAGGGACTAGGCTGTCTATCCTCCTCCCCTCCTCCTTCTTCCTCTTCTTCTTTTCCTCTCTTTCTCCTTTCCCTCTCTTCCTTCTTCCCTTCCTCCCTCTTTCCCGACCCACTCCTCTTCCCTTATAGCCATAGGCTATAGCAAAAAGGTGATGCCTACAAGCTAGTAGATTACTTGATAAGTAGGTAACCCTTTTGGCACCCTGATCATCTTGGATTTCATCCTTCAGAGTCGTGCGACACATCTGCTGTGTGAGTGTCTCAGGCTTCGGTATTTCTGTGCCGTAGCCTAAACTGATCGAGGCAGTGTCTGACCCAAGGGAATTGTTTCCCAACTGTGCACTAGGATAGTGGCATTCTGTACTTTTTAACCATCATCTTGCAAGTAAATAAGGAAATATGACATACACACTCACGTGCACACACACTCATACAGGCATGGATACACACAGACGCTGCATGCACTCAGATACACACACACGCATGCATGTGTGTGAGGGAAATGGCATTACCTCTCATCCCTTTATCTGAGAGCTGATGGCCAGAGAGTGCCTCTTAGCTGAGGGAACACCCACCGAGTCCCACTTCCTGAACACATGCCATTCATCAATGTACATGTCCATCTTTCTCCCTAGACCAGGAACTTTGTTACATGGGTGCAGACTTCCATCTTGCTTCCTGCTGTCCACTGCTCACCCACGTGGCTGGGGTTAGGCACAAGTTTTATGAGTGGAAACTAACTGGAATAACCTGGAGTGTGTAAACTCAGAGCTGACTCTGACCAACCAATGAGAATGGTCCTCTCTTACCTTTAGAACAGTTTGTGGATCAAACTTTGGCAAAAGATGGACAAATATGCATGCTCCTAAAGTCCAAGGTTCCAGAAGCGAGGCTATAATGTTCACTATCCAACCTGTGTCTGAGATGGTCCATATTGTGTCAGAAGCATCCAGGCCTGTCCAGGTGCTGAGAACACAGAACATTGGCACACAGAGCTGTGTACAGTGGCGGCATAGTGCTGGAAGGGCTGTGTGAGGGAAGGGTTAGGTGTGGAAGTGCAACGTGTGTGAAGAGGTGGCGGTGCTTTAGAAAGTGTGACCCTGGAAGACACAATTTAGCAGACAGCTAGTCACTCTCACCTTATTCCCAATGCAGGGACAGTGGCTGACAAGTGGAACCACCTAGGAAAAGCTTACTAACAAAAGGCATCAAGATAGACATTCTCGCCTGTATGTGTTTGTGCTGATGTGTGCATGAGTGTAAATGTGAGTGTGAAGGTGTCCTTATGCATCACTCTCCACTGTATTCTTTGAGTCAGAGTCTCTCAGGGAACCTGAGCCTTGCTGATTGGCTAGACTGGTTGGCCAATGAGCTCCCGAGAGACCCTGTTGGCTTTGCCCCTCTAGCACTGGAATTACAGTAATGCACCACCACCCTCGGCTTCTATGTGGGTGCTGGGGAATCTGATCCTCATACTTGTACCAGCACTTTGCCCACTAAGGCATCTCCCCAGCTTCTAAGTCGACATGCTGATGGTCTTGTCAGGTTCAAGCTCGGCTGAGCAAAAGGCTATTGGTTCTCTTTGCTCCAAGCATCATGAACTGCCTGAGTGCAGCTACAGTTATTCCTGTACATGAAAAAAAATACAAAAAACCTCATTTCTTTTTACTTTCCAGGGCAGGATAAGAGGCATCCATCCTATGTTAAAGCAAACATATCGTAGGATAGACAGGAAGAACCCACATGCATGCACGCACCTGCATGCGCACACACATACACACACACACATACAGAGAGAGAGAGAGAGAGAGAGAGAGAGAGAGAGAGAGAGAGAGAGAGAGAGAGAGAGAGAGAGAGAGAGAGAGAGAGAGAGATACACCAAAGATGATTGATCTCTTCAGGAAATTAAACATATTGGGATCAAGTTGGGATAGTGGTAGTGAAAAGTAATATCTTAGTTTTATTACACATCTTTTAAAAATTGTACTTTATTAAACCTATCTATTAAATTCTTTTCTTTGCGATTATGTTCATGTCTGTGCATGTATATGTTCATGGGAAGAGGTCACACACCCGTGTGGATGTGTGTGTTTGTTTCTCGAGGCCAGAGGTGAACATCAGGTGTTGTACTCAGGTCCCATCTACCTTGATTTTTTGAGATAATGCCTCTCACTGCCTGCCCTGGGGTTTTCCAACTAGTCTAAGCTTGCCAGCCTATGATTCTCACGAGTCCACCAATCTCCACCTCCAGGATTTATCATTCAATTGTGGGCTACCAAACTCTACTTTTTAAAATGTGAGTTCTGGGAACCATGCTCCAGTCCTCTTGCTCGTGTGATGAGGAATTTACGAAGCTATACTCTTCAGTTTTAACTTGACTAGCTTAGTTTTCTGATATAGTTTCAGAGGTAGGACACTTATGCTTTTAAAAAGTTTTTAACATGAAAATATTTCTCATCCTAATAATAAAATTGCCATCGCAGGAAGGATCTATGGGGAAAGCACACAAAGATCTAAAGTTCATGGAGACCTTGGCATTGCACCTTCTGATTCCACAGGTCATAGTGACTTAGTAATGAAATCAGTGCTGTTTTGAGACCTGTGTTGAAACTCCACTAACTCAGTTCACCTTATCCCTCTAATAATAGTTTTCATATAAATGAATTTGCAAAGTAATTTTTTGCTGACAAAAAAATGTCCTCCTGGATGTCATCAAAGCAAGTTGCCAAAACTCCAGAGACAAGGTATAGAGCATTTGGGAAGAGGACGCCTGTACCCCATTGCTATTCAGTCATCCTAGTGATATGGCTTGAAACAAGGAAGAGGTTCTGAGACCCTGTGTTGTCAGAAACAGGGACATTACACTGTCTTGCCCTTTTAGCCTCCGCCCTCAGTTGTCTTTTTCAACGTCTTCAGGGCAAATCAGACCTGACTCCAGGACGGTTGTCATAAATCTATAGAAGGAAAAGGTTCAGCTTACCCAGCGTCCATCTTGGCCTTGATGCCCAGGCTGGAATGGGAGTGTTCTACCATCTTGGGAGAGCCACTGGTCCCACTAGTGAAGTAAATGGCAGCTGCCTCATGGCTTCCAGTTTCCACACAGTGATGAGTGGTGGATGCGTTCCTATAGAGACCAGAAAGCCAGCGTCTCAGTTCTAGCCTGGATACTGATGATCCCTTGACCCATCCTCCTTCACCAGCCCTCAAGCTGACAAGGGCAAGTCGGATGACCTGTCTCTGAAGGGAAGCTCTTGAATGGTGAAATTCATGGATTCCTGAGTGAGTCAAGGTTAGAAACTCCTGAGTGAGTTTCTACAAGCTACTTAACTTCTGTGAGTCTCACTTTTCACATCTGTGAAATGGGGTCAAAGAAAACCTAACTCAGGGAGTTCAGAAAAAGGTGATCTTACAACAAAGAAAGGGAGAACATACTTAGCAGGGACTTAATATTAATTCAGTTGTTGTTGAGCCCCAGTCTGATACAGAATTTGAGCAGCTAGTTTTCCACGTGATTAAAAAATGATTATTTATTTTTATTTTATATGTACGGGTGTTTTGCCTGCATGTATGTATACGTGCAACTTGCATATATTTACTGTGGAGGACAAAAGAGGGCATCAGGTTCCCTGGACCTGGAGTTATAGACAATTCTAAGCTACCACATAGATGCTGGAAGCCAAAGCCACATCCTCTGCAAGAGCAGAGCCAATCTCTCTGGCACCCCACACGATATCTTAACACCCACTTTTTTTCTTCAGAAAGAATCCAAAAGTCTCTTAGGCAATTTCTTTAGTGTCTTCAATTGGAATCCCTAAAAGCTGGTATTTTATTGTTTATTTTTATGGAAATTATTTTAAAGATCATGACAGTAGAAAGGAAATAATAAAAAAAAAGACTTTATGCTCTCCCTAAATGTTTCCTAAGGCATATGTCTCTAGTGGAAGGATTTCAGGTATGTGACAAGAATCCCATATATCCAGCCAGTCTTGCTCTGAAAGACTGGACCTTCTGGAAGGACCACTATTCTGGGAAGCATCTCCCAGGGATATGGAGTGTGCAAAGAAGAGCCAGTGCATCAGGTATCTCTTAGGGGTTGCCTTGTGTACTCTTGGATTCACCTATGGCTGTGATGAATAGCTTGTTGTTGTTTCTAGGTGCAAGGGGTTCACCTTAATCCCAGGATGTGTGTGTGTGTGTGTGTGTGTGTGTGTGTGGTGTGATGTATTCATCTGAGTATGTGCTAAGTACACAAATACATGTGAACACTCAAAGGCCAAAGCAGGGTGTCAGGTGTCTCTCTCTACTGCTCTCTGCAATGTTGTTTTGAGACAGGGTCTCTCAATGAACTTGACTCTTAGCTTTTAGGCTATGACAGCCTGGCCTGTGAACTTTGAGGCTCTGTCTGTCCTTACCTCCCAGGGATGGGAGTTACAACCATGTGCAGCCAAGCTGGCTTTTTACATGGGTGTTGGGGATTTGAACTCGTGTCTCATGTTTGCATAGCAAGTACTCTTACCTACTGAGCCATGTCCTCAGACCCTTAATCTCCCAGAGTTTTTATCTTATTTTTTTTTTAATGCTACCATGGCATAGAACTCTGGGCCTGCAAATGTAAAAGCCCAGAAGTGTGAGGTAGATAATGTCCCTTACAACCATCAACAAATGAAGGTAAAAGTATTTGCCAGTCCTACGTTAGAAATCCTGGGGGTATTCTGTGTGCTCTGAGAAGGTTTCCACATGCTGGGCCCACCCACCTTTGGAGTGAGTCTATGCTAAACACCCCCACTTGCTTTTCTTTCTTCCCTATCTCTCCCCTTAGTCTTACACTGTACGTGACACTGTACAGGAACTACTTGGTTGGATTTCCACTTGGGATGAAAACACAGCTAAGGCAGGAGATACTCACTTTAGCAATGCCTTGAAGTGTAGCCATCCTTCTCTCCTTTTTTCAGACACCAGCAGCTTGACTTTCAGGAAAGAGCAGTCAGGGGCCACGGCGTCCACTTCCTGGGCCACCTCGTCCCCAGCCACGATAGCCCTGGCCTTGGATGACTGCAGCCTGTAGAGTATGTCTGTGGCTTTCATCTGGATGGTTCCAGGCATGAAAACAAGGCCTGGAGAAGCCAAATGGTTTGTGAATAGCTGTGGGCGCCAACAGGAAGCACAAGTAGGATGTGAACAGCTAGGCTACCCGACAGGGAAGAGTAAGTAAAATTGCAGAGCTATAAGAACCAACGGGGAAGGGCAGATACGGTGTGAACAACCATGGGGGACCATCAGGAAGGGCAGGTGGGATGGACACATCTATGAGAGCCAACAGGAAGGGCAGGTGGGGTGAGGACCAGAAGGTAGCAATGACAGCATGTTCTATGGGGGTTTCCTCGGGGAGAAGAGGCTGCCATTCTCTGCCCTCCACTTCCCTCACAAGCAAGAGTGCCCAGCCTGTGTGGACAGTTACTAACCAGTCCTCATGCAGCCCAGGGTCACCAGCCACCACTCTGGGACTCGGGGAAGCACCACGGCCACACGGTCACCACGCTGCAGGCCACAGGCCCCTGAGAGAACATTGGCTGCCTGCTGGCTGACTTCGCTCAGTTCTCTGAAGTTCCACTTTAGTTCTTCTCCACTGCCACTCACCCACCACAGGGCTGGACCTGGGGGTCTCTTGCCAGCCTGAAGAAGGAGAAGGCCCATGTGGACACAGCATGTAGGACACAGGGACACAGCAAATAAAACAAACTGCGAGTCTTAAGGGGTAGGCTTGTTGCTCCACACACTATTTAAAAGTGTTGAAACAACCCCCCCAATTTATTTTAATGTGGGTTAGGTATATTAGTAGTATATTAAAACAGAGACTTTAATATGCATGTTTTAAAAGACAACAGCTAAAATACATATATTACTGCCAGAGGTAATTTTAATTGGCCCCTGGATTTGCTTGAGGATGCTCAAGAGAGGACTAGGGTGCACCTCTCGGGTATGCCTATGTGCTTCCAGAGCTGATGGTGTGGGCTCTGATATCATCAGTGGACTAATGCCTTGGTGGATTCAGAATGTGGAACTGGGAAATGGTGAAAAGCAAGAAATGGGTCCTGGGTGGAGGGAGGAAGTTGGGAGATGCCTTGGGGATGAGTCTTGCCCTGGACTTTGTCACTGTCATGAGTTTCATTATTTTCCCCACAATTATTATTAGTTTCCATTTTGCTTGTTTATTTTTTAAATTTATTTTTACTGAGACAAGGTTTTTCTGTGTGGCCTTGGCTGTTCTGGACTCACTCTGTAGACCAGGCTGGCCTCAAACTCACAGAGATCCGCTTGCCTCTGCCTCCCCGAGTGCTGGGATTACAGGCGTATGCCACCATGCCTGGCTTGTTTGTTTATTTAATTATTTCTTTCACTGATTTCCAAATTGAGAATCGTAATAGTAAGATCTTTCCTCAGCTGAGGAGACCACTCTGTCAACAGAGTACTAGTCAGGCAAACTGTAGGACCTGAACACGCCCCAGAACACAAGGTAACAAAATGCCAGTCATGGTGACACATACTTGTAATCCATGCACTGGAGAGGCAGAGACAGGCAAGATCCCCGAGGCTTGCTGTCCAGTCAGTCCAGTGCACTTGGTGAGCTCATGGTCAGTGAGAGACCCTGCCTCAAAAACCAAAGTGATGGAGCTGAGGAAGGGCATTGAGATTGACCTTTGCCCTCCACTTGTACTCCGACACATAAACTTGTGCATGCGAATGTGCATTAGTTCATGCAGGTGCAAAAAATGCACAGAAAGGCAAAGAGACTTTTGCTGTTGCTGTTGATCCTCACCCTTGTCACACAGTTCCTCCCTTTGGGTCGGAACAGTCCCTTTGTGGATGGACAGGAGAGATTCAGGGTCTCACGAAACTAACAAAATGAACCATGAAGCCCAAGCCTGCAAGATGCACAAGGCAAAGTGAATCTTCAAAAAACCAGTCCGGGTTGCTGTTGTTGTTATATATGTAGTAAATGGCAGGTGCTGCAGTTGCCTAAAGTTGCATAAGGAGAAGCAATGATACACACTGAGGAGCACTTCTCAGTGACGCCCATACCTTATGCTCCTGTAACTCCTTACCCACAAGCCCTGTAACTAACCTTGACAGGTGCATTGTTCCACCAACCTTGACTCAGGTCATATCAGTTCCTTGGTCTGTTAATACACTGTTTGTCTGGGATGGATGGCAATAGTTTTCCGGGAAGAGTTCCACCTTCAACATAGAGAACGATAAAATCTCCCTGCTGAGGTTGTGTCACAGTGCCAGGACCTCAGAACGAGCACTCTGGGTAACCCTGTTGGACGCCCTTGCTGGTTAAATGCAGACTTTCTCTGGCCTTACCTCAGATGAGCCAGTCTATCCTCTAGAAATGTGTTTCACATGAAGGCAGTGATGGGCTGGTAGAAAATGAAACTAACAGCTGGATAAGAAACCCTGCGTCCCTATCCCCACACTCCCACATCTCTTATGCTGAGGCTCTGTTTATACTTTTATACCTTAATTGCACATCAGTGGTGGAGGCATGTGGCCTAGAGAAGACTGGCTCAATCTTGACTTGTTGATTTCCTCCTGCGATAGTGCTGATCAGATTGGCCAAACATCTTAGTATTTCTCTTAGCTACTGGCTTCAGCCACTATCTCTTGGCTCCACTGACTCTGAGAGTGTGGTGACCCAGAGCATCACAACAGCTGGCGTGTGTGACAGGGGCTACCCACAGGAAGCAAAGATAGAAGCAGGGCCCACAGACTAAGCAAACGTCAAAGTTATATCCTGGTGACCTATTTCCTTAATCCCATGATTTAAAGCCTCTACCACCTGGTTTGGAGACCAGTCTTTAAACTGAGCCAGACCTTAGTACAACTGACTCCATGATGGAAGCGCCAATTAGGCTGTAAATCTTAGCATGTAGACAGAGCCACCTGCCGCAACTAAAAGAAAGGCCTAATCCATCCAAAGTCCGCACAGTTCTGGGAACGTCTCAAAATATACTAACCTTACATTTTAGCTTCTGCAGCTCTACTTCTGGCTAACCGTTCTTGGTATCTGAAGTATGTCAACACAGAACCTGGTTTGCATGCATAAAAGCTCACCCTGAGAAAGGCTCAGTGCTACACTGGGATCTCAATCACCCAGCACAGTTTGCGGCTGGCTAATAAAGACTTTCTCCTAATTTAAACCCAGCCTAACACTCTTCTCTGGTGAATACCCCACAACATTTCTGAAAGCCCCAGGGAGATCCCAGAGACCAGACCTTGGGGGTCCTAGAACACCTTAGAGCAAGGAAGAGTGCTGTTTCAGAAGACTCTGGTGGTGAGGCACTCAACCTGACATTTTCTGGGTCTCCAGAGCTCCCTTTGATCCATTGCTGCCTATTGCTTCAGAGGGGTCTGATACCTTTACCCCCCGCCCCCAAAGAAACAAATTGGAAAGTCAGCACCTCCAGAGGTAAGTCTGGTTAAGGTGTCTTCTGTTTGGACACATAGTGGAGGTCTGGGATCCATCTGACATCACTGGATTCTTCTGTTTGATCAGGTGTATGAATGTGTGGTAGCCACTCATGATTGTTGTTGTTGTTGTTGTGTGTGTGTGTGTATGTCTCTGTATGCCTTTCTATGCGTTTTTGTCAGCTTGCTGCCCTGTATTGACCAGTGGCTTTCTCTGGTGTGAGAACCCCATGCCTCAAGAACTGTGCCCCATCTGAATTCTTTTGGCTCTACCAGGTCACCCAGAGAAACCCCGCAAACCCTCCACCTGTTCCACTCTGGGGCACAGGTGTTTTGTTGCTGGGCTCCTGCTCACAGTCAGGGTTGGTCCCTGTGTGGAGGTGGGGAGAGGCCAGGCTCATCCAGGGCCCCTGCCGCCTAAGGGGGGAGTTCCCTCAGGTGAGCATGCGCTCTGCTCTGTGCCTGCTCTAGAGAAAATTTCCCCTGGGCTGAGCTGGAAGGAAAAGAGAAAGACCCACTCCGTCCTTGTTTATCATCTGTGTCTCCTTTTAACCAATGATCTGTAAAACCCACTATTCTCTGAAAACAAACAAGCAAAACCACCACTACCACCACCTCAAAAATGTCTCTGGGCTTGGCAAGGGGATTGCTGCTAGACAACACAGCTTGGACAAAATAGATTTTTCCTTCTGTCTAACACAGACCAAGGCAATTTTAAGCAACTTTTAATAGGACCTTTTAAAAAAGATTAAAGACAGCTACTAAAAAGATCTCCTTTGTCATCCATGTATCCCTAGATGTTAAAAAAAAAAATTTTAAACCTACGGGCAGGTCCTAGTTACTGAAGGTAGGTTAAAGGGTGTTTGACAGCCGAGAACTGATTGGGGCAAGACCTTTTGCATAAACACAAAGCCCCTGTCACCTTCTCTGATGGTGAGATGCAGTTAGACTTACAAGCAGCATTTTAGTGTCTCACCCTCACCTGAGGGATTAAAGAAACCAGTCGCTCAGGACTGGCCCAGCACCAAACTCCTATAATTGTTCAGTTACTTCTGTCCAGATTGAACAATACCCAGTGACCCAATAAACAAAAGGGTAAATTGCAGCTCATATTGCCTAACTTGAAGAGACAGGCATCCTGGTGTCCAGCCAGTCACCTTGGAATATGCCTCTCTTGCCTCTGAAGACACTTGAGACTTCTGGTTCTCATGAGTTTGTTTCTTCCAGGTTAACAGGTGTTTACTGCCTTGGACCTGAGAGGTGTGTTCCTCAGCCTCCTGTTGGCAGAGGGGAGTTGACCTACCTTTGCTTTTAAATGGACAGACCCAGTGGGAGGTTACGGTGGCTAATGTACCTGGAGCAGGTTGCTCCAGGATTTAAAGACACTGAATGCAGACTTCTTGCCATTCTGTCAGAAGTTTCCTGAGGAAACATTATAAAAGGGCCATGGAGGGACTACCGGCAGAGCTGTAGACCTTGGGCTACAGAATGTCAGCTAAGAAAGCCCAACTTTGCGCATCAGAGGCTACCCATCTTCCGCTACCAGCTGAGGGGAGGCAAAAGGAACCCATCTCAGAGCGGTGCTGCGGCCATTCTTCAGATCCCAACTCCAAAGACTACGAGATAGGTTCAAGAGTTCCTAGATGCAGCCGAATATTGGTGCCTCTGGATACCAGAGTTTGTGGAAAGGACAAGACCTTTATACACCAACACAAAGGAGGGGCACTAAACCCCCAATCTGGACTGAGACTAAACAAAAGACCCTTGACGCTTTAAAAACAGTTCTGACTTCTGCTCCAGCCCTAACATTTCCAGACAGAGGGGGTTTTAAACTTTGGGGTCATGGAAATGTCCCAAACGGACCCTGCAGCCACAGGACTGACGTAAGAACTGTGGTGGCTACTGCTAGTTTAATAAAAGAAAGCAAACAAGTTAACTCTGGGTCAAGAGCTCATACTCACAACACCCCACGACATGGTTGAGGCCCTCCTCTGAGGAACATCTGCTGGCTGTCTAGTGGCTATGTGACCCAGTACCAGGCCCTCCTCCTGGCCCACCCTCAAGGCCAGTTTGAGAAGCGCAGCACCATCAATTCTGCTGTTTTCTTGCCTGATGACAGTGGTGCTCATCCGTGACTGCCAGGAGATAAAAGATAAAACCAGGTATGTGGGAGCTACAATAGTCACTTTAACTGAAACGATGTGGGCCCAAGCCAGGTACCTCAGCCCAGAGATCAGAGCTGATTGATCTGACTCAGGTTCTCAGATGGGGAAAAGAGAAGTGCACCACCGTATACACGGGCCCTCAGTCAGTATGTCCATGGTGTGATATATGCATGTATGTAGTAGTGTGGGCTTCTCGCTGTTGGACAAAAGGATATTAAAGAATGTCACCCCGCCTCCCTCCAGAGGCGATTTGGCTTCCTCTAGAAACTTCTGTCCTCCACTGTCAGGATGCTGAGCTGCCTGCCTGACAAACAGCCCTAAGATTGGCGGGGCCTATTAGTGTTCTGGTGACATAACATGCCCCAGTCCTGCCTGAGACTCTATGGCAAAGAAGAAGTGGACAGCTCAAACCCACAGGTTGGTGGAAGACACCAGAGGGAAAGGTCATTCTCCCAGAAACAATTGGCAGGACTCTGGTAACTGACCTTCATCAGGCTGTTCATCTGGGGTCCACAAAACTTTTTGAGTTGCTCAGATCAAGGAATGTTATAACTAGACCGGACAGCCTAGTGTGGGGTATCTCAGCCAGATGCCAGTTTTATACTCAAGTGAATTCAAAACAGAGGGCCCTTACCCAGGAACGGGTCCAAAGAGAGACCAACATTCTAGTGGACTCTGGGAAATTTGACTTCACCAAGACCTGGACTTCTGGGGAGAATAAAAATACTTGATAACTTTTAAAGGCACCTTTTCAGGGTGGGTGGGAGTGTTCCTCACTTGGACTAAAATGGTTCAAATGCTAGCAAAAGAGCTTCTCCAGGAACTGGTCCCCGGATTTGGCCTCTCCCCAGCGAGGAGGTCCAGAAGCGGCCTGTTTTTCATAGCTGAAACCTCTTAGTTAATGGCTAAAGCTTTAGAAATATATTAAAAACTTCATTGTACATATAAACCCCAGAGTTCTGGCAGGTTAAAAATCAAGCAGAGCATTAAAAGAAACTAACAGAATTCTCATTAGATGCCAGCAATGGAAGGAAAGGCCTCCTTCCTTTGCTTGGCTTTGGCCTGCTGCAACCCCATCTAGCGAGGAATTTACCTCCCTATAGAGGCCCTTTGGAAGGCCTCCCTCTCTGCTTCCCAGGCTCTGTGACAAAGAGTTGGAGGAATTCTCTAACCATTTCTTTCTCAAGTCGCTACAGGTGTCCCAGTTCTCCATGAAGGCTATTCATTAGACTCTCTGAGAGAGCCAGCGGACCTCCGGGTCCACCACCAGGTTCCCCTTGTTCCTGTCCAGTGACGCTGTCTGAGTCACGCAGGCAGCTAAAGGGGCACTCAAACCACCTTGGAAGGTTGGAAAGGACCTTACAAGGTGATTCTCTCCCCTCCTGTGGCTGTGAACATAGCTGACATTCCACCATGGCTCTACCTCAACCAGGTCAAGAAAGTGAAAACCAAAGATGCTACTGCCGAACAGAATGTCTCCACACTTCAATGGGCCCTCGGACCCTTCCACTTCCTGTCTCTCTCTATTTCTTAGACTTGTGTTTGGTATAAATACAGGGTCATGGCCCGACCCCTACATCCCTCAGGCCTGGCCTGGGAACCGAGGAAGACAGATACGGGGAAGATTGCTGGTTATGCATCAACACGCAGCCCCTGTACTATACAGTGATAGGAACTAACAAGACAGTCAGCTTATTGACCAAAAAAACTCACTGTGACTGTGGGCGGTCCAAATTAACGTTAGAGGACTTATAAGGGGACTTATATAGAGGACTTAAAACTTGTCTAATATCCTTTTACCTCGCCACTTTCCCTTATTCTGATGCCTGCTATTCTGCCCTACGGGTTAATTCATATGGACAATAATAATATTACTGGGCTTCTGGGTTACTTGATGGGCATGTACTAATGATTTGACTAAATGTGCCTCTTCTGATGTTTTTCAAAGAAAGTATACAGGCTGATGAAAACCTAGAGGTATGAAAGTTTTCAGTTTCTGAAACAATGGCCCAATCTGTTAGAGTCAATATAGTTCTGGGAGAATCTCAAAATGTACTTGACCTTTACAATTCTATACATGCTTATGGCCAGGCCCTGGTTGCCAAATTCAAGGGCATTTAAAAGATTCTGGCATTTAGAAACAGCAAAAGCCGAGGGAGTCAGACTCTATTGTATTTTTTAGCTTCAGGAGTTCTGCTTCTGGCTAACTGTTCTTGTTAACTGAAGTATGTCAACCCAAAACATGGATTTTGTGCTTAGACGTTCACATTGAGAAAGGCTTAAGTGTTACACTGGGATCAGACACCAGTGCAGTCTCTGGCTGACTAATACAGACTTTTTATTGGCTTAAACTCTTGTCTGAGTAGTCTTCTCTGGTGAATACCCCACACTACACGCTCGCTCCGTCAGTCCAATATGAGTCCACACACTCATTCCATCTCTGCCCCAGCACACTGCTCTTTGCTTCAAGCTGGGAGGTGACGGCAGAGCATGTGTTTCTTTTGGGTTACCAGCTTCTCCACCATGTGCTACGTGCCTCTGGCCTCCTCTTAAAAATATTTGTAGCAGCATGTATTAATCATATGCAATCAAAGGTTTTATTACAAGCTTTTCAATCATATTCACCCTCAACTCATCCTCTCCTGTTTCCCTTCATCACTTTCCACTCTTCTTAAAATCCTTCTTCTTCCAACTGTTTCCTCATTTACCTCTATGGTGTGTGTGTGTGTGTGTGTGTGTGTGTGTGTGTGTCCTAGTAAGTTTTATTTGAGTTACTGGAGGCATATGGGGAAAGGTTTGTTTACAGGCGATTGGACACATTACTGGTGGCTACACTACTGAACAAAATGTCTCTCCATCCATCGTTAACCTTTAACTGAGTGCAAATCCTCTGCAAGAGGTGGGGCTCCGTGAGCTCCTCCCTATTCCATGAAACACAGGTAATTACAGTTGCTGTGGATTCGAGAGGGAAACAGCTGTCTCACACCCAGAAATTACATTCCACACACCCACCTCTTACATTCTTTCTGTCCCTTCTTCCACTATATTCTCACAAGGGGGTGCTAGAAATGTCTTATTGAGGGATGAACATTCAACAACCACGTATTTTCAGCACTGAGACTCTGTAGTTGTGAGTCTCTGTAGTTACCACTGACCACTGCAAGAAGACTCTTTTCTGATAGAATGTCGTAGCTCTTCTACCTTTCTTCCTTCCAAGTCACCCTACGTTGCTTCAAGAAAGATGTACATCCTGCTCATGGCTTCTTATGGTGTCGAGACATAGTAAGCATCCAGTAGGTTTCTACTGAACGGACTGATAAATGAAGTCATTCAAACTGTGCCATTCTCTCTCACGTTACCTTCTCCAAGTTGGCCCAGTGATCTATCACATCCCTAGCGAAGTTGTACTTGGCAGGCACTTCCTGGTGGCCCCACTGTATGGGCATTAATTTCTTGACATTAATATGCACAGTACGGCTGGACCTCTCAGTACCCAAGAGGGTGAAGAGTCTTGGAATTTTCCATAGCCAATGCATGGTTGGAGCTGTGAAGGAAGGTGGGTATATAGGTGAGCTCTTCTTTTACTGATTATGACACTCACCATCAGCTAGTGGGGAGAGCTGTCTCTGGATTCCAGGGTTGATTGGTTGTGTTTGTGAGTGAATTGAATTGATATTGAATGCCTGCTTCAGTCTCCTATGAGCCAATCTCCTAAATTATCCCCGCACCAGCTCCTGCAACAGTTCTGGAAATGTCCAATCCGAGGTGATGTACCATTTAGGCTGAAAGTATGAGTGGTAAATTGTTTTGTCACTACAATTACTCTATTTCCTTCCTGTAGTAGGATGGTATCACCTCACTTCCGGCCACGTGACTTTTCAGTGCAGAGAGAAGGATATAGGAAGAGCCTATATTCCCCCCTTAAGGACTTCAGCTTTCTGGTGAGATATGTTCTGGTTAATAAGATGAGTGTGGGTCAGTCAGATTTGCATTTCCCCCTCCACAGTGTGTGTGTACATGCATGTTGTATGCATGTGCATGCACAGGTTTACCCATGAGCATGTCTGTGAGTACATGTGGAGGCCAGGGGAAGACACTGAGTAAGCTGCTCTATGTCCTATCCCCCTGTGACAGGGTCTCTAATTGGATCTAGAACTTGCCATCTCTCCACTAGGCTTGATGGTCAGAGAGTTCCAGTGATAGTCTCTGCTGCCCTACCACTGGGCTCACAAACACACAAAGGTTTTTACATGGGTGCTGGACTTCTGAACTCAGCTTCTCATGCTATTGAAGCAAGTGCTCTTACTCATCTCCCTAGCACCATGTTGGGGGCTTTCTGTGAGAATGACATATCTCGGATAAGAACTAACCTTCTTCCTGGGCCTCAGAATGATGATGTAAGGAACTCAGCTAAGACCAACCTGTCCACTTCCAACCTACAGCTTTTTTTTTTCAACTAAGCTTTGTAGACACATCTTAGATCGAGGTTTAGAAACATATATACATTTGAGAGCTATGAAATGCTTGCGGTACTTCTTAGTGCACCAGCTTCTAATACACTAATTCGTTGGAGTCAGCTTCTGATTGACATACGTTAAAATCTATGCCCATACAGTGTAGGATCTAACACAAACAATCACTTACAGGATTATAGATGTTGTAATTATTGTTTTCAGGTTCATTGGCTCTAGGGAAAGATGTTCCAAGGCTGTATACACTGGTCTTTGAATTCTGACACGTGCTTTTGGATGAGACAGCAGAATTTTTAAGCCTAATGACCTTTGAGTCAGGGAATCCAGCCAGCAATCTATCCCCTTGGCTGGATCCCCAGCTCCTTGGTCCAGACAGAGGCCACTAGAATGCTTATCTGCAGCACTTATATGCTTTCTCCTGATTTCTCAAAGAAGAAGGAGAGGAGAGAATTTCCTTCCCAAGCCTGGCCATCAGTGTCTGGTGCTCTCGTGGTTGCTGGTCTCTTTCCTTCAGTGGCTGACTCTTCCTTGTCTTCTGACCTCACCTCTTCAAGTAGCCACATACTCCTTCACCAGCAGCCAACTCTTGGTTTCTTCTGGCTACACTTCTGTCCACCTCTCCAGTCCCCCACTCTATCCAATGCTGTCCCCTCCTTAAGACCTGTGACACTCTCTTTATCTTCTTTGGGAACTTTCACTGCCCTTGCTATATGTTCCCCCTCATGACTGGCCGGTGTCATCACGATGCACAGCCCCACCTTTCTCTTGCATTAACACTTACCTGACAGGCTACCGCTGGAACCCTCTCTGGAGGTAGCTTGGTCTACTTTCCTCTTGGGAAGTAGTTCTAGGGTTCCCGCAGCCCTGGAAAGGAGAACGGCACTGAAGCAGACAGTCCCCTGACCAAATCTGAGCAGCCTCCAAGGGCTCAGCTAATCATTAATGGTGCCTAATTCTGAGGTGATGTTACTCCTCCTAGTCAAGTTTACGTGCAGCAGCACAGTCTTTGAGTCTGTGGTGGGGTGTCAACTGAACTGCTCATTAACTCAAGGGGTCAAAATGAGGTTTGCTCCCATGACTGACAGCGAGCTTTTACTCCAGTCAGGGGAAGAGAACAGAGAATCTCCACGCACTGTCTCACCACCTTTGATCTTCTCCTTCGTTTGGTCTCCACCGAAGGTCTCTCTTCACGCTCTGTTTGTGACACTCACTCATCCAATACCACAGCGTGGGTCCAGGCCTCTTGCCAATGACCCCACAAGTGTGTCTCCTGGCTAGCTCTCTTTCTTGCTGCTCACCTATTTGATGTCTCCACATGGATCTATAACAGGTTTTTAAGAATAGATTCAGACAGCGTCAGGCATTCTAGCTCCAACCTATGCTACTGCATCTGTGGCCTTCACCAGCAAACGGTAACGGGAAGGGATTTTTATGTTTCATGATTCTTGTTTCCCAAAACCCTAAAGGAGCTCCAGGTGGCTGTCCAGTAAACGTAGTCAATGTATGTTGAATACATTGTCCTTCATCCTCAAAATAACCTTGTGAACTCTCCCAAAGTCTTATGTGTATGTGCACACACATATGCACACATATTAACATCTTTACATCCTTTTTCACAATTTATACATACACATACATACATCCATATATACAGCATATTGTGATCACAGTCACCCCTTTCCCCTTTCTGCCTTCTCCCATACCTGTTGACTGCCTTTTTCTTCCTTTTGCACCTTTTTTTTTTTAAATTGTGGGGAGGAGGGCTTGGTTTTGACTCACTCAGCTTAATCATGGCTATTTGAATGTATATGAGAATTATATAGCAATTCACCAATGTCTACACTGCTAAAAAAATGACGCCTACCTGAGATTGGTGCCAGGCAGTCTCTAGCCCAGATGACATGGCCACGTTGACTATGAGGCAGGGGCAAAGAGGAGTTCAGAAAGGGCTGAGAAAGATCAAACAGGGAGACAGAGAGAAATAGATGGAAACTCAGATGGTCACATAGATTTTTAGCTGTTTTTCACATGCCTTGGGGGATGAAGGTCAATGTCTTCAAAACTCAGCTTCTTTGTTTATCCAGAGGGGATAAAAGTAGCTCTTGTTTACTCTTCCCTTCCTCTCCAGAGCACCTTGACAATTTTTCAGTGGTCTGAAGTGCATTCTTATGCCATCCTGTTTCCAATAACCATGAGAAATTCAGAGTGGGCATGCTTTCTAGTCTTTGATCATTCAAGCCTTAGTTTCTCTGTCTTTTGGATAGGTTAACAGTGGCATCTCCAAGTTTGTGTGAACGAAGATGTGATGAAATGATTCTTACAGAGCATGATAAAGAAGATACCTGGAAGCTTTGCTGCTGCTCTGTTTGGCTCATTCATTAAGGTCAGAAACACAAAGGTGACGCTGGGGAGGTGGCTCAGTGGGTAGGAGTACATGTGACACATACCTGAGATGTGGGGTAGCATGCATGTATAATCCCAACACTACTAAGATAAGAGGTGAGGCAGATGAAGAAGAATCATCTGGGAGCTTGCTGGACCAGCCAACCTGGAGAATGCTGCACAGCAGCAGAAGCAAGAGAAGTTCATCAAGGTATGAGAAGTGATGCTTGCAAACTGTCCTCTGACATCCAGGCCCACCCTGTGGCGTATGGGTACCAATCCTGAAAGTGTCTGTCTTTCTATCTTTAGACTTCCATTGCAGATATTCCTGATTGTCATATTCGTGTAGCTATGAGCTCTCCCGTGCTCTTCTGGAAAGTTCTCTTTAAGTCTCTTTTGTCATTGCTTCTCAGGGCTACTCACCATCTGCCCACAGCAAGACTTCAGAACATCAAGAAGGTAGAGTTCACTGGTCTGTTCTCTGTCTTTTTTCTTCTGTGCTGTTAGCTCATATCAAGGATCGAAATTTAAGCCTGAGCTGCTGTTCTCCCATATGGCTCTATGTTGGGATTTAACTAAATAGTAGGATTTGCTTGGAAAGAGGGAAGATGTTTTTCTGAAGGAATTAGGAAAGATTTACTTCCTTGTTAGTACTTAGAAATCCCCTGAGGTCACTTAAAGTCCAGATTGACAGTCTACTTTTCCCATTGCTTTTTTTTTTCTTCCTTGTTTATAGGTGCAGTTGCTTCATCTTAGGTGCTTATCAGAGGTATTAAAGCTATTCACCTTTGCTGGACTCACGTCTCTTCCTGGACATGAAGCTGGCATAGATTTCACCCCACCTTTCCTGCTCATGGATGCTTTCAACGCCTCATATGCCCGCTCCTCAGTGGATTCTTGTCTTTCTTTAAGATAATATATTTATTCCTTCAAATTTTCGTGTGTGTGTGTGTGTGCACATGTGTGTGTGTCTGTGTGTGTAATATGAGGTATATGACTCTGCCTACCTCAGCAACTATTAGCTGCCTACAGTTTCTCAGGAGGAAGGCCTTATGAACCTCTTCACCACCCTCAAGGGAATGTTGATGCATCCATTCTGGTGAAGATAACCACCACTGCTGTGAGTTTATGGTGCACCTGGAAGACAGTGTTTCAGACCAAACCTGTTCTATTCCCCAGCTTACATTCTTTTCTTTTGCCCTGTTTTCAATGTTCCCAGAGCTTTGGAAGTAGTAAAAAACAAAACAAAACAAAAAAACAAAAAGAAACTATGGGTATATAAGTAAATATTTACAAGACAAATCGACACCATCCTCATTTAGCAAAACAACTGTAGTAGGTCCCTACCCCTTCCTCCAGAGACTATGCTCTCTCTAGCCATGGGATTTCAACCAGGTTTACACTAACAGACATGAATTTCCTCCTGTGGAACAAGCCTCAAATCCAACTAAAAAGTGGTTGGTTGCCTCTTTTGCCAGTGGACATGTCTAGCTGGGATGATTAATAGTGTAGACAGGATGACTCTTCTCCTCTACATGCTGTTTAGCACCTCCCAGCACTCTGAAAACTAGCAAGCAAGGATGACACTTCTGTTTTAGTGCTTGACTTCTCTAAGACTCCTAACCACTATGTGTGATGTCTTCAGCAAGCGGGCCATATCATCTGTTTTGGTGAGGAACTAAAAACAAGTTTGTATTGTCCAAGGGACTCTAAGGTCTACATGACCAACAGCTCATTGGGTGATAACACACGCCAGGTGCTGGGGTTTTCATTTGACAACTTATGACTCCTGGGACCACCAATGCAGACTTGGTTTGTGTTTTCTCGTGCACCAGCTCATACCTCCTTGATTCCAGGCAAACCACTCTTATCACTCTCGGGCTCCCATCAGATTCCTAGTGGTCAGTCTCCTTACTCACAACTCTACAGTAGAAAAGAAAGTTTCCATGAAGTTCTAAAGGTCTAACATTAGATTGTCTAGGTTTGAATCCAGAGCCTTCTCTCCTCAGTTGAATGCACATGGAGAGGTGATCTTATTCCCTCTGAACTTCAGCATTCTTGTTTAGAAAGAGGAGTGATCCTAGCACACCTCTAGAAAGGATAGTATTGAACTCGGTGACACATATCAAACACACAGCCATGAAGATGTTGAGAACAGAACCTTTGTGACAATTCCAAGATGGCTGGGCATGCACGGGGTGGGGGGGAGGGGCGGGCGGAGGTGGTTGGCATTTGTAGGACCTTGGGTTCCATCCTCAGCATAACAAAAACAAACAAACAAAGAAACAAACCAAGACAGCCAAACTCAGTTGCTTCTGGAGAGGGGAGATACTTGAATTTTGATTGAAGTTAAACTATTTCTTTTCTTAAAACTTAACTATTCAAGTTCATGTTATTTATTTATCTAAACCATAAATAAAGAATATAAAAACGCATCAATCACTGTAAACACTGATGAACTGAAGCCAGTACAGTTTGGAACAGGAGATTTGGAAAGGACATTTTGAATCAAATCAAAACTCCTAGATGTCTGGGGATCACAGGGCTATTTGTTTCTGCTAAGTATTCAGTAAATATTTACCAAAAAGTCAAAGACATGGTTGAAACACATCCCTTATAGTTTGGAGGGAGAACAGATAATAAGATGTAAAATGACTTAGTTAATTTTAGATATGATTAATCACAAATAAGAATTCGGCTCATGCCACATATCCATTTAGAACCAGTGACCCTTGCCTTGACATAAAATAGGCATCCAAGTTTTGCCATCATCGTAAAAGGGCCACACGACCATCACATTCACTTCTGGCACCCTGCCTCTTCACACCTTTTCTGACTCTCTTTCCATCAGCCACACTGCTTCCCTCGTGCTCCTTGAAGGCACACCCTGCCCAGCCTTTGCACAATCAGTTCTCCTATTTGATTGTTTTTCTCCAGATTTCAACTTGACTAGCTTCTTCTAATCTTCCAAATCTTTGGCAGATATTTCCTTTGTAATCATCTCAAACCTCTCAGTAAAGCTTACCTTTGTCATCTACCTGCCTAAAATTGTGAGCCATTCCAGACTGGTTCTCCTTCCTTCCCTTCTTCTCCATTACCAAACTCCATGATCTTTAACCCTAATCACTTTTAACATTATAGAAACCAACTTTAAACATTTTTTTACTTCTGTCTCTTTTTCTTATCATGTAGCTTTGTTAAGGCAGAGATGCTTGCCTGTCTTGTTTGTTGGGTTAGCTAAAGAACATAGGATAGACTCTATCTCAGAATATCCATTGAATGCCTGGGTATATAAATTAACATCACAAAGAAAATAAAACATTTTGATATCATAACGAGTGTGGCTGTCTGAAGTGTGTAGCTTCACAGATGACTGCTTTTGCATATCTGTGAGTATGCTTCCAGCTGTTACAGCTGTTGGAATGTCCAGTTTTATGTATGAGTGCACATATCTGTGTATGTGT